>CM065708.1:14517639-14520616 GCA_017654935.2 Phymorhynchus buccinoides | reverse complement strand
TCTCTCTTTCTCATTTCTTTTAGTTTTTCTTTCCTCTTTCCTGATCTCTCTTCTGTTTGTGTGTGTGTGTGGTGTGTGTGTGTGTGGTGGGTCTGTCGTGTGTGCATACGTCTGTTGTCTCTGTGTGTGTGTGTTGCAGGGGTGTGTGCGCGCGTCCATTGTGTGTGTGTGGGGGGGGGGGTGTATGTGTGTGTGTTGGACAGTGTGTGTGCGCAGCAGTACAGACACACACACACACGGAGGCAGACTTGACAGACAGAATGAAGACATTGCACTGACTACAAGTGGTCCCTCCTGTCACCTCTAGTGTGTGCGCGTGTAATGTGTGTGTGTGTTGTGTGTGTGGTGTGTGTGTGTGTGGTGTGTGTGTGTATGTTGTGTCTGTGGTGTGTGTGTGTATTGTCTGTATGCGTGTGTTGACAGCGTTGTTCCACAACCAACCAACACCACCACACACACAACCACACACACACCCAATACGAGAGGGCATGCAGATGACTGACAAACGACTGACAGACATTAGCACTGGCCTACAAGTGGCCTCACTGTCACACACACACACACACCACACACACACACACCACCATTGTGTGTGTGTGTGTGTGTGTGGTGTGTGTGTGTGTGTGTGTGTGTGTTTGTGTTGTTGTGGTGTGTTGGTGTGTAGTGTGTCTCCTCATCTCTCTCGCTCTCCTCCTCTCTCTCTCTCTATCTCTCTCTCTCTCTCTCTCTCTCTCGTGTGTGTGTGCGCGTGCTGTGCGCGCGTGTGTGTGTACAAGGCGTACGCGCGCACGTTGTTGTGTGTGGGTCTGTTGTCGGTGTTTGTGTGTGGGCGCGCGCGTGCGTGTGTGTGTATGTATGTGTGTGTATGGCGATGATGTTTTGTCTTTTTTTGGCTTTCTGGATTTTGTGGGGGATGGGGGGTGGGGTTGGGGTTTTGGGGGGGTGGGAATGGGTAGGGTGGGGTGGGGGGGCCCTTGTTTTCTTTTGCTTCGTTTCTTGTTTTTGTAAGTACCAATCACTCTCTGCACTTCTGCTACACTGAGAAAATTACAAACCCCCGTCGACCAGAGACTAAGATGAACTGAGAGTTTGAAGGGGCTGGCACCAAGAAGATTGCCCGAAAGGTGGGTGGTGGGTGGGGTGGATGAGGAGGGGGGGAGGGAGGGGAAGGGTGAGGGGATGTGGGGTTGGAAGAGTGTTTAATTCGTAGTAGTTTTCTGTTGTAGCTCAAAGTCCTCATCACGGTCGGTGCTGACAGAAACCCAAGACGAATTTTTTAGTAGAAGATGGACTGAAAGGACTAATTCACCGAACAGATGCCACCCCCCTAGCAGCGCCCTTCTCGTTAGTTTTCTCCCTTGTGTGTGGTGTGTGTGTGTGTGTGTGTGTGTGTGTGTGTTGTGTGTGTGTGTGTGTGTGTGTGTTTGTGTGTGTGTGTGTTGTGTGTTGTGGTGTTTCTGTCTTTCTGTCTTCTTTGTTTCTCTGCCGATTTGAATCTGTTTCCTCTCTCTCTCTCTCTCTCTCTCCGCTACTTCGGTCTGATTCTCTCTCTCTCTCTCTCTCTCATCTTTATCTCTCTCTCTCTCTCATTTCCTCTCTCTCTCTCTCCTTTTCTCTCTCTCTCTCTCTTTTCTCTCTCGCTCTGCTTTGCTCTCTCTCTCTCTCTCTCTCGTCCCTCTCGCTCTCTCTCTCTCTTTATCTCTCTCATCCTCTCTCTTTCTCTCTTCTCTTCTCTCTCGCTCTGCTCTCCTCTCTCTCTCTTTCCTCTCTCTTCTCTCTCTCATCTCTTCTCTCATCCCTCTTCTCTCTCTCTCCCTTCTCTCTCTCCCTCTCTCTCTCTCCCTCTCTCTCTCTCTCTTCTCTCTCTCTCTCTCTCTCCTCTCTCTCTCTCGTCTCTCTCTTCTCTCTTCTCTCTCTCTCCTCTCTCTTCACTCTCTCTCTCTCCTACTGGGGATATGTCGTGTAAGTGGGATGATGGGTGTTTCATAAAATTTAAAAATGCTACCATCCCTAAAGAATCGCTGTCATTGTTGGTGACATTATTAAACCACCCATTCCATCCAATAAGCGCACTAACATAGATACAATACGTGTACAAAACAGATCTCAACTTTCTTTCTTCAACTCTCTAGAAGAAAACTATGAAGTAAAAGTTCGATTAGTTCATCGACCGAGAATCTTTTACTGATAGATTTGTTTGATCTAATCTCTTCTTTTCCTTTCTCTCTCTGGGGGGGGGGGGGAGGGGGGGGGGGGGGGGGGGGGAGGGGGGTGGGGGGGGGGGGGGGGGGGGGGGGGGGGGGGGGTGGGGGGGGGGGGGGGGGGGGGGGGGGGGGGGGGAAGCAAAACAAGAAGCTCAACATTTGTCAACGTTTCTATTTATTAATCTTTGTCAAGACTTCCAGAATCAATCACACTCCCATTACTAATGTTACGCAACCCACATTACACCAAACAGCGAACAAACAGCAGGCAAACAAACAACCGAATGAACATTTTTTGTCTCATATTAAAAATTATTGTTCAAAGTAATATTGTTAATTTGTTCATGAAGCACATGGTAAAGAGAAGAAGAAATGGAGAGGAAGAGGGAAGAGGAAGGGAGAGAGAGAAGGAAGAGAGAGAGATGAGAAGGATGAGACAGAGAGAGAGAGAGAGAGGAGAGAGAGAGAGAGAGACTAGAGAGAGGATAGGGAGAGGAGAGAGAGATCTCGAGAGAGAGGGGAGGGGGGGGCTTATATAAAGAGATAAAAGGAGATCAGAATGGGAGAGAGAGAGATAGAGATGGAGAGAAAGAGGAGAGAGAGAGAGAGAGAGAGAAGTGAGAGAGAGGCGAGAGAGAGAGAGGAGATAGAGAGAAAGATATATATATATATATAGCTCCTAGTAGAGGATAGTCTATATTGTCACTCAAACAATTACAGCGATTCTTTTTGGCAGCATACCTTTTTTTTTTTTTTTTTTGGGGTATGAATTG
>CM065708.1:14505139-14512639 GCA_017654935.2 Phymorhynchus buccinoides | reverse complement strand
GGTGAAGTACATTGTAGACCAAAAAAAAGTCACGACCATCTTGACTTTTTTTGTCTGTCTTCTTTTCTCTCTGTTCATTCGTTTAAGAAAGGAAACAATTTTTGTTATTGTGCAAATCAATGGAAAACGACGCCATTTACATAACTTTATCAGGCATTATGAGACTCAGACAAAGCTGACTGGATGGTTTGGGGCTGGCTCGTCTTGGGGTTGGCAATAACGTTTAAAATTGTGCAGGTTGTCAAACATCCCAAATATTTGTATATTATGATGTCTTTCAATGCAATGATGTAAATGTGTCCTTTTCGTAAACTTTTAAGAAGGGAAGTAAAGTATACATTGGCAATTTCATGCACACTACACAGTCATGTGCGACGTGTCCTTCAGCTTTGTCCTCAAGCTAGTAGCTCAGTGAGAGAGGGAGAGAGAGAGAGAGAGAGTGAGATGAGAGAGAGATAGAGAGAGAGAGAGAGAGAGAGAGTATTGAATTAGAGAGACAGAGAGAGATAGAGAGAGAGAGAGTCAAACCACAGAGAGAGAGAGAGAGAGAGAGACAGAGAGAGACAGAGAGAGACAGAGAGAGGATACATGGAATCCCCAGATGAGGAGATAGACAGACAGACAAACAGACAGAGAGACAGAGAGAGAGAGAGTCACACAGAGAGAGACAGAGATGGAAGCAAGATAACATAGAGAGATAATAAAGAGTCAGAGAGAGAGAGACAGAGAGAGAAAAAAAAAAAAGAGAGAAAGTCAGAGAAGAAGGAAGAGATGGAGAGATGAGAGTTTTGTTGAGAGAGGAGAGAGAGAGAGAGAGAAGAGACAGAGACAGACAGAAAGAGACAGACTGAGTTAGGGAGAAGAGAGACAGAGCGACGTTAAAGAGAGAGAGAGAGAGAGGAGAGAGACAGAGAGAGAGAGAGAGAGGAAACAGACAGAGACAGATTGAGTTAGAGAGAGAGACAGAGAGACAGAGAAAGAGAGATTTAGAGAGAAAGATAGAGAGAGAAAGATAGAGAGAGAGAGAGAGGAGAGAGGTGAGAGAGAGAGAGAGAGAGAGATGATGAGAGAGACCAGAGAGAGTTGATGAGAGATGAGAGAGAGAGAGAGAGAGAGAGAGAGAGAGCAAGAGAAGTAGAAACAAAAGAAAGAGATCCAGATACATCATACAGACAGATAGTTAGACACACAGAGTTAGCGTATAAAAAAAAAGTACATTGTAGACAACAAGAAATCTGTCGACAAACCAGTCAACCCAGACTGGCTGACTGGCTGACTGGCTGTCAAACACACATAGTGGGTAAGTACACTCACCAAATCTAGCCTCACGTAACGCAATGAACAACAAACCAATGTGCCCTAGCAACGCCCACGGGCGCTTCTGGTGACCGTACAGAACATGACTCATTTGAGTTTGTCTTATTATCCCTAGTATGCATAATCTCTTTTTTGATAAGTAGATAGTATCGCTAGCGAGTCAGATGAGAGAGAGAGAGATAGATGACAGATAGCTAGAGAGCATATAAGAGCATATGCTAGAGATCGAGAGATATAGATGGATGAGAGAGAGAGATAGAGAGAGAGAGAGAGAAAAGTCATAGAAGAATACTAATTCTAATACGGATGGTTTTATTGAGGGTAACATCATAAGGCTTCACTAGATTCTTTGCAACACTGCCATCACAGAGTCTCCAGCTCCCTGCAATCTGCTCTCCTCTCTCTCTGTCTCTCTCTCTCTCAATCCTCCTCATCTCAAACTCAGTCTCTCTCTCTCTCGCTCTCTGTCTCTCGATCTCTCTGGCTATCGCCTCTCTGGCTCCACTCTCATCCACCGACACTAACACACACAGGGTACACACCCACTCACACACACACATACACATACCACACTCACAACGTACACACACACACAACACACACACACACACCACACACACACAAAACACCACACACATACACGGAACCACGCCTCAAGCGAAGAAAAATGCGCTGAAAAATGGAATTGAATCAATAAACAGCAATGAAAACAAGGTGGTTTGAATTGAATAAAAAAAAACAACCTGGAAACAATCTTCAGCCCAATTGACAATCTTTGCATACCCTAATACACTTTAACGAAAAAGCATAATCGTTGCGTTTGGAACATGTGAAATAGACAGAGAGAAGAGAGAGAGAAGAAGAAAAAGTAGAGAGAGGGAGAGAGAGAGAGAGGCGAGAGAGAGAGAAATACAGAGGAGACAGAGAAAGACAGACATAGACAGAGATAGACAGAGAGAGTTGAACAGAGAAGACAGAGAGAGAGAGGTTGGGAGAGAGAGAGGGATAAGAGAGAGATAGAGAGAGGAGAGACAGAGAGAGAGAGACAGAGAGAGGAGAGCGAGAGCGATTAGCTCTCATATAGAGCTGTATCTAATCCGATCAGCGGATAGAGATATCGTATTAGAGCGATGGAGAGAGAGAGAGAGAGAGAAAATGAATGAATGCCATTTTTTTTAAAGAGTCGTAATAGAGTCTCTCAATAACATGCCCTCTGGACAAAATACACTATATAAAAGTAAAAACATGGAAAACGAAATAAGCACAGACAAAGTAATATAAAGCATGCATAAAAACATCTCCATATTGAGAAGAATCGCGCTATAGTAGCGTGAGATCCTATATCGTCGATCATAGATCGCTATAATATCGTGATAGATCCTAGATAGATCTATGCTGATGCAGTCTATCTATTTATTAGAGCGAGAGAGCGAGATGAGAGAGTAGCGAGATAGTAGATATCAGCTAGAGCTATATGATCGCTAGCCGCATACGATGTCGATCTATATTAGACTGAGTAGTAGTAGCGAGCTCTCGATCATCATAGTATCTAGTATCTATATATCTATTCTTTTATTCTATACTCTCTCTGTTACTATGCTCGACTAGCTATATATATATATCTAGAGAGGAGAGAGAAGAGAGAGAGAGAGAGAGAGAGAGATAGAGTAGAGAGAGAGAGAGAGAAGAGACAAGAGCGAGAGAGAGAGAGAGAGCGAACAGAGAGTTGAGAGAACAGAGAGAGAGACCCAGAGATAGAGAGAGAGAGAGAGAGAGAGAGAGAGATGAGAGAGAGGATAGAGAGACAGAGAGATAGTGAACCGAGAGAGACAGAGACGAGAGACAGAAGAGAGAGAGCGAGATAGAGAGAGAGAGAAGAGAGAGGAGAGAGATAGAGAGAGAGAGAGAGCGAGAGACATGAAATGAAATGATTTCATTTATAGAGAGAGAATAGAGTAAGAGAATAGACATGCTTTTTTTTTTTACATCCAGAGATACGGAGACAATATACAGAGATACGAGAAAGAGAGAGAAAGAGAAAACGATAATAAGCACAGACAAAGTAAGATAAGCATGCATAGAAAACATCCCATAGAGAGAAGAGAGAGGTAGAGAAAGAGATAGAAAGAGAGAGAGGAGAGAGAGAGAGGATAGAGAGAGTGAGATAGAGCGAGAGAGCGAGAGAGAGAGAGAGAGAGAGAGCGAGAGAGAGAGAGAGCGGGATGAGAGAGAGAGAGAGCGTGGCGAGAGAGGAGGTAGATGGATAGAGAGAGAGAGCGATAGCGAAGCGAGAGAGAGAGGGGGGAGAGAGAGAGAGATAGAGAGAGAGGATAGGGAGAGAGAAGAGAGAGAGGAGAGAGAAGAGAGATAATAGAGAGGAGAGAGAAAGAGAGCGGGCGCGCTTAGAGAGGGCGCGCGCGCGCGCAGAGAGAGATTGGAGAGCGATCGCTGAGCTCGTCGGGAGAGCGAGAGAGATTAGCTAGCGAGCGCCCGCGCGCTATCGAGAGCGTCAGAGATGCGTAGCTCTAGTCGAGAGAGAGCGAGAGAGAGGAAAGGCGATAGAGAGAGAGAGAGACGACAGAGAGAGAAGAAGAGAGAGAGGAGAGAGCGATAGATAGATAGCGAGAGAGATAGCGAGCGAGAGCGCGATAGCGTCAGCGATCTGCGAGCGAGAGCTATAGAGAGAGAGATCTCTCTAGCGATAGAGAGAGAGAGAGGACAGAGAGAGTCACGCATCTGCTCTATTCCTAGGAAGTACACATAAAAATGTACAACAAGAAAGCTGGGCATAAATAATTGATGGCATGTGCGTGCGCATATATATAAATATATATATACTAAAGACCTACTCCAAGAGGCTGACTGAAATTTTTATAATGTTCCCCCTTATCCCACGGCGGCTTTTCCGCAGTGGGAGAGGGGAGGGAATACATTATGCCATCACATTAAGTGAAGCCTACTCTAAACAAGACATTAATTTAATATCAATAGCCGCTAAAGAAAAAAGTTTTGAGTCAAAAAGAACATTTACAAATTTTCACTGACGGCTAAAAAAAATTACCAAAAACTTCGATGTGCTTTTACCATCCCAGCACTAAAAGTAATAACAAAAATCCTTCAAATTAAACGATCACCTCTCCATGTTTTAGCGCAGAGCTATGGGCATTGACCCTTTCGCCGCCAGCCATTATTTCAGCCGAACTTGTCCATTAAATTTACTCTGGATAGAGAAACAAATCCATCTGCAGTATTGGGGATTATTCTGTGACATACTATATAAAATAAGGTCTATCCTTACTTCCCAAAACTGAGACAATAGGGTCTTTGGATAATAGACCCCAATTTGACGCCTTTTTAGTGACACAGGTGTTAAATCACTGTGGTGCTAAAAATGCGACTTTGGCGGCGAAAGGGTTAATGAAAGCCTGTGGTTTTTTTTTTATAAACAATTTAACAAATCCTCCACTCAATGTTGTTATATTCTACAGATTCCTTGTCCTCTATCCAGGCTCTCCAAGGGGAGACCAAAAATAGAGCCGAAATAATAAACCAGATATGGCTAAAAATAGATTTTCGGTTTTCAAGGTCGTACGTCAAAGTCAAGGTCACGACGGCAACATGGTTTGCGCGGATCTCTTCCTATTAAGGTGGCACAGAGACGCTCCACTACAAAAATTTGGACGCGATTCCGGTCAAGAGCGGTTCGGGGAGATATCCTTGGGACAGACAGAAAGAAAAAAACTAAGAAAAAACCCAGCCCATCGCAAAGTCCGATCACCTTCGGTGACGGACAATGAAATTAAAATAATCCTCCATCAATTTACCCTACAAGGCACAAACTTGCAAATAACTTGGATCCCATCCCATAGCAGGAATAGCAGTCAACGACCAAGCAGATAGAGCCGCTAAAAGAGCCGCTATGGGAATTTCCGGACCGCAAACAAATATTAAGCTATCTATTTCTGAAACTGAAAGCAAATTAAAATCAGTAGCTTTCCTTCAGCGGGCTAAAGAACTAGAAGAACATGCCAAAACCCACTTTTTGGACCATAGCATAGTTAAAGGAGTACTTTTTTGCATTTCCTCGGAATTTAATTTTGAATTTATGTTTTTTTTGCCTTTTCTTTACGCAAACATAAAGCTGTATTTTAGGAATTGGCGCTCACATTCACTGATTCACACGCAATTGGGCTAACATACACTTTCATTCGATCATCATCTAACTAACGTGAAGCGTTACAGGGAGAAAGCTCTTTGAAACAAGTGAGTTTTCTTTTGGGTTTTGAAAGCGGGAAGTGCTGAATTGTGACGGAGGTGTAGTAGTAGTAGTAGTAGTAGTATTAGTAGTATATAGTAGTAGTCGTAGTAGTAAGTAGTAGTAGTAGTAATAGTAGTAGTAGGTAGTAGTATAGTAGTAGTAGTAGTATAGTAGTAGTAGTAGTAGTAGTAGTAGTGTAGCACATGTACTCCTGACAAAAAGTCAAGCAACAAAATCAAATTGAAAATGCACTGGCTAGCTTTTAATGTGAAATAACGCGTTTGGATTTTAATGATGGGCGTCAGCAAGTGTGAAGACGGCCTGGGGAGAGATTTTTGGCCTTTGCTGTTGCTGAGCATGACTGTTATGGAGGTGGCAGTCTGATGGTCTGTGTGGCATTTGGACTGGAGGACGTACAGACCTGGTGGTCTTCCGGAGGGGCACTGTGAATGCTATGCGCTACTTGAATAACATCATCAGACCTCAAGTGATCCCCCTGATGAAATAGCATGGTGATGGCTTTGTTTTTGTGGACGACAACGCGCCATGTCACAGGGCTCATGTCATCAGCAATGAGTTGAACACCCTCAACATCGCCCATCTTGACTGACCACCCCAGTTTCCTGACGTCAACCCGATTGAACAAGGCATGGGACTTGCTTAGGTGAGCTGATTACGGCATGTCCGCCAGTCCCCAGACTCTGGATGCCTTGGAAGCAGACCTGGTTATGGAGTGAGTAGCCGTCCCACAGATCCAGTTGGATGGATTCATTGCTTCAATGCCACGCCGCTTCCAAGCCTGTATTCATGCCCACGGAGGTCACACTCGCTATAAATGACGTTATGAACTGTTTGCGCACAGTTGTCTTTGAATTTGAAATTGGCAGTTGGTTTTATTTCACAAACACCTGTTTTTGTCATCCATTTCTTTCGTTGCTCAGTATCCTGAGATTGAGATGAATCTGTTATGTGATCTACTCAGTTTCACTTTATGAAATGCTGAAGATGAAATCATAACAGTAAAACTTTACCCGCGATTTATGATTAAAGTGTATTTGCAGTGAGCAGTTTTGTTGCTTGACTTTTTGTGAGGAGCAAAACATGGAAATAACCAATGATCAAAATGTCCATTAAATTCGAAAGAGTGAGCTTGCCGCCGCTGAGAGAATGCCTTCAAATTGGGACACCGACTGGTGTCTACAAAGGGCTTAGGTCCACAAGTCCATCTAAACGGCTCATTCATTTATTCAGAAGCTTGACGCCAGAAGTAGACAGACAAACAGGCTACAGCCAGAGCGAGTGAGAAATTCTGTAACGTCAGTAGTAAAGTAAACACGTGACTTTGCTGCAGTCAGTCTTCCTGTCCCCTGGTTGTCTGGGTCTCTCTCTCTCCTCTCTCTCCCCCCCCCCCATCGTCAGTCCCTCTCTCTCTCCCTCTTCGTTCCCCCTCTCTCTCCCCCCCTCTCCTCTCTCTCTCTACCTCTCTTCATCTCGTCTCTCTCCCCTCCTCTCTCTCTCTCTCGTCTCTCATCTCGTCTCTATCTCCCCCCTTCCTCCCTCTCTCCTCACCTCTCTCCTCATCTCTCCTCCCCCCTCTTTCTCTCTCTCCCTCTCCCCGCTTCTTCTCTCTTCCACCCCTCTCTTTCTCTCTCTCGTCTCCCTCTCTCTCTGCTCTCTCTCGATCTCTCTCCTCTCTCTACACGTCCCCTTCTCTCTCTCCCTCTCTCCCTCTCTCTCCGTCCTCTCTTCTCTCTCAATCACTCCACTCTCACTATCAATCTCAATCTTCCTCCTCTATCCCCCATCTCTCCTCCTCCTCGTCTCCTACCCTCTCCTTGTCCTATCTCTCCTCTCTCCGTCATCTTCCTCTCATCGTCTCTCACTCTCACTCGTCTCTCTCTCTCCCTCTCTCTCTCTCTCTTCCT
>CM065708.1:14496022-14498522 GCA_017654935.2 Phymorhynchus buccinoides | reverse complement strand
AGTGGGATCCGAGGATCAATGAGTCAATCAAGAGGCTTTGGACAACGGACCCACCAATCAAGCGAGAGAGTCAAACAGGGCAGAGGAGTCAGAGAGAGAGAGAGGAGAGATGAGAGAGGCAGAGAGGGAGGAAGAGAGAGAGGGAGAGGAGAGAGAGTGGAAGAGAAGAGAGAGAGAGAGAGAGAACGGACGGGGAGGTCAGGCTGACTCACGCACGCTCTCACTGACCTCAGTCAATCACTCACTCACTCAATCACTCAAGGAGAGAGAGAGACTCAGAAAGGAGAGGAGATGGAATCACGCACAGAGAGAGGAACAGGAGACGAGAGGAGAGAAGAGAGTGAGAATCACTAACGGGAGAGCAATCAGGAACGAAGAGAGAGTCAGAGGAGTTGAGAGAGCAGATGAGACGCACGAGAATGACGAGAGAGAGAGAGGAGATGAATGAGATGAGGAGGAGAGGAGAGAGAGAGAGAAGAGAGAGACTCAATCATTAACTCACTCACTCATTTAATCACTAACTCATTCAAGACTAACTCAGGTCACGCACTCACTCAGAGAGACACTCACTCAGTTCACTCACTCACTCAACTCACTCACTCAATCACTCAACCACCGACACATCTAAGAGGTTGATGAGATGAAAGAAACAAACGATGAGAATGAACGAACGAATTGAGTGAAGAAACGAATCAATCAATCAATCAAGAGAGATGAGATTACAGATCAGTCAGTCAAAGACAAAACAATGAATGAATGACTGAATGAACTAATCAATCAATAGTCACAGAAAACCAACCAACCAAACCAACCATGAACCATTACAAACTGACGACGACAATCAGTCAGTCATTCAAACAATGAATGATGAGAGGATGATTAGAGAGGGAGAGATGAATCAATCAATCAACGAGAGAGAGACCAACCAAATCAGTCAGGATCAAACAAACAATGAATGAATGAATTAATCAATGATTTAACAAAGTCAATCAATAAACGAACGATTTGTTTTTTTGTAGTCAGTCATTCAGTCTGACCAGACAATCAAACAATGAGAGAAGAAGAATAAACGAACGAATGCATGAGAATCATCAATCAATCAATCAATCAATCACACAACGTAGGCGTAGGGTCATTGACTGTCTGAAAACTGGTTTTTTTTTACATGTCTGTAATAATAATTATTATTACGTATCTGTTGAGTGTGAACAGTTCCAGTGCAACTTCGAGTGAACTATTGTGAAGTTAATATCATACTACAATAAGTTCTCATGGTGTGCGTGTGCCTTTCTGTTTATAACACTTTTCGTTATGGGTGCGTGATACGTATTACACAATAACAGTAACTGGACGTCCAACGCGATAGGATAGCATTAAAAGAAATCTAGCTGGCTCGGGTCATGATATGGCGCGCCAA
Organism: Phymorhynchus buccinoides; assembly: GCA_017654935.2. Lineage (NCBI taxonomy): Eukaryota > Metazoa > Mollusca > Gastropoda > Neogastropoda > Raphitomidae > Phymorhynchus > Phymorhynchus buccinoides. Next base: position 14,497,105 of record CM065708.1, on the reverse strand, counting down.
AGATACAAAACTCTATCTAGCTGTTCGATAGAGTTTCGAAACTGTATCTATCAGTTCGATAGAGTTTGAAAACCCTATCTAGCTGTTCAATAGAGTTTTAAAACTCTGTCGAACAGATAGATAGGGTTTCCACAAAATAACCCTATCGAGATATAGTTTTTCTATCGCGATTTCTGATTGGTACATGGCTTCAGCGACAAGTTTGTGGCCTTGGCAGGGCAGTGACCCGTGAATTTGAATAAGACGATAGGCCTAGGCCCCTACATGTAGTCAAACAAACATGGCAGCTGAATTTGATTTCAACAAGCGAATCTACCCTTTTAAAAGTAAACGAAATCTATTTCAATGATTAAAAAATTCAACATTTATTAGTTCGTAGAATGCCACCTATTAGGCTAGGTGTAGGTCACAGTCAAAGATACTAGTCCTATCTACCAATGAAATGCTTCGTTTAAAAAAAAGTATCAAAATGGCGCGTTCGATAGAGTTTTACGACTCTAGAAACTCTATCTAGCTGTTCGACAGAGTTTTGAAACTCTATCTAACTGCTAGCTATAGCTTATAAACTGTATCTAACAGTTCGATAGGGTTTTTAAACTATGTCGAACTGCTAGATAGAGTTTTGGTCATTCGGCGCGCCATATCATGATCTCGTTCTCTTGTTCCTGGATTGTGTTTCTCTAGACGATGGTCGCCGCGCACATAACTGTACGCCCAAAGGGGTATAATAAACACTTTAGAAAACGTTTGCGGAAAAAAAAAAATATTACAAGCTCTTGTCTGACTGGTCACCCAAAAAAGTATTATTTTAACCAAACTTTAATAGACCAATCAACAACAAGAAATGTATTCACCTCCTACAAGTCACGTGATAGTTCCGGATATTCGCCGCTTCTCGGTGGTTGGCAAGGAACAAAACGGACGCGAACTATGGCAAAAGAAGGGTGTTCGTAGACAGTTTTTGCCGATTTGAGCGAGCGCAACGAACGTTGGCCATTGTGAAACGGACCCTGTTCAGCGTTTCACTATTTTCATCTCGCGTCCCGCGTGCCAGAATTCGCTCGTGAAATGTCCGACTCTTTC
>CM065708.1:14481022-14483522 GCA_017654935.2 Phymorhynchus buccinoides | reverse complement strand
ATATGGAGAGAGAGAAAAAAGAGATGGAGAGAGAGAGAGAGAGAGAGAGAGAGAGAGAGAGAGAGAGAGAGAGAGAGAGAGAGAGAGAGAGAGATTGATGAGGAGGAAGAAGAGATAGAAAAGTGGAAAGAGAGAGAGAGAGAGAGAGAGAGAGAGAGAGAGAGAGAGAGAGAGAGAGAGAGAGAGAGAGAGAGAGAGAGAGAGAGAGAGAGAGAGAGAGACAGAGAGAGAGAGAGAGAGAGAGAGAGAGAGAGAGAGAGAGAGAGAGAGAGAGAGACAGACAGACAGACAGACAAACATAAATAAAGAGAAAGAAAGGAAGAGAGAGAGGGTTATCCAGAAATCTACCCTGGTTAACCAAGACAGTTAAGTTAAGAGACATACAGACAGACAGACAGACAGACAGTCTGTAATAATTAAGAATCGATGTATATATTGTACATAATATGTTACTCTCCCACTCCCCACCCTCTTCTCTGTTTGTTGTTTGTGGCTCAAACCACAAACCTATAACTCACTTTGTCGGTCTGTCTGTCTGTCTGTCTGTCGGTCCAAAATTGTCGCACATTTTGACAAAATTGTCGCACTTCAAATCGAGGCTACACTTCAAAATTAATTGAGGCCGCTCTTTAAAATGATGTATTTTAAAAGCGTACAAAATAATAAACATACGTAATACAGACACTACAACAGACACGACGAGTATGCGGTGCTTCTTTTGATGAGTATAAGTAGGATACATAGTTTTAAATGTTTTCCAAAAGATATAAAAAGTTACGAAATGGTGCAGAGGTAACATTCTGGTTTACAGATTCAAATTATTGAAAAGCCAGGGGAGGTGACTCATGATTGGAGTGGTACAAATAGACCGCGTGCCACAAACTATTGCGATTTCGCGCTTGTTTTGTAACTTGTTTGTTTCTTTGTTTATCTCCCCCTCTTTTCCCCTTTCTTTATTGTTTACCGCTTTGGAATCTTTCGTTCCTTCGTCGATTTAAAAATTATTTTTTTTACGGATGGCTTGATGAAAAAAAGAAGAATATTATTTTCTTATTCAATGTTCCATCTGGCAATACAAGTTTGACTTGACAGACAGATATCCAGCCAGACATACATACAGACAGACAGACAGACAGACAGACACGAGGGTACGAGGGCGGACTAACTGGTTTAACCCTTTCACCGCCAGCCATATTTCAGCCAAAAATGTCCATTACATTTACCTGGGTAGAGAACAAAATCCATCTGCAGATTGGAGAGATTGACGGTTTTGTTGTCGCATCTATTTTTTCTTGTTCATGGATAATTCTTCGATGATTATTTTTGCATGCTTCATTATTTTTGTGTTGAATATATTGAGTTTCTTGCATGTTTGTTTGAGGGCAAGATGTAAAAAAGCCCATTGTGTGCTTACTCTTTTTCCCTCAATAAAAAAAGTTTCGTTCGTTCGCTCTCTCTCTCTCTCTCTCTCTCTCTCTCTCTCTCTCTCTCTCTCTCTCTCTCTCTCTCTCTCTCTCTCTCTCTCTCTCTCTCTCTCTCTCTCTCTCTCTCTCTCTCTCTCTCCCCCCCCCCCTCTCTCTCTCTCTCTCTCTCTCCTCTCTCTCTCTCTCTCTCTCTCTCTCTCTCTCTCTCTCTCTCTCTCTCTCTCTCTCTCTCTCTCTTGAAGTTGTAAATAGTTATTGCTATTTAGGATTTACGTTTACTACTATGCTTAGCGTTAAAAAAGGCACTGAACATTTAGTAGCTAAAGGTAAGAAGGCAGTTGTTCAATTAAACAGAGTTTTTCAAAAGTATAAAGAAATGTCTGCGGCTACGTTTTTCAAAATTTTTGATGTTAAAATTCAACCAATTTTGCTTTATTCATCGGAAATCTGGGGCCTTAATAAACTGGATCATCTGGAAAAAAATCCACATGATAACATGCAAACGGTTCTTGTGTGTACCCATGAAAACACCTAACAAGATGGTGTATGGTGATTTAGGTAGATATCCGCTCTATATTAATTCATATGTTTCTGTTATCAGGTACTGGTGTAAACTTTTACAGATGAAAAAAGAAAGATTGACGTATAAAGCTTACTTAATGCTTCTGGATCTTGATGAAGCTTGTAAGCAATGTTGGGTGTCAAACGTTAGAGAGATTTTATGTTTATCGGGTTTCAATTTTGTTTGGCTGTATCAGAGTGTTGGCAATGCGAATATGTTCCTGAGGAATTTCAAGCAAAGATTAATTGACATTTTTATACAAGAATGGACAGGCAGTATTAGAGATCGAGACAGATATGACAGTTACAGATCGTTTAAAACAATATTTGAGAAAGAAAGATATATTACGAGTATGGACACATATTGTTTTCGAGTGGCCATAACCCAAACGCGATTTAATGTTTTACCTCTTAATAATAATGTTCATCGTTATAGTCATCGTATTCAGGATAAAAATTGTCCATTCTGTAAAACGAAAGTCGAAAATGAAAGCCATTTTTTATTGGAATGTAGA
>CM065708.1:14468838-14473022 GCA_017654935.2 Phymorhynchus buccinoides | reverse complement strand
TTCTTCTCTTCTTCTTGGGCTTCTTCTTCTTCTTCTTCTTCTTTTTCTTTCTTCTTCTTCTTCTTCTTCTTCTCTTTCTTCTTCTCTTCTTCTTCTCTCTTCTTCTTCTTCTTCTTCTTCTTCTGTTCTTCTTCTTCTTCTTCTTCCTTCTTCTTCTTCTTTTCTTCTCTTCTTTCTTCTTCTTCTTCTTCTTTTTTCCTTGTTGTTCTTCTTCTTTCTTCTTCTTTTCTTCTCTTCTTCCTTCTCTTTTCTTCTTCTTCTTCTTCTTTTCTTTTTCTTTTTCTTTTTCTTCTTTTTTTCTACTTCTTTCTCTCGTCTCCTCTCTCTCTCTCATCATCTCGTTTCCTCTCTCATCTTCTCCTCCTCTCTCATCTCTCCTCTCTCTTCTCTCTCTCTCTCTTCTCTCTCCATCTCTCTCCTTTCTTCTCTCCCCTCTTCTCTCTCTCTCTCTCTTCTCTCTCTCTCTCTCTCTCCCCGATGTTTTGGTTAATTATTTGTATGTAATAATGTGGCATGGGCATGCACTTTTGAATCACTGATACTTAGCCCTCTTTTTTTGTAACCAAACCCAGTGTCATGGGCCAATGGCCTATTTCATTAAATTCGTTTCAGTGTTCAGTGTTCTCTCTCGTCTCTCTCTCTCTCCTCTCTCTCTCTCTCTGTCTCTGTCTCTCTCTCTCTCGATTCTTCTCTCTTTCTCCTCTCTCTCTCTCTCTTTCTCTCGCTCCTTCTCTCGTTTCCCTCGTCTCTCTCTCTCTATCTCCTGTTTCTCTCTCTCTCTCTCTCTCTCTCTCTCTCTCTTTCTCCCTCTATCGCTCGCTCTCTCTCCTCTCTCGCTCTCTCTCTCAATCTCTCACTCCCTCTCGTTCTCGCTTTCTCTTCTCTCTCTCTCTCTCTCTTTCTTTTCTGTCTCTTTCATCTCTCTCTCTCTCTCTCTCTCATCTCCTCTCTTCTCGCTCTCTATCTCTAACATCTCTCTCTCTCATCTCTCACTCTCTATCTCTCTCTCATCTCTCTCTTCTCTCTCTCTCTCTCTCGTCTCTTCTCCTTCTCTTCCTTTCTTTCTCTCTCTCTCTCGCTCTCTCTCGTCTCTTCTCTCTCTCTCTCTCCGGTCACTCTCTCCCTCTCCTTCTTTCTCTCTCTCTCTCTCTCTTCTCTCTCGCTTTCGCTCTCTCTCTCTCTCTCGCTCTCTTCTCTCTCTTCCTGCTCTCATTCATTCACTTCTCTCCTCTCTCTCTCTCTCTCCATTCCTCTCTCTCTCTTCTTCTCTCTCTCTCTCTCTCACTCTTCTCTCCTCTCTCTCTCTCTCTCATCTCTCTCCTCTGGTCTCTCTCGCTCTACTCCCTCAGCTCCTCTCTCTCTCTCTCTTCTCCCCTCCGTCAGAAGGCAATCTGTTTCCCATCGCCCTATGTGGTGATGTGAAGGGGAAAGACCAGGAGGGGTAGAGGCGAGTGTACCTACGGTAAGTGTCATAATTGTCCGGGGGTGGGGGAGTAATTTGAGAGGGGCGTCAAAAGCGGGTGGGCACCCGTCGCATTGACGGCTCAAGCGCCGCAGTGGGCACCCTAAGATGTCCCTGGGGAAATGAAGTGATCTGTCTTTGAGAGAGAGAGAGAGAGAGAGAGAGAGGATAGATGAGAGAGAGAGAGAGAGAAAAAGAGGGAGGGAGAGGAAGAGAGGGGGAGAGAGAGGGAACAATTGAACAATTTGAACAATTGTTTTAACTGCAAAGGCCACCGATCTATCTGCAAGGATGTCAAAACAATTTAAATATATATCTCCCTCACACACATACACACACACCACACACACACACACACCACGCACGCACACACACACGCACACAAAACACACACACACACACACACACACACACAGACACACAAACACACACACACACACACAAGCACACACCAAACACACACACACACGCTCGCACGGCACGCGCACGCACCACACACACACACACACATCACACACACACACAACACACACACACCGCACACGCACGCACACGCACGCACAGCCCGCACACCCCACACACACCACACACACACACACCACACACACACACACACACACACACACACACACACACACCGGGGTGGGCGTGCGCGCGCATTCTCGAATGTTTTGCATATATGCGCAAACATAGCAAATTCATGAAAACATGTTCCCCCAAAAAAGAAACAAATTACAGCATGCATTTTGCTTTAAACAACTAAGACTTTTTTGACAGTTGGAATAATTATCTTTCTTTCATTGCATAGAAAATGAACGTCGCCACAGAGCGAGTTATTTCCCTTTTGTTTTGTTTTGGAGAAGCAAGGACAGTGTTGGTCTATGATCATGCACTTTGACAGATGATCAGAGATGTAAAGAACCGTGAGAGAGAGAGCGAGAGAGAGATAGAGAGAGAGAGAGAGAGAGAGAGAGAGAGAGAGAGAGTAGAAGAGAGAGAGAGAGAGAGGTGAGTAGAGTGAGAGAGAGAGAGAGGGGGAGAGAGAGAGAGAGAGAGAGGGAGAGGGACAGAGGGAGAGAGAGAGAGAGGGAGAGAGAGAGGGGGAGAGAGGGAGAGAGAGAGGTTTGAGAGAGAGAGAGAGAGAGAGGTAGAGTGAGAGAGAGAGAGAGAGAGGGGGGAGAGAGGGGGAGAGAGATAGAGGGGAGAGAAATACTATACTATAGCGATAGAAGAGATAGAGAGAGCGGAGAGAGAATGATAGGTGGTGAGAGAGAGAGAGAAAGGGAGAGAGAGAAGAGAGGGTGTGAAGGGTGAGAGAGAGGGGGTAGAGGAGGGAAGAGAGCGGGGAGATAGTAGGGCTAGAGGGGAGATGAGAGAGAGGAGGAGAGAGAGGGCAGTAGAGAGAGGAGGGAGAGAGGATCGAGGGGAGAGAGAGGGGAAGAGAGAGAGAGGGAGAGAGAGCAGAGAGGGGGGGGAGAGAGAGAGGGGGAGAGAGTTGAGAGAGATTCGATAGAGAGACAGAGAGAGGAGAGAGGAGAGATAGAGAGAGGAGAGAGAGAGAGAGTAGAGAGAGAGGATACTCTGAGAGGCGATGACAAAAGAGATGGTAGCGAGGAGAGAGAGAGAGCGATGGATATTCTCTCTATTCCTTCTCGATAGAGATGGATCTCGGACTAGATTGAAAAATAGAAAGTGAGAAAGACAAAGCATAGAATGACAGAGAGGACTCCGAGAAATCTAGGACGAGAGAGAGAGATAGAGAGGCTCTCGATAGAGAGCGTCAGATGAGAGAGAGAGCTGAGAGAGAGAGCTTTATTCGGCTAGAGATCGAGAGAGAGTGATCGTTGTCTCGCAAGAGCGAGATAAGAAAGAGAGAGAGCTATATTCTCTCTTAGCGAAGAAGAGAGATAGAGAGAAAGAGAGAGAGAGAGAGAGCGAGAATCAGAGCAGAGAGACAGAGAGAGAGAGAGCTCTCTTTGTCTCTCTCTTCCTGCAATCTGGCTTTATAGAGAAGAGATAGAGAGAGAGGAGATATTTAGAGCGCTGAGAGAGAGCTATACTATGAAGAGCAAGAGAGATTTCCTCTGAGACGAGAGAGCGATTTTAAGATAGACCGTGGAAAGATGAGGAGAAAGAGAGGAGAGAGGAGAGAGAGAGTAGAGAGAGACGAGAGCGAGAGAGAGAGAGAGAAGAAAGAGAGAGAGGAGAGAGAGAGAGATCGAGAGAAGAGAGAGAGAGAGAGAGAGAGAGAGAGAGAGGAGGAGAGGAGAGAGAGACAGACAGACTGACAGACAAACATAAATAAAGAGAAAGAAAGGAAGAGAGAGAGGGTTATCCAGAAATCTACCCTGGTTAACCAAGACAGTTAAGTTAAGAGACATACAGACAGACAGACAGACAGACAGAGTCTGTAATAATTAAGAATCGATGTATATATTGTTACATAATATGTTACTCTCCCACTCCCCACCCTCTTTCTCTTTTTGTTGTTTGTGGCTCAAACCACAAACCTATAACTCACTTTGTCGGTCTGTCTGTCTGTCTGTCTGTCGGTCAAAAATTGTCGCACATTTTGACAAAATTGTCGCACTTTCTTCAATCGAGGCTACACTTCAAAATTAATTGAGGCCGCTCTTTAAAATGATGTATTTTAAAAGCGTACAAAATAATAAACATACGTAATACAGACACTACAACAGACACGACGAGTATGCGGTGCTTC
>CM065708.1:14438838-14443838 GCA_017654935.2 Phymorhynchus buccinoides | reverse complement strand
ACAGTATTTGACCATTTTATTATGACTTAAAATTTATCAACCAAAAAAAAGGAATGGTTCCAGCAAACAAATAGTATAAGTGCATGGCTTTGTACATCGATTTCTCGGCAAGTATGTAGATTTACACCCTCCTGCTCTATTTCTTGGTTCTTTCCGTGGTTAGGGACAGGGTTAGGGTTAGGGATAGGGTTAGGGTTGGATGGTCTTTTCTTTTGCCACAAGCATCTGTTTTTGGGGGTCAAAATCATCTATTTTTTTGTAGCATTAAATCGCTGCCTTTTATTAATTCAAAAGGACAGCTAAAATGGCGACCAAATAACTCCACTAGCTAAAACATCAAACATGCAGTCTATATAAATGCAATGTTAGAGTTTATAACACGTTTTTTGAAGTCAATAAATCCATTTCTAGAATCCAAAAAGCTATTTTACCAGATTAAGATGGCTGTCAAGATGGCGACCAAGTGACCCGCAGGTGATGAATTTGAAATGGCGGCCAATATGGCGGCTATGTTCTTCCAACGGCTATAATTATTTTATGATCTTCAAGGTGTACAAACATAAATTTGGTATATTGGATAGGGTTTTTGTAGTCAAACGGTCAAATGCCGGTACTAACAACAATATCTGACCATTTATTAATTCAAAATGGCGGCTAAAATGGCGACCAAATAACTCCACTAGCTAAAACCTAAAAATTGCAGTCTATATCATTGCTATATTAGTGTCTGTAACAGGGTTTCCGAAGTCAATACATCCATTTCTAGAATAGAAAAGCTATTTTACCAGATTAAGATGCCTGTCAAGATGGCGACCAAGTGACCTATGAGTGATCAATTCAAAATGGCGGCCACGATGGCGGCCAAATACTTGCATTGGCTACACCTTAAGAACTAACGCACATAACATTATAGTTCTATTGTCTGGGATAGGGTTTACTATGTCATCTAGTCTGTGGAAGTCATTACATTGGAGTGATAAGGTCTCAAAACAAAACATATGTTTCCTTTTGATTTTCAGTCTTTAATAACACACATACACACAGACGTACATACACTTAGAAAACACACTCACGTACACATACGCATCCCCGCACACATAGGCCTACACGTAGAAAGACGTATGCATACACACAACGCGTTCGCGCGCATACACCTTCCACGGAATTTCATCAGTATCGTTTCAGTCGTTTACGAGTGAAACGTCCAGAAATAAGCAGACAGATTCACAGATAGACAAACCAATAACCTGAAAACACACACACACATCACACACACACACACAACACACACCACACACACATACACACACACACACACACACACACACACACACACACACACACACACATACACATACACATACACACACACACACACACACAACGCACGCACGCACGCGCACACACATACACACACACACACACACATACACACGCACACACACACACACGCACACGCACACACACGCATGCACGCACGAACGCACACACACACACACACACACATACATACATACACACGCACACGCGCGCATGTTATTGGCAGACATAACAACGTAAAACACAATTTTGTCACACATACCCCCCCCCCCCCCCAAAAAAGAAAGGGGGGGGGGGGGGGGGGGGGCATTTTAAACGACACACATTTGAATTTACGAAAATATGTTTTGTGTGTAAACGATTTTTAATGAAGCTCTCAACATGCAGTCATCTGCATAAATGGCAGTTTCATGATTGCTATCTTGTCTTGTAAATAAAGCGCAAGAGCACAACAAGACGAGTATAATGTATTTGTAGAAGTTCAATTTGCATGATCAGAGAGGTTGTTTATCCTTTTTTTTTTAAACTGCCAAAATGTATTTCAAATCATAATAACTATCATCTTGCTTGTCTCCAATCGTCCCCTCCTCCTCCTCCTCCTCCCTCCCCTCCTCCTCCTCCCTCCACCCTCCTCCTCCTCCTCCTCCTCCTCCTCCTCCTCCTCCTCCTCCTCCTCCTCCTCCTCCTCCTCCTCCTCGTTATCGTTGTCGTCGCCATCATCGTCTTCGTTGTTGTATTCGTTGTCCTCCTCCTCATCGTCGTCGTCGTCGTAGGCGTCGTCGTCCTCCTCCTCCCCCTCCCCCCTCCTCCTCCTCCTCCTCCCTCCTCCTCCTCCTCCTCCTCCCCCTCCTCCTCCTCCTCCTCCTCCTCCTCGTTATCGTTGTCGTCGCCATCATCGTCTTCGTTGTTGTATTCGTTGTCCTCCTCCTCCTCGTCGTCGTCGTAGGCGTCCTCCTCCTCTTCCTCCTCCTCCTCCTCCTCCTCCTCCTCCTCCTCCTCGTCATCATCATCGTCGTCATTAAACCTAATCTAAAACCCTATACTTATTCATACCCCCGTGGGGATACCGGGGGGTCTTTTGCACAAATAGTTCCCCCACCTTCTGGAAGTTCTGTGCTTGTAAATTCCTCGAATCTGTCACTCTCTTTGACTCTTGCCTTTTCCCTTTGCTTACTGTCATCTACTATCTTTCTGCCTTACCGGTCCATTCTCCTGCCTTTTTTCACGAAACTCTTTCAAAAAGATTCTCCTCCAGCCGAAGTCCGACTTGCTGGGCCTAACTATTTCTTAGTTAGGGGCATAACGGCGGCATGACGCATCTGCGCTCATAATTGACAGGAAACTCTCTGAGCGATCGAAGAAGAAGAAGAAGATACCTATTCTTAGCCCAATAACTTGAAAACCCACATCCTATCCCTAATCCTAACCTTATCCCTGAACGGGTGGGGACACGTAGAGACAGGGGCACATAGAGACGGGGGACATAATAATAATAATATATAGAGAGAGACGGGGGCGCATCTAATTGATTCCGTAATCAGTTTAAATTCGCCAGAGAAACCTACCTGCAGAACACGCCCTGCCAGTAGGGACATATAGAGACGGGGACATATAGAGACGGGGACATACAGAGACGGGGACACATAGAGACGGGGGCACATAGAGACAAGGGACATAATAATAACAAATAGAGAGAGATGGGGGCGCATCTAATGCATCCCGTAATCAGCTTTATTGGCCAGAGAAACCTGCCTGCAGAACACACCCTGCAAATAGGGACATATAGAGACGGGGACATATAGAGACCGGGGTCATACAGAGACCGGGGTCATACAGAGGCGGGGACATATAGAGATCGGGGTCATATAGAGACGGGGACATATAGAGACCGGGGTCATACAGAGACCGGGGTCATACAGAGGCGGGGACATATAGAGACCGGGGTCATACAGAGACCGGGGTCATACAGAGGCGGGGACATATAGAGACCGGGGTCATACAGAGACGGGGACACACAGAGACGGGGACATATAGAGACGGGGACATATAGAGACGGGGACATATAGAGACAGGGGACATATAGAGACGGGGACATATAGAGACAGGGGACATACAGAGACGGGGACATATAGAGACATGGGGGACATATAGAGACAGGGGACATATAGAGACAGGGGACATATAGAGACGGGGACATATAGAGACAGGGGACATATAGAGACAGGGGACATATAGAGACGGGGACATATAGAGACAGGGGACATATAGAGACGGGGACATATAGAGACAGGGGACATATAGAGACAGGGGACATATAGAGACGGTGACATATAGAGACAGGGGACATATAGAGACAGAGACACAGAGACCGGGACATATAGAGACGGGGGACATATAGAGACAGGGGACATATAGAGACAGGGGACATATAGAGATGGGGACATATAGAGACGGGGACATATAGAGACGGGGACATATAGAGACGGGGACATATAGAGACGGGGACATATAGAGCAGGGGACATATAGAGACGGGGAACATACAGAGACGGGGACATATAGAGACAGGGGACATACAGAGACGGGGACACATAGAGACGGGGACACATAGAGACGGGGACATACAGAGACGGGGACATATAGAAACGGAGACACATAGAGACGGGGACACATAGAGACGGGGACACATAGAGACGGGGACACATAGAGACAGGGGATAATATAGAGACAGGGGACATATAGAGACAGGGGACATATAGAGACGGGGACATATAGAGACGGGGGGGGGCATATAGAGACCGGGACATATAGAGACAGGGGACATATAGAGACGGGGACATATAGAGACGGGGACATATAGAGACGGGGACATATAGAGACAGGGGGACATATAGAGACGGGGACATATAGACAGGGGACATATAGAGACGGGGACATATAGAGACGGGGACATATAGAGACGGGGACATATAGAGACGGGGACACATAGAGACGGGGGACATATAGAGACGGGGACATATAGAGACGGGGGACACATAGAGACGGGGACACATAGAGACGGGGACATATAGAGACAGGGGACATATAGAGACGGGGACATATAGAGACGGGGACATATAGAGACGGGGACACATAGAGACGGGGACATATAGAGACGGGGACATATAGAGACGGGGACATATATAGAGATGGGGACATATAGAGACGGGGACATACAGAGACGGGGGACATATAGAGACGGGGACATACAGAGACGGGGACACATAGAGACAGGGGACATATAGAGACGGGGACATACAGAGACGGGGACACATAGAGACGGGGACATATAGAGACAGGGGACATATAGAGACGGGGACATATAGAGACGGGGACACATAGAGACGGGGACATATAGAGACAGGGGACACATAGAGACAGGGGGACATATAGAGACAGGGGACATATAGAGACAGGGGACACATAGAGACGGGGACACATAGAGACGGGGACACATAGAGACAGGGGACATATAGAGACGGGGACATATAGAGACAGGGGACATATAGAGACGGGGACATATAGAGACAGGGGACATATAGAGACGGGGACACATAGAGACGGGGACATACAGAGACGGGGACACATAGAGACAGGGGACATATAGAGACGGGGACATATAGAGACGGGGGACATATAGAG
>CM065708.1:14428838-14431338 GCA_017654935.2 Phymorhynchus buccinoides | reverse complement strand
AATGTTCTCACATTTCTAAAGAAGATGCCATGCGTGAAAGGCTGCAACAATTTCCTTGTTCCAGATGCCTCGGAGAGATCCAGAAATGGACAGTTTCCGCGGTAACCCTTTTTTTTATTCTTTAGAAAAGTCCCCTTTTTGAGGGGCAAAAAACACTTCACAGCTGTTTTGCGGGGATCATTTATTTAGTTTATCTATATTTTCAGAGGGTTTTTTAAGCGAAATTTAGTTTACCCACTTTTCATAAATAACAGTCCAGAATATGTTGCAGTTTGTGACTATATTAGTTGTATTCAGTGGACATTGCTAGATTTTCCGCTCATGGGCGATTTTGTTTATGTTTGCGATATTAAGTATATTGTTTAATAACTAAATATGTTTCATGATACTGCTCAACAAAAAGAAGTTTTTACCATAAATCTGATGGAAGAAATATATTATAAGATACAGTGGAATCCGCTTAATCGGCCACTTTTGGGACCAGGAAGAATATGGCCGATAAAGCGAATCGGCCGATAAAACGAACATCGAGATACTGTATGACGAAATTATGCAAGTCAAAAGCAATGACGTCAAAATTAAATGTTGCAGTTCAAATTCAAATTCTTTCCCTTTTTGTGATGTGTGTGTGCGTGTGTTTATTAATCCTACAACTTGACAGAAGCACGAGTAAAAGACAATGATTTTGTTTTCTTGAGTGATTTTAACGCCATGCAGGGTCTTTCAATTGACAACAGCTCACCTTCCAACTTCACACTCAACCATGTAAACGTCAAAAGCGTGTTGTCAGTTTGTCTGCCTCTGTTGTTCTCCCTCTCAAAAAGGGGTAAAGAGGAAAAAATAGAGAGAAAAAGTGGCCAATAAAGCGAAATTGAAGATTTCAGCTTTGGCCGTCAAAACGAACAAAATAACACATGCTTAAGAAGAAAAAATTCCGTTCCAGAGGAAATTGGCCAATTAAGCAGCTTTGGCCGATTATCCGATGGCCAATTAAACGGATTCTACTGTACAATGAAGAACATGCAGCCAAAGTATGTTTACAAACAAAAGCTTGGTGCAGTTTATATCTAAGATTTCTAGATTCAGTCTTTTAGCTAAACAGCTTGATTTTGTGTGGGACTTTTCCAGAAAATGACCGTTGCTTGAAAACGGTCTGTTTCTAAAAAATGACTGTGTTTTTGTGCCTTCAAAATTAGACTGCAAGACCGTACAACACGATATCCCGACATTTTGAGCCCACGTGTGAATAAGAAGTTTCGTTCCGGATACTGTAGAAATAAAATTGCAATTGCAAACGGTGACATTGAAATTGCGAAAGCGTTTTTGGACCTAAAAAATAAAGGCACTTTCTGAAGAAGAAAAATAGGGTATCATGGAAACTGTTAATTTCTGGAGCACACAAACGAATCTAGGACAAGCAAATTGTTGTATTCTTTCTTTCACGCATGGAGTCTTCTTTGAAAACCCGAAAAATCAAAATGATAGCGCGAGTATTTCACCTTAAAAAAAACATTATTACCAATATTGTTTTTTTTTATTGTTTTTTTTTTAGCCACCCTGTAATATTTGTTAGGTATTAGGTACTTTATAGTCACAGAGCCATCTCTGTGAAATTCGGGTTGCTCCCACCTGGAGAGCAATATAATGTTTTTTTTGCATGCGATTTGTTTGTGTCATTGATGAGGAAGGAAAGGGGAGGGGGGTACATTTTCACCAAATGACAACGTTTTCGTTGCCACTGGGTTTAACGTGTGCTAAGTGCATGTGCACACGGGACCTCGGTTTATCGTCTCATCCAAAGGACTCCACATTCAGACCGTAAGGCCTAGTGCAAAGTGAGAGGGAAAATCCCCATGTACCCAGGTTCGAACTCGGGTTTACTTGACTTGACACGAAGCGACCGCGTTACCACTGTGCCACTGAGCATCACTGTGTTGCCATGGGGAAGGAGGCGTGAACTGGCAACGTGTAGCGTGACCGCTATAATAATGCTAGAAGGTAAGGCTTGTCGGGTGAAAATTTGCAGCGCGTGCAAATTTGCAGCTCGCTACTATGAGAGTGTGTATCAAAACACTATCTGAACGATCTTAGACGGAAAACGTGCTGTCTCTATAGGGGATTTGAAGAATGAAAATATCACTTTTTCCGTTAAAAAAAATAACTAATATTTTCTGTCCCGGATAGTACACTTGACACTTGGAGCGCAAGTGAAGTTATAGTGCGCGTGCACTACAACTGCACTTGTAAGGCTTACTAACATTGTGCTCATGCGAAAGCCAGAAAATGCTACCACGAAAGGAATGCACTGTGTGGCTTTCACCCGAGAAGAATGATACAGCCTTCTGGCACGACAAAAGCACAAAGAGGAACTCGATCTAGCGAAGATGGAGTAGTCTACAGTAACTACAATGAAAGCGTCAAACAATAGGAATTGTTCGGAGATAATTGTGACCCAGCACCACGAAAGGGACATTAACTTAAGTCGCTGGGCTAGTTTCTC
>CM065708.1:14410465-14412965 GCA_017654935.2 Phymorhynchus buccinoides | reverse complement strand
ATACAGTACCACACACAATCTGAAGCGCTTCTGTCAAGTACCAATGTGGAAAATATGGCTTAAAACCCAATGTGTAGACCCCTACCACTTTCAAGGCCTACTGATCGCCCGGACCGTGACCTTGACCTTGATCGGTATGCCACCATCAGAACGGGCATAAGCCAGAGTACCTTCATGCCAAATTTGAAGACTCTAACACTAACGGTGTGGGAGTTATGGCCCCTGAACGATTTTCGGTTTTCAAGGTCGTACGCCAAGGTCAAGATGGCAAAATTGTTACGCGGATGCCTTCCTCTCATGGTGACACATCAGCACACAAAATTTGACGTGATTCTGTCAACCCGTTCGAAAGATATCCTTGGGACAGACAGAAGGAGAAAAAAATGACCCTCCGATTTTCAGGCTCCAGCGATCTTTTTGACCTTGACCTTGACCTTGATCGGTATGCCATCATCAGAACGGGCATAAGCCAAACCACCTTCATACCAAGTTTCAACATCCTATGTTGATCGGTGCCCGAGATATGGCTAAAAATAGATTTTCGGTTTTCAAGGTCGTACGTCAAGGTCAAGGTCACGACGGCAAAATGGTTTGCGCCGATCTCTTCCTATTAAGGAGGCACATCTCCACACAAAATTTGACGCGATTCGGTCAA
Source organism: Phymorhynchus buccinoides (assembly GCA_017654935.2). Taxonomy (NCBI): domain Eukaryota; kingdom Metazoa; phylum Mollusca; class Gastropoda; order Neogastropoda; family Raphitomidae; genus Phymorhynchus; species Phymorhynchus buccinoides. Next base: position 14,412,310 of record CM065708.1, on the reverse strand, counting down.
GCGGTTCGGGAGATACCCTTGGGACAGACAGAAAAAACAAAAAAAAAAAACACAAAAAAACAACAACAACAAACAAACAAAAATACAAACCAGCTCATCGCAAAGTCCGTTCACCTTCGGTGACGGACAATATCAGACAACTACACGTAAAATCAGCATAGATAGGCTTAGCTTAAAAAAGCGACAGGCAAAAAATTAGTGACAATGTAAGCAAACAACAGGAGTGGCCCAATGCTCACACATGCACACAAACATACTCTCTCTCTCTCTCTCTCTCTCTCTCTCTCTCTCTCTCTCTCTCTCTCTCTCTCTCTCTCTCTCTCTCTCTCTCTCTCTCTCTCTCTCTCTCTCTCTCTCTCTCTCTCTCTCTCTCTCTCTCACTCCTCTTCTTCTCACATGCTACATAATTATTGAACTAATCAAATATTTTTTGTTACATCAATATAAACATTTAAACGCTGACTTCTTACAGATTTGAAAAATAATACAAAGACATCATGTTTTGCTAACCAACATTTGCAAATACCAACATCAAGTGGGCAATAGACATGTTAGCTTCATCAAAACATTATCTAAGTTCATTTCGCTTTATCTTTTATTTTGGATCAAAATTCACTTTTAAGCACACACATACACACCCACGTGCGCGCACATGCACGCACAACCTTAGAAACTTTTTTTTCTCTTTTTTTCGCCCTCAGACATTTAGGTCGGCACAGCGCTTTTGCCACACCCTGAACGACCCAATTATGGCACTGATGCTCAAATATTTCGCCAGCCACTTTGCCGAGTAGGAACGGGCACCGATCAATCGCAAGCCTGGAAGCACCCTTCGATGTACATTACCCAGACTGCCAAAGATAAGCACCACAATCCTGCAGGAAAAGCCAAAAGAGCTTACTTCCATGCACAGTGGGAGGTACTTATCAAATTTGGCAGTATAGCAGGTGTCAATGAAGGCATCGAAAGGCACCGCCACTTCAACAAGAAGGGCCTCGCGGCTATCGCGATCAATAATGGTGATGTCCGGCCTACTGGCAGTGGAAGCAAAGGCACCAGAGTCGATGCCAAACATGCAGGGTGTCAGGGGGGCGTCTGTAATGACCCGCACTGTGTCTGACAGAGGGATCTGTTTGGCAATCACCTCAACCAACCGGTTATGTCTTGCTTGATACACGGCTTGGTATCTTGTCCAGCCGTTCAGCACATTCCACTCGGTTTCGGTTGGGTGATTGCAGAGACTGCATCGCCTGGCACATTCATGAGGGTAATAGAGTGCCATGAGACAATAGGGCATTTGCCACGTGAGGACGACCTTGAATTTCACTGAGTTGAATTTAGAGAGTTGAATTAGAAAGGTCAGCGTAACTCGGGCAGAACGAGTGCGGGCAAATTAGTAGTCTAGTATAGAGAACGAACACTCGTGGCAAATGCCCTATTGCATTGCAGCAGCTGAAGTCTCCCTCGCACGACAAAACTGATCATACTGTCTTTTAATTTTACATTTTGTAAAAACGCGTTGGACAGAACATGATCTATCTGCTCGCTCTCTCTCACAATGCGCCCCTGACAGTCTTTTTCTCTGAGGAAACATTTTGCCTACTTTGCTTTTTGCAGAGGTAATATGCACCTTTACTGTCAGCTGTGGAGAGACACACATCATCGTCTGCCTGGAAAGTCAACACATAGCTACCATCCAGCCGTTTCTCACACACCACACTCTCACGCACCACACTCTCACGCACACACACTTAATTGAAATGCACACATCCAGCCGTTTCTCACACACCACACTCTCACGCACACACACTTCAGTGACATGGACCCATCCACCCGTTTCTCACA
>CM065708.1:14402965-14405465 GCA_017654935.2 Phymorhynchus buccinoides | reverse complement strand
CTGCGGTTTCAAGCTTCGACGCCATTGTTGCTATGGTTTTTGACCGAGTAATGGAGGTAAACAACACTAATTTTCACGAAATGCTCTCCCCTATTTTTTTAATTATTTTTCGAAAATCGTCTATTGAACAATGACACAGAACAACAAAGACAGAATTGTACAAAGACATAGAATTGAATAATGACATATAAATGAATAAAGACATAGAATTGAACAAAGGCATAGAATTGAACAAAGATATACAATTGAACACAGACGTAGAATTGAACAAAGACATAGAATTGAACAAAGACATACAATTGAACACAGACGTAGAATTGAACAAAGACATAGAATTGAACAAAGGCATAGAATTGAACAAAGGCATAGAATTGAACAAAGACATAGAATTGAACAAATACATAGAACTGAACAAAGACATAGAATTGAACAATGACATATAAATGAACAAAGATGTAGAATTGAATAAAGACATAGAATTGAACAAAGACATAGAATTGAATAAATATATAGAATTGAACAAAGACATAGAATTCAACAATGACAGAGAAAGAACTGAACAAAGACATAGCATTGAACAAAGACACATAATTGAACAAAAACATAGCATTGAATAAAGACACAGAACTGAACAAAGACATAGAATTGAACAAAGACATAGAATTGAACAAAGACATAGAATTGAACAAAGACATAGAATTGGATAAAAACATAGAATTGAATAATGACATGTAAATGAACAAAGACATAGAATTGAATAAATATATAGAATTGAACAAAGACATAGAATTGAACAAAGACATAGAATTGAACAAAAACAAAGTATTGAGCAGAGACAAATAATTGAATAAAGACAAAGAATTGAATAAGGACAAATAATTGAACAAAAACATATCATTGAACAAAGACACAGAATTGAAAAATGATATAGAATTGAACAAAGACATAGAATTGTACAAAGACATAGAATTGAATAAAGACATAGAATTGAGCAAAGACAAAGTATTGAGCAGAGACAGAGATGTGAACAAAGACACAGAATTTATCAAATACATAGAATTGAACAAAGACATAGAATTGAGCAAAGACATAGAATTGAACAAAGGCATAGAATTGAACAAAGACATAGAATTGATCAAAGACATAGAATTGAACAAAGACATAGAATTGAGCAAAGACATAGAATTGAACAAAGACATAGAATTGAACAAAGACATAGAATTGAACAAAGGCATAGAATTGAATAAAAACATATCATTGAATAAAGACTCAGAATTCAACAAATACATATAATTGAACAAAGACATAGACTTGAACAAAGGCATAGAATCGAACAAAGAACGCATTGAACACGTTTTCTGGTATTGCAATGTGTAATTAAACATATAATTTGCGCGTAAGACAAATACCAGCCCAATCTACGGCCCCAAGCAACACCATGTCATCAAGATAGTCTTCTTACCCACTCAGTGCAAGAAGAACAAAACAGAGCAAGCTGTCTCATCCCCACGCTCTTAAAGGTGGACCCTGACGGATGAGTTTTTGCAAGAAACACGTCGAGATCACCAGAAAGACAGCTTTTCCAAGGATCGGAACACTCACGTTGCTCTGGTTTCCTAGAAATCAGACCGTCAAAACGGAGATTCCTCCTTGGCGGAGATGCCGGAGAGAGTAGCCGTTTTGGATGGGGGTGGGTGAAGGTCACTCATTGTGGTTGAAGCGGGGTTTTTTTTTTTTTTTTGTAGTGCAGTAAAAACTAACAACAGGGATCTGTTTCCTTTGTTGTGAGCGAAACTCCTTTAGATAATCTGTATACAAAAAAAAAAAAAAAAAGAAAACAAAAGGCTTGTATTGCGAAAATTTCGTGCAAACGATGGTTGGCGGCCATTAGAAAAGAGACGACACACGTCTTCTCTTTGGGTGAAAGAATTTGACTTCCAGCACCTCCGCCAAGGAGGAATCGCCCGATTTGACTGTTTGATTTCTAGGAAACCAGAGCAAAGTGAGTGTTGCGATCTCTGTAAAGAGTGTTTTGTATTGCGAAAATTTCGTGCAAAGCGATTTGGTCTAAACGCAGGCGGCCATTAGAAAAGAGACGGCATACGCCTTCTCTTTCACTGAAATAATTTGACTTCCAGCACCTCCGCCAAGGAGGAATCGCTGATTTGACGTTTTGATTTCTAGGAAACCAGAGCAAAGTGAGTGTTGCGATCTCTGTAAAGGGTTGTTTTCCTGGTGATCTGGACGTGTTTCTTACAAAAACGCATCCGTCAGGGTAGCCCTTTAAGTCTAAGTAATCATCGCCATTTCAAAACCTTTTCGGGGGGGACAGAAGAGACCTTGCCAGCCAACGTTTTCCTTTCATGAGATGACACTTCGGCTGAATTGTTCTTTTTGTTTAAGTGGGGGGGAAAACTTCAGAAGATGGATAATCAACATTATCTACCAATTAGTCCAAACCTTCCAACCAATACCTCGCTGTAGATGTTTACCATCGCGT
>CM065708.1:14387965-14395465 GCA_017654935.2 Phymorhynchus buccinoides | reverse complement strand
GCTCCCTTTTTGTTTCCAGACAGAAGGACGGCACGTGACTCGTTTCTCCCGCCCATCAGTTTTCGCCGCCATTTTCTTGCTGACAAAAGCGTCTCCTGGTGGCAAACGAAGCGTTCAGGGGGAGATGACTTGAGAGCAACCTTTTTTCGGTGAAGGGGCTCCTTCTAGAAGGCTGATGCGCTGGCGGAAGTATCTTGACATCGCGTCTCGAGCACACGTGACCTCGTGAAGCAGTCGACTTCCCCCCCCCCCCCCCCCCCCCCCCCCCCCCCCCCCGCCATATTGGAAGTGGCGGGAAGAAGGGGCCGTGGGCGGATGGAGACGATTGAGTCAATTGTTTTGTTTTGTTTTTCCCTTTCTGTCTTTCTTGTCGTTCTTTCGTTGTTTTGTTTCTGTGTGTTTATCCGAGTAAAAATAGCACACAGCTTTCAACTTTCCAGCATAGGGGAAGGCGGGGTAAAAAGCCCATGGGCGGGTAAGAAGCCCATGCCAATTAGCTCATGAAATAAAGAAAATGTCAGTCAAATTTGCCCATGAGACGAATGCTAAACATTAACACTCGTCTCATGGGCAAAATGTGACTGAAATTTGCTTCATTTTCATGAGATAATTGGCATGGGCTTCTTACCCCCCCATGGGCTTCTTACCACACCCCCATGGGCTTTTTACCCCGTCTTCCCCTACAGCTTGCTTGTGAACATTGAAGAAGTCGTATGATTTTGCTTGGTTAATTAAGTCTTATGATGAAATGGTGGTTTTCTTTGCAATTATTTTTTTCCATTCATATACCTTGTTAATATAGTCAATGCATATTTCGCACGATTGAAAACACTGAATATTCATGTGAAATACGCTTGAAAACTTGCCACAAATGATTGGCGTTTGCGTTTTTTGTTTACTTGTGTGTATTCGTTTATTCATCCATTCATTCATTCATTCATTCATTTATTCATTCATAAACGCATTCATTCATGTGTCCGTTAATTCATCCATTCAATCGTACATTTTGTTCGTGTTTTTTTCTACTTTTGGTGGATTTTTTTTTATCTCTCGTTTAAAGAAATCGTTTTTGGTCCATTCGTTCTTTCGTTTATTGACACATGCCGTTCAGTCGCTGTTTGTGATTTCTTTTTTTTGGATCTTCTTCTTGTTCTTCTTGTTATTGTTGTTGTTGTTGTTCTTCTTCTTCTTGTTCTTCTTCTTGTTCTTCTTCTTGTTCTTCTTCTTCTTGTTCTTGTTCTTGTTCTTCTTCTTGTTCTTGTTCTTCTTCTTCTTGTTCTTCTTGTTCTTGTTCTTGTTCTTGTTCTTCTTCTTCTTCTTCTTCTTCTTCTTCTCTTCTTCTTCTTCTTCTTCTTCTTCTTCTTCTTCTTCTCCTTCTTCTCCTTCTTCTTCTTTTTCTTCTTCTTCTTGTTCTTCTTCTTCTTCTTCTTGTTCTTCTTCTTCTTCTTCTTCTTCTTCTTCTTCTTCTTCTCTTCTTCTTCTTCTTCTTCTTCTTCTTCTTCTTCTTCTTCTTCTTCTTCTTCTTCTTTGGTGGATGTATGCAGTTGACATTCAGGCAAAAAAACACCTACTCCCCCATACAGAAAGAAAAACCTTTGATTAGACTTGTGAACCAGTTACCATCGGTGTGTCTAAACACAGAGCGGTGCCTAATAATCCCGAATGGTGAATGCTCAAATGGTCAAGACACCGAGTGGTGGTAGGGCCGAATGGTGAAAGCGTTACACAGATTATCCAAATAATTTGTTTTAACGCGAATCCCGTAGTCTGGATGACCGTAGGGGCGCCTCTGAAGATTTCACAACCAGTCTCTTCCACTCTTCCCGGTTCTCGGCTTTCCTTAGTGCGTCTTTCAGCTCCAGGCCCGTCCACTCGCGGATGTTGTCTTCCCATCTCTTCTGCTGTCTGCCTATTCTTCTTCCTCCTTGGACCGTGCCCTGTAGGATTGTCTTGGCAAGGCCTGATGAACGGGTAACATGTCCATACCATTTCAACTTGCGTCTTTTGACTTGGGTCAGTAGGTCAGCATGCATTTTCAATTCGTTTTTGGACTTCTTCATTGTTGATGTGATTTTTGTAGGAGATGCCGAGGATTTGTCATCTCTACTGCTCTGATTCTTCTTTCAATGTTTGCTGTCAAGGTTCAAGAGAGTTGATTAAGTTGTTTTAAACCGGCACTAATTACATTGTAACAACAGATTTTCGGTTGTTTCCGTAGTGTTGAACGTCGCATCTTGACGGCTGTCGGTCAACTATTTGCTGGGGAAAGGGAGAGCACTAGAGCTGAGCGGACATGTTGTCTTAGTTCCGCTAATTTACTGTGGAATTCGGTACAATGTCTTCACTATTCGGCCCAAATATTCAGTGTTTTGACCAAGATCGGTATTCACCATTCGGCACCATTTGGCATTATTCGGCACCATTCGGCACCGTTTATGTGTTTAGATGCACCCGTTACCGTGCTGAAGCTGTCTGCATGAACGCACACCGACACCCCACCCCCCCCCCTCTCCACGACCCTCCTCTCCTGCCCTCACCCTCTCCCACTCCTCCCACCGCTTCTCCTTCTCTCTTTTTTGTTAGTTTTTTTAATTTGTTCTTCCTCGTGTGGGGCCAGGTGTTCTGGGACTAACTGGGGGTGCCTACTGGCCCTACATGCCCTACTTCTTTGTCGAGGCGATTTTTCTTTGAACCCCAATCTAATCATCTCAAAAGAAAAAAAATGGGGGGGGGGGGGGGGGGGGGGCGGGGGGCTTTCCTAGCGCCAGCTGTCCTCGAATCCCTTTGACCGAGCGAGTGGGGATGTACCCTGGGCAAGGCATTTACTCAGATTTACACTATAAAAAAGAATTCTGGCGGGCTGGGAAGCAATATTGTACAGCGCTCATGTTATTGTTGGCCCCCTACTACAGGCTAATGTCAACCAATGATATGCTTTTAGTTGTTGATGTTGTTGTTGTTGTTGTTGTTGTTGTTGTTGAACGAACCCCCAAAACCCCCACCCCCACCCCCCAAACACACATACACCTTTCCATAGCTAATCGAGGCATTCTTCTTCTCAGAGTTCATGGTGCCGTCCCTATTTCGTGGACGGCAACGGCAGAATTCGCTACATGCTCCGAAAAACTCCTGCCGTGCCGGTGCCGGTGCCGTCGGTCGACGTTACCGGTGACTTGCCGTTACCGGTGACTTGCCGTTACCGGTGACTTGCCGTTACCGGTGACTTGCCGTTACCGTTTCGTATTCTTCTGGACTCAAGCAGTAGACATTTAGTTTGAGCGATTTAACACAACATAATTAACATAATGCCGTCGCCGTCGCCGTTTTCGTCAATGTGGATTTCCAGATTTAAAGACCCACCAGATCACGTGTCAAAATCACGGGTTTCACGACGTGTTTTCCCTCTTATAGCTGGTAATAAATCTTGTTTTGACCAGGTCTCACTCCCATACAAATGCCCCCAAATTCAAACCGAAACATCATTTTAAAGAGCAGCCTCAATTTGAAGTTGGGGACATTGTGTATGTGGGTCACAGCTACCCAGAACCCCCCCCCCCCCCCCAAGGATTTAATCGTGGTGCGTCAGAGTGTCTTTAATTAAACTGTTCCATTCTGCTGACTGCTTTGGAGAGGGCGTCTTTTTTTCTTTTTTTTTCAAATCCCCTCCTTACCTACCATTACTTTTCACCTCACCACGGTTCAACTCACCATCCCCCACCTCCCAACCCCCCACCCCCACCCTCTCCCCGGTCCCTCGCGATCTTGGAGTTTGGGCTTTGTTGACAAGTGTCCATAAACTTGGTACTGTGACACATAAACGACAGACGGGTAGCACGTGCGGAAATGTAAAGTTTTCACTATCTTCTTCTTATTCTTATTCTTCTTCATCTTCGATCGCTCAGACAGTTGTCTCCTGTCAATTATGAGCGCAGATGCGTAATGCTGCCGTTATATGCGCCTAACTAAGAAATAAATAATTCACACAGTCGAGTTTCATCCGCTTAACGGATGCGATTCTGAGAGTGTTGCTCTAATTGCAAGACCAACACTGCAGGTGTCTGTAGTTCTCGGGCCTGGTTAACGCCGGGATATCATTATGAAAGGAAGCGTAGAATACAGCCCTGCCAAGCAGTCTCAGACCGATACGGAACTCCATAGCATCATCATCATCGTAATCATCGGCCTCATTTTCCATCAATCATAAAATTAAAAAATGTCTCAAATTCTGTGGCTTTGCATGCCCTGCTCTCATGGTGACCTCAGTTTCGGTTTCCAATCCAGTCTATGCCTTGGTGCGTTCGGGTCAAAGTCATGGGGATCAGTGTGTTCTGGGGAGCTGTCGGTGGACGGTCGTGGTGGCGCCCTCGGAGGAGGACCTCACTCACGCTGGCTCCGCGACTAAGAGAATAGTGTCGTCAGTAGGGGGCTTAGTAGGTGGTGTCCTGAACAGGCCACCGAAGTGACTCAGCAGAAGTGCAGTGTCTCCTCGGTTGGCTGCCTCCTGACGGCCTAACATAGATTCGCTCCCCTTGGACTGCTGGTCTCGGTTTCTGCGACTTGAACAAACCGGGGTGTAGCTGTGAATTGGGATTCGGAATGAGCGGCGTGGGAGCAACGCCACTGTACGGCCCAGAAGATGGGACAGCAAAAAAAAAAAAAAAAAAAAAAAAAAAAGAAGAAATAAATAGTTAGGCCCAGCAGGTCCGGACTTCGGTTGGAGGAAATCTTTTCGAAAGTTGTTTCTTGAAACAAAACAAACAAGGTCAAGGTCAGCACGGTGTTGATTAACGAAAGGAAGCTTCCTTTTCAAGCTGTCTACCCCTCTGCCAATTTTAATCAAAATCCAAACAGTAGTTTTTAAGATAATCGATACAAGACAGACACACAGACAGACAGACACGCTGACACACACAAACCAATCGCAATACCTCGGCCTCTGGCCGGGTAAAAAGCAGGAGAATGGACCGGGTAAGGCAGAAAGATAGTAGATGTCGACATTAACCTAAGGGAAAACGGCAGAGTCAAACAGAGTGACAGATTAGGGGCAATTACAAGCACAGAATTTTCAGAAGATGTGTGTGTGTGTGTGTGTGGGGGGGGGGGGGGGGGGCTATTTATACAAAAGACCCCCCGGTATCCCCACGGGGAGAGGTTTCATCTGAGCCACTGCCCACGAAGGATTGACTGTACTACACTGCTCCCCCTCTCGTTCTTTGTCTCTGGCAAAGTGGTAGAAAGTCGGGGGGAGGGGGTTGCAAGAGAGAGAGAGAGAGAGACGGAGAGAGAAGAGAGAGAGAGAGAGAGTGAGAGAGAGAGAGAGAGAGAGAGAGAGAGAGAGAGAGATTGAGAGAGAGAGAGAGAGAGAGAGAGACTGACTTCAGACTTCAGACTCTTTATTATACAAGGATAAGAATTTAGGCTTGGCCTATTCTTCCATTCCATCTAAGCATGCAACATGTAACAGAGACAGAGAGAGAGAGAGAGGAGAGAGAGAGAGGAGAGAGAGAGAGAGAGAGAGAGAGAGAGAGAGAGAGAGAGAGAGGAAGAGACGAGAGAGAGAGAGAGAGAGAGAAGAGAAGAGAACACTGAACACTGAACACTGAAAAACTTTATTTGACAAGGATAAAGATTTTAGGCGAGGCCTATTCTTACAATCTGAGAGAGATAGATAGATAGAGAGAGAGATGAGAGAGAGAGAGAGAGAGAGGAGAGAGAGAGAAGAAGACGAGAGAGAGAGACGGAGAGAGAGAGAGAGAGAGAGAGAGAGAGAGAGAGAGAGAGAGAGAGAGAGAGAGAGAGAGAGAGAGAGAGAGAGGAGAGATATAGCATGAAAGAAAAATCTCAGTGAATAGCCAGCTCCGTACCCCTACTCTGAAGGACTGAAAAGTTAGTGCATTTGAAATGCAGAATAGTTTGCTTGATAAAGTTTTTCTGTGTCCAATGTCTTTATTTGTGAACCTCAGAAACAAAACCAGTTAATGTTTAACTTTGAGTAAGAGAGATAGAGAGAGAGAGAGAGAGAGAGAGAGAGAGAGGAGAGAGAGAGAGAGAGAGAGAGAGAGAGAGATAGAGAGAGAGAGAGACAGAGAGAGAAAGACAGAGAGAGAGAGAGAGAGAGAGAGAGAGAGAGAGAGAGAGAGAGAGAGAGAAGAGAGAGAGAGAGAGAGAGAGAGAGAGACAGAGACAGAGACAGAGACAGACAGAGGAGAGGCAGATAAAGAGAGAAATGAGCAGGAAGAATGAAAGACGGGGAAAAGGGGGGCGGGGGATGGGGGTAGGGGTGAACTAAGATCGGGGGTGGTGGTGGTATCACAGTTGACTTTCATGTCAGAAAAAAAAGGGAAGCAAAGGGCAGTAAGCGAGGGGAAATGGGTACACGAAAGGGGCTATAACTCGGTCTGCCTACTTGATTGTACAGAGTTCAATCTACCACCACCTCCCCACCCACCCCCTCAACCCTTCTTCTTCTTCTTCTTCTTCTATCTTCTTCTTCTCTTCTTCTCTTCTTCTTCTTCTTCTTCGTCGTCGTTCGCTCGGACAGTTTCCTGCCACATGAGCGCAGATTGCGTCATGCTGCCGTTATGCGCCTAATCTAAGAAATAGCTAGGCCCTGCGCATGTCCGACTTCGGCTGAAGAAAAAAATCTTCTGTAAGAATTCATAAGAAAAAAGGCAGGAGAATGGACATGTGAGATTAGAAAGACAGCAGACGACAGTAAGCAAAGGGACAAGGCAAGTGTTCAAAGAGAGTGAGGGAAGAGGATTAGAGGAAGTTACAAGCACAGAACTTCCAGAAGGTGACAGGAACTATTTTGCAGTGAAAAGAAAGACCCCCCGGTATCCCCACAGGGGAACGCCTTCTTGACTTCTTTTCTTCAGTCCTTCAGGATGAGAATGACATTTAAAAACCGGGGTCCCGTGTGTGCGAACGCATGCCCAAGATCTTGCGCACGCGTTAAAGCCCATGTTCACTGTTCGGTAGGAGTAGTAGGCCGTGCTGGTTGGGTGGGATGGATGATGACACGAACTCATCGCATGGCAGAAATAAATTGGTGGCGCTTCACTGACGACGACGCGCTCTCCTGATCGAAGAGATCCGCATTTCACAGAGAGGAGTCTTTGTGAGTAGAAAATACCAAGATACTAAAAAAAAAAAAAGAGGCAAAGCCTTCAAGGCTCACTCGAACAGGCACATGTGGGACAACAACTAACAAAGATTGAGAGGGGAGGGGTGTCTAAAGTACAAGATTGCCAATACAATTTTAAAGTACAAATGAAACTATCGTTAATGGATACAACTAAAAAATATTAATTGAAAATTAAAAAAAGTGCCACGTCTGCTGAGAATCGCACCCGGAACCATTGGCATCAGAGACAGAAGCTCTACGCAATGTGCTATCGAGGCTTTCAGTGTTGATGATTTTCTTAAGTCTTGTTGCCTGTTGAATACTCTCTAATCTACTAATCTAAAATGTTATTTTGTTTGTTATCTGTTACAGCG
>CM065708.1:14383712-14387465 GCA_017654935.2 Phymorhynchus buccinoides | reverse complement strand
AATGGTCGCGACGTTGAAGAGAGGAGCTAGAGATTGGATAAGATGGAGAGTTCGGCACGCAGGTTTTGAGGCGTATTTGATTACGGGTCGCTCGAGGGGGACGTGCCCGAGGACGAGCGCTGTAGAAGTCAGGATTTGAGTTGGGGAGACGGGACGGGTAGCGAACTAGGTTGATGGTCGCGAGACCCGGTCGCGAGTCGCAGCCTCGCAGTAGGAGTCCACGACGCGCGAGAGAGGAGAGGGACGAGGGACGAGGTATGAGGGAGGAGGATGCGGAGAGAGAGTTTTTTTTGGCGAGAGAGGGATGAGATCGAGAGAGAGAGAGAGAGAGTGAGACGCGAGAGAAGAGAAAGGGGAGAGAAAGGGAGTGAGAGAGAGAGAGGAGAGAGAGAGAGAGACGAGAGAGGAGAGAGATAGAAGGAGAGAGATTAGAGAGAGAGAGAGAGAGAGATTAGAGAGATGAGAGAGGAGAGAGGGAGAGAAGAGAGAGAGAGAGAGAAAGGGGAGAGAGAGATAGAGAGAGAGACGAGAGAGAGAGAGAGAGAGAGAGAGAGAGAGAGAGAGGATGAGAGAGAGAGAGAGAGAGAACTGAACACTGAAACATCTGAAAATCTTTATGTTCACAAGCTGAAGATTTTAGGCAATGCTATTCTACATATGTCCTGGATAAATTAAGCAATTAAATTGACTACAAAACATGGGGGAAAAACAGAGAAAAAGCACACACAGACAGAGAGAAGAGAGAGAGAGAGAGAGAGAGAGAGAGAGAGAGAGAGAGAGAGAAGAGTGAGAGAGAGAGAGAGAGAAAGAGAGAGAAAAGGAGAGAGAAACAGAGAGAGAGACTTCTAGGCTTCAGGTGTTTGAAATTCAATAAGGCCAAGGCCCCATATGAATGAGTGGCAGTACCATCGTTTACCACATACGTGTTTGAGAATTTGAGGTGTATGGTACAAAAAAACATGTATCATTCTGCTTTAACATATTTTTCAATCTTTGAATCTATATGGACATCTTGTAACAAATACATTGAAAAATCCTTTTAGACCTGAGATAATGAAAAACGTCCCTGCGCTTTCTACTATCTCATTTCTGATCGCTTCTCGGCCTTTGGCTAAGACAGTGATTCAGGAACATAATGTTTTGTTTATACCATGGTTGGTTTGTTCAGCCCGTCGTACATGGCGGAAAGCCGATACGCCACGTTAAACTGAACTTCAACTCTACTGTCTGCTAAGCCCTGACAGTTCATGGACAATAATGACTTTAATGCTTTCACTACTATTCATAGTGTTCCAACAAATATGTGTTCTTCACTTATACACTAACAAAAAACACCATAGGTTTGTCAATCCGGCTTTTGCACGAAGGAGCAAAACAACAACTAAACAGGCGAGGGGACAAAAGTAACAAACAAAGCAACAGCAACAGCAACAGGCAACAAAAAACTATTTCAACGAAATTGTCATTCGATTCCATCAAGCACGTATTACACCAAGTATACGTATTATTGCGATACAGTGATCTTTCTATTCCCCCAGTTAAGTTCACATCAATAACCAGACTAAGAATGTTTACTACATAATAACATTTTAAGACATGCGTTGCAAACAGAAACAAATGTAAGATGTAAATTCGACAGTTCATGACAACAGACATTCTCTTAGCTGAAATGCTTTAATTTTAAACAAATGTAAAGAAAAGATTTCGAGACACAGAGAGAGACAGACAGACAGACAGACAGACAGACACACACACACACACGCACACACACGCACACGCACGCACACGCACACGCACACGCACGCACACACACACACACACACACACACACACACGCACACATACACAGAGAGAGAGAGAGAGAGAGAGAGAGAGAGAGAGAGAGAGAGAGAGAGAGAGAGAGAGAGAGAGAGAGAGAGAGAGAGAGAGAGAGAGAAACTCGAACTCGAGAGAAAACTCGAACTCGAACTCGAACTCGACATTTTTAATGAGGATAAACTGAGTAAGCATAAATAACTGCTTCTTTTCTTCAGATCATCTAAAATAATGACAGAGGGTGAGACAGACAGACGGAGAGAGAGAGAGAGAAGAGAGAGAGAGAGAGAGAGAGAGAGAGAGAGAAGATGAGAGAGAGAGAGGGAGAGAGAGACAGAGACAGAGAGAGACAGAGACAGAGACAGAGACAGGGACAGGAGAAACTTGCAATCCTGATGCACAGATAGGCACATACAGCGCGGAATGATATTATATTCAATAATTAATTCACGTATGCATAATGTTCTTACTTCGCTGTCTGGGATGACGACAGTCCGGGGAATAATTATGGAAGCAAAAGAAAAGTCTTAGGCCGGGTTCACATTAGACGCGCAACTTCCGTAAGAAAAAACCTAAATAAGTCGAAGAAAGAAGGATAACATTTCACGCATTTAGGGTAAATTCTGGATTTTGGATGGGGTGGGTGAAGGTCACTCATTGTGGTTGAAGCGTTTTCTTTTTTTGTAGTGCAGAGAAAACAAATGGAGCTACTTCCTTTGTTGTGAGCAAAACACCTTTAGATAATCCGTATAAAATTAAAAAAGAAAAAAGAAAAAACGCTTGTATCGCGAACATTTCGTGCAAACGATTTGGTCTAAACGCAGGCGGCCATTAGAAAAGAGACGGTACACGCCTTCTCTTTGGGTGAAAGAATTTTACTTCCAGCACCTTCGCCAAGGACGAATCGCCGATTTGACGGTTTGATTTCTAGGAAATCAGAGCAAAGTGAGTGTTGCGATCTCTGTAAAGGGTGTTTTCCTGGTGATGTGGACGTGTTTCTTACAAAAACTCAACCGTCAGGGTGGCCCTCGGGACTGGCCGAATTATTTCCCCTTGTTCTGTGGGGACTGGGATTTTGACTAGGTTCGTAAAATAATCACCAAAACCAAGTTATGAAGAGTTAGGCATCAATATGTTCAGAAAAAATTAGCACTAAACGATCGTAACATATCAGATTCCTTACCTTCGTCGTTTGTCTCCTATTGACGAAAACAGCTAACACATAGAAAGAAGGAAAATTTCACATTCCGATCTTTGACCCCCCTCTACAACCAAAGCTGAATGTAAAGCCTGCAATGATTGGTTGATTTCAAGAGAGGCAAGGTCAAAGCAAACTGAAAATAGGTTATGACTTCCCACCGGAAAGTTGGTTACACGCCAGAAATCAAAACCTCTTGAAAACTCTTATGAGCCGGAGCGGTCGTCCTAAACGGTTGTGCGAGCCATGAGCCGGATTCGGCTCATTCGCCCCGAGTGAGTTAAGTGTTCTGAGTATGGATGAGGACAGATATCCCAAGAAATGTTATATGTTGTTGGGTCTACAGAAGCAAAATGATGTAACTTGGGCATGACGGGTTCGTAATATTTCATATATATATATGTTTTGTTTGTGTTTTTGTGGGCCCCCCCCCCCCCACAAAAACACAAGCGGAGGGGGGAGGGGGGAGCACAGGGTGTTGGGAATATTCGCTTGTTTATTAGTGAATTTAACCAAAGGCTGATTGATTCTTGTTGTCAAGAATGACATGCTGCGCTCGAAAGCCATGGTTTCTTTCATACAATATTCCACGTGTATTGCAAAAAAAAAAATATTTAAGTGATATCAGGGATAGTACTTTGCGAAAGTGTTTGGCTAAGTTTAGGATTGGTATGTCTCCAATGAAAGACAGTTTCCTACAATATAATCCATACATATATGATAATGATCAATCGTGTCCC
>CM065708.1:14371212-14373712 GCA_017654935.2 Phymorhynchus buccinoides | reverse complement strand
GAAGGAAACACTACACTGCGGAGTCAATGAACATTTTGAACGTCACGATCTTTAATTTCTTGAAAGAGATTAATAATTATATTTCACTTGATGTAAGCTACTGTGATGTTTTTAATTCTAGACGTGTCATGTTTTTACTTGGTAAGTTTTTGATTTATTAATGAGTTTTTTAACAAAAGTATTTTAACAAAAAAACCTGTGATTGTTGTTTTGATACCTTGTGTTTTTATCCCTTTTTAATACGTGGTCAGATTTAACGTGGTGACAGCCCTGACATGGCCTTTGTTGTCAACGGGGCTATAGTTTTAACCAGTTCACCAGCCATATTTCAGCCAAAAATGTTAATGAAATCTACCTGGGTAGAGAACACAATCCATCTGCAGTATTGTGGATTCTTTTGTGACATATAAAATAAGGTCTATCCTTACTTCCCCAAACTAAGACAATAGGGTCTTTGGATAATAGACCCCAACTTGATGCCTTTTAGTGGCATTGGTGTTAAATCACTGTGGTGCTAAATGCGACTTTGACGGTGAAAGGGTTAATCTTAATCTCTTAATCCCTGTAGTGCAGCAGCCATGACAGTTGAGAACATTTCCAGGACTGTCAAGGCATGACTCATGCCTTCCAGAACCTTGAACTTCTCCCCCAGTATATGCATACTTGTGGCACCATCCAGAACCTCAGAGATCGTGTAATATCACTGTGAAGTGAACACACGCTAGATAAATGATTCATTCATTCATTCATTTATTCAGAACCTCAGCGACGAAGCTGAGACACCAGTTCTTGGAAGAAGATCTTCAAACCTTTGGAGAGTCTTCCGCGTAATAGGGCAGGCAGCCCTCATTCATTCGTGCCTATGGCGTTCCTGTCTGAGCGATGGAAGAAGAAGAAGAGAGAGAAAGAAGAAGAAGAAGAAGGTAGGAGTAGGAGGAGGAGAGAGAGGAGGAGAAGTAGAAGAAGAAGAAAAGAAGAAAAGTAGAAGAAGAGAAGAGAAGTAAGGAGTAAGGAGTAGGAGAGAAGGAAGAAAGTAGCCAGAAGAGGCAGAAATGAAGAAGAAGAAGAAGAAGAAGAAGAAGAAGAAAGAAGAAAGAAGAAGAAGAAGGAGGAGTTAGGAGGAGGAGGAGGAGAAGTAGAAGAAGAAGAAGAAGAAGAAGAAGAAGAAAGAAGAAGAAGAAGAAGAAGAAGAAGAAGAGAATAAGAAGAAGAAGCAAAGAAAAGAAGAAGAAGAAGAAAGAAGAAGAAGAAGAAGAAGAAGAAGAAGAAGAAGAAGAAGAAGAAGAAGAAGAAGAAGAAGAAGAAGCAAAAGAAGAAGAAGAAGAAGAAGAGGAAAGGATGTTGGACAACAATAACTTACTCGTGATTATTTAATAACAATCATCATTATATCTTTGGGGTACTCGTAACGCAAAAATTACGAATATTTTAATAACAAGAACAACAATAACAACAGCAGCAACAACAACGCGAACAACAACACACTTAAGAAGCACACTGGCATTACACGATGATAATTATAATGCCTTGTTAATGTTGTTCCCTGTTTTATTAAAAAAATTTGTAATCCGCAGTGTTGCATTCATAATTGTTAGACACTCATATGCGCGCGCGCACACACACACATCTCAACATATTTATTCAGGGAAACAAGACGAGCATGATAAACACTACACAATTCATCTCCTGAAGACTAAGAATAAATATCAGACAACCACACGCAAAATCAGCATAGATAGGCTTAGCTTAAAACAGCGACAGGCAAAAATTAATGACAATGTAAACAAACAACAGGAGTGGCCAATGCTCACACATGCACACAAACATACTCTCTCTCTCTCTCTCTCTCTCTCTCTCTCTCTCTCTCTCTCTCTCTCTCTCTCTCTCTCTCTAACTCTCTCACTCCTCTTCTTCTCACATGCTACATAATTATTGAACTAATCAAATATTTTTTGTTACATCAATATAAACATTTAAACACTGACTTATTACAGATTTGAAACATAATACAAAGACATCATGTTTTGTTAACCAACGTTTGCAAATACCAACATCAAGTGGGCAATAGACATGTTAGCTTCATCAAAACATTATCTAAGTTCATTTCGCTTTATCTTTTATTTTGGATCAAAATTCACTTTTAAACACACACATACACACCCACGTGCGCGCACATGCACGCACAACCTTAGAAACTTTTTTTCTCTTTTTTCCCCCCCTCAGACATTTAGGTCGGCACAGCGCTTTTGCCACACCCTGAACGACCCAATTATGGCACTGATGCTCAAATATTTCGCCAGCCACTTTGCCGAGTAGGACCGGGCACCGATCAATCGCAAGCCCGGAAGCACCCTTCGATGTACATTACCCAGACTGCCAAAGATAACCACCACAATCCTGCAGGAAAAGCCAAAAGAGCTTACTTCCATGCACAGTGGGAGGTACTTATCAAATTTGGCAGCATAGCAGGTGTCGATGAAGGCATCAAAAGGCACCGCCA
>CM065708.1:14361212-14363712 GCA_017654935.2 Phymorhynchus buccinoides | reverse complement strand
AGAAATGAACAAAGACAAAGAATTGAATAAAGACAAAAAATTGAACTATGACATGTAAATGAACAAAGATGTAGAATTGAACAAAGACATAGAATTGAACAAAGACAAAGAATTGAATAATGACATATACATGAATAAAGACATAGAATTGAACAAAGGCATATAATTGAACAACGACATAGAATTGAACACAGACGTAGAATTGAACAGACATAGAATTGAACAAAGTCATAGAATTGAACAAATACATACAACTGAACAAAGACATAGAATTGAACAAAGACATAGAATTGACAAAGACAAAGAATTGAATAAAGACATAGAATTGAACAAAGACAAAGAAATGAACAAAGACAAAGAATTGAATAAAGAAAAAAAATTGAACAATGACATGTAAATGAACAAAGATGTAGAATTGAACAAAGACATAGAATTGAACAAAGACAAAGAATTGAATAAAGACATAGAATTGAACAAAGACAAAGAATTGAATAAAGACATAGAATTGAACAAAAACAAAGAATTGAATAAAGACATAGAATTGAACAAAGACATAGAATTGAACAAAGACAAAGAATTGAATAAAGACATAGAATTGAACAAAGACAAAGAATTGAACAAAGACATAGAATTGAACAAAGACATAGAATTGAACAAAGACATAGAATTGAACAAAGACATAGAATTGAACAAAGACATAGAATTGAACAAAGACAAAGAATTGAATAAAGACATAGAATTGAACAAAGACAAAGAATTGAACAAAGACATAGAATTGAACAAAGACATAGAATTGAACAAAGACATAGAATTGAACAAAGACAAAGAATTGAATAAAGACAAAGAATTGAATAAAGACATAGAATTGAATAAAGACATAGAATTGAATAAAGACAAAGAATTGAATAAAGACATAGAATTGAACAAAAACAAAGTATTGAGCAGAGACAAATAATTAAATAAAGACAAAGAATTGAAAAAGACAAAGAATTGAAAAAGGACAACGAATTGAACAAAAACATACAATTGAACAAAGACACAGAATTGAACAATGATATAGAATTGAACAAAGACACAGAATTTAACAAATACATAGAAGTGAGCAGAGACATAGACTTGAACAAAGGCATAGAATCGAACAAAGAACGCGTTGAACACGTTTGCTGGTATTGCAATGTGTAATTAAACATATAATTCGCGCGTAAGACAAATACCAGCCCAATCTACGGCCCCAAGCAACACCATGTCATCAAGATAGTCTTCTTACCCACTCAGTGCAAGAAGAACAAAACAGAACAAGCTGTCTCATCCCCACGCTCTTAAAGGTGGACCCTGACGGATGAGTTTTTGCAAGAAACACGTCGAGATCACCAGAAAGACAGCCTTTCCAAGGATCGGAACACTCACGTTGCTCTGGTTTCCTAGAAATCAGACCGTCAAAACGGAGATTCCTCCTTGGCGGAGATGCCGGAGAGAGTAGCCGTTTTGGATGGGGGTGGGTGAAGGTCACTCATTGTGGTTGAAGCGGGTTTTTTTTTTTGTAGTGCAGTAAAAACTAACAACAGGGATCTGTTTCCTTTGTTGTGAGCGAAACTCCTTTAGATAATCTGTATAAAAAATAAAAAATAAAACAAAAGGCTTGTATTGCGAAAATTTCGTGCCAACGATTTGGTTGGGCAGCCATTAGAAAAGAGACGACACACATCTTCTCTTTGGGTGAAAGAATTTGACTTCCAGCACCTCCGCCAAGGAGGAATCCCCGATTTGACTGTTTGATTTCTAGGAAACCAGAGCAAAGTGAGTGTTGCGATCTCTGTAAAGAGTGTTTTGTATTGCGAAAATTTCGTGCAAGCGATTTGGTCTAAACGTATGCGGCCATTAGAAAAGAGACGGCATACGCCTTCTCTTTGGGTAAAATAATTTGACTTCCAGCACCTCCGCCAAGGAGGAATCGCTGATTTGACGTTTTGATTTCTAGGAAACCAGAGCAAAGTGAGTGTTGCGATCTCTGTAAAGGGTGTTTTCCTGGTGATCTGGACGTGTTTCTTACAAAAACGCATCCGTCAGGGTAGCCCTTTAAGTCTAAGTAATCATCGCCATTTCAAAACCTTTTCGGGGGGGACAGAAGAGACCTTGCCAGCCAACGTTTTCCTTTCATGAGATGACACTTCGGCTGAATTGTTCTTTTTGTTTAAGTGGGGGGGAAAACTTCAGAAGATGGATAATCAACATTATCTACCAATTAGTCCAAACCTTCCAACCAATACCTCGCTGTAGATGTTTACCATCGCGTATGAAGAGAGCGAAGCTGGTAACGTTTTCAGAGAATTCCACTTTCAAAATACACATGTATTGGTTGTTTGCTTGTAGTTTCCAAACGCGTCGCATCTGGAACTTAAAACTTGGCAGTGAAATACACA
The DNA here is from genome assembly GCA_017654935.2 of Phymorhynchus buccinoides. NCBI lineage: Eukaryota > Metazoa > Mollusca > Gastropoda > Neogastropoda > Raphitomidae > Phymorhynchus > Phymorhynchus buccinoides. Next base: position 14,361,292 of record CM065708.1, on the reverse strand, counting down.
AGATTATGTGGCCTTGGTTTAAATGATTTTTATTTATCAAAACGTACATTACATACATGTTAAGCAAGCATAACGGCAAC
>CM065708.1:14351212-14353712 GCA_017654935.2 Phymorhynchus buccinoides | reverse complement strand
AAATGTCAGTCACATTTTGCCCATGAGGCGAAGCCCGTACCAATTAGCTCATGAAATAAAGAAAATGTCAGTCAAATTTGCCCCATGAGACGAATGCTAAACATTAACACTCGTCTCATGGGCAAAATGTGACTGAAATTTGCTTCATTTTCATGAGATAATTGGCATGGGCTTCTTACCCCCCCATGGGCTTCTTACCCCCCCCATGGGCTTTTTACCCCGTCTTCCCCTACAGCTTGCTTGTGAACATTGAAGAAGTCGTATGATTTTGCTTGGTTAATTAAGTCTTATGATGAAATGGTGGTTTTCTTTGCAATTATTTTTTTCCATTCATATACCTTGTTAATTTAGTCAATGCATATTTCGCACGATTGAAAACACTGAATATTCATGTGGAATACGCTTGAAAACTTGCCACAAATGATTGGCGTTTGCGTTTTTTGTTTACTTGTGTGTATTCGTTTATTCATTCATTCATTTATTCATTCATAAACTCGTTCATTCAGGTGTCCGTTAATTCATCCATTCAATCGTACATTTTGTTCGGTTTTTTTTCTACTTTTGGTGGATTTGTTTTTATCTCTCGTTTAAAGAAATCGTTTTTGGTCCATTCGTTCTTTCGTTTATTGACACATGCCGTTCAGTCGCTGTTTATGATTTCTTTTTGTGGATCTTCTTCTTGTTCTTCTTCTTGTTCTTCTTCTTGTTCTCCTTCTTCTTCTTCTTCTTTTTTCTTCTTCTTCTTCTTCTTCTTCTTCTTCTTCTTCTTCTTCTTCTTCTTCTTCTTTTTCTTCTTCTTCTTCTTCTTCTCCTTATTCTTCTTCTTCTTTGATGGATGTATGCAGTTGACATTCAGGCAAAAAAACACCTACTCCCCCATACAGAAAGAAAAGCCTTTGATTAGTTACTATCGGTGTGTCTAAACACAGAGCGGTGCCGAATAATCCCGAATTGGTGAATGCCCAAAATGGTCAAGACACCGAGTGGTGGTAGGGCCGAATGGTGAAAGCGTTACACAGATTATCCAAATAATTTGTTTTAACGCGAATCCCGTAGTCTGGATGACCGTAGGGGTGCCTTTGAAGACTTCACATCTCATCCACTCTTCCGGGTTCTCGGCTTTCCTTAGTGTGTCTTTCAGCTCCAGGCCTGTCCACTCGCGGATGTTGTCTTCCCATCTCTTCTGCTGTCTGCCTCTTCTTCTTCCTCCCTGGACCGTGCCCTGTAGGATTGTCTTGGCAAGGCCTGGTGAATGGGTAACATGTCCATACCATTTCAACTTGCGTCTTTTGACTTGGGTCAGTAGGTCAGCATGCATTTTCAATTCGTTTTTGGACTTCTTCATTGTTGATGTGATTTTTGTAGGAGATGCCGAGGATTTGTCAGAAGCATCTCATCTCTACTGCTCTGATTCTTCTTTCAATGTTTGCTGTTAAGGTTCAAGAGAGTTGATTAAGTTGTTTTAAAACGGCACTAATTACATAGTAACAACAGATTTTGGGTTGTTTCCGTAGTGTTGAACGTCGCATCTTGACGGCTGTCGGTCAACTATTTGCTGGGGAAAGGGAGAGCACTAGAGCTGAGCGGACATGTTGTCTTAGTTCCGCTAACTTATTTATCATTTTTGTTGTATTTCTGTGGTCAAAGAACTCGTCCGTTGTTTTAATATTCTCAGCAGGAGCGTACTGTCTCCAAATTTGAGAAGTTGGATGCTTCAAGAAGAAGAAGAACAAAAATTTGTCAACTCGCGATTGAACTTGCATCCGTGTTCACCATTCGGCCCAACCATTCGGTGTTTTGATCATTCGGTATTTTCACCATTCGGCACCATTTTAATTAATTAGTCTTCATTAAATACAAAATGTACTGTGAAATTCGGTACAATGTCTTCACTATTCGGGCCAAATATTCAGTGTTTTGACCAAGATCGGTATTCACCATTCGGCACCATTTGGCACCATTCTGTGTTTAGATGCACCCGTTACCATGATGAAGCCCGTAGTCTTCCATACAACGGATTGTGGCGGCTGTCCCCCCCCCCCCCCCTCCCAAGCTGCTCTCGTAGTTCCATTCTCTCATGTCATATCACTCGATCTCGTTGAGCATATAGAACAGTGCGCACAGACTGTGTCAGTGTGATTTACATCTAGCGTCAACGCAATGCTCCACCATCTGCAGTGGTCTACCCTGGCCGAACGCTGCCGTGCAACCAGGCTTGGCACGTTCTACAAAGCTACGAACGGACTAGCCTGCGTCAGGTGCAGCTCCCTCCAACCTCTCCCCACCAGCAGCAGAAGACATTAACCACAACCTACAACTCCAAAGAATCCCCTCAAAAACTGACTACTACAGAAACAATTCCTTTTTTCCTTAACCCTTTCACCGCCAGCCATAATTATGTCAACCAAGCTGCCCATTGAATTTACCTGGAGAGGGAACACAATCCATCTGCAGTATCGGGGATTCTTCTGTGACATATATATAATAAGGTCTAGCCTTA
>CM065708.1:14333712-14341212 GCA_017654935.2 Phymorhynchus buccinoides | reverse complement strand
ACAGTGCAGCACGCCTCACTCTCAAGATTCCACGTTCTGATCATATAACACCTCATCTTCGTAACTTGCACTGGCTTCCAGTAGAGGCTAGAATCAAGTATAAAATAGCTTGCCTTTGTTTCGGTGCTGTTCACTCCTCTGGTCCCGTCTATCTCTCCGAACTAGTAACTGTCTACTTACCTGCTCGCTCCCTACGTTCTTCCTCTGACTGCTGCACACTCAAGGTTCCTCGGGTCCACACGAAATCGTTTGGTGAACGATCCTTCTACTAAGCTATCCACAAAAAGTTAAGGATCACTTGCAAACTAATTCATAACTTTCCAAATAAGAAAGCCAATGCGTTGAATTTTGGCCAACATTTAATTCAATGCTTTAGTGATAACGATACACAATTGCCTTCAATTTCGAGCAATCGTTTGGTCTGTACATTTGATCAAAGTGGGTACGTATCGAAATTTGATTTCCCAAAGTCATTGAAATCACAAGACAGGGCATTCTGATGCTCCCAAAAGTTCAGTAATGCGTGTATCCGCCATGGCTGTTCTGGCACTCGACGCAGCGAGTCCTCATTGAGTTGACCAGGGTGGTGAAGATCCTCTGTGGAAGCGCCTGCCACTCAGCCTGCAGCATCTGGTAGAGGTGCTGGGCATCCCTGGGAGGGGGGTGGTTGCTCCTCACTTTGCGATCCAGCTCATCCCAGAGGTTCTCAATCGGGTTGAGATCGGGACTGCATGCTGGCCACTCCATTCTGTTGACTCCAGACTGCTGCAGGAAGTCGTTGACCACCCTTGCCCTGTGGGGGCGAGCGTTGTCATCCTGGTAGACAGCCGGCGGTCCCATCTGCTGCAGTGTAGGCACAGCCAGCGGTCGAAGGATCTCATCCCGGTATCGGAGGCCAGTCAGGTTACCCTGTACATGATACAAGGGTGTTCTGTGGTGAAGGCTGAAGGCCCCCCAGACCATTACAGAACCTCCACCAAAGGCCACCTTTTCTTGGACAGTGGCGTCAATAAAGCGTTCCCCTGGGCGCCTCCAGACCCTCAGTCGGCCGTCGTTGTGGTTCAGGGTGAAGCGTGATTCATCACTGAACAGGACCTGGGACCATTGCTGACGTGTCCACCTCACGTGACGTCTGCAGAAGGCGCGGCGTGCTGCCCTATGGGCTGGAGTTAAGCGTGGCCGTACAGCTGGGCGACGAGAACGGAGGTTAAACCCATGAAGGCGGTTCCGTATGGTCTGCTGGCTGATGTTGATGTTAGTAGCCACCCTCAGCTGCCTTCGAATGATGCTGGAAGAGGCTGTTCTTGTCTGCAGGGCTTGTCGTTCAATGAGACGATCTTCACGTGGAGTTGTCTTCTTCGGTCGACCAGATCTGCGTCTTTCATGGACCCTCCCAGTGGCTGTGAAGCGTTGAATCAGTCTGACAATGACCGAGATGGACACCTGAAGTCGCCTGGCCACTTCTCGCTTGGGAACACCATCTTGGAACCATGCAACAGCTCGTCCCCTATCCAACTCGCTCAATTTTCGTCGTGGAGGCATTGTCAAATCAGGCCTAATACTGGTGGTATGTCTTCTTATAAAGCCAAGCAAGAGACAGCATCTCACACATAAACAGTAGTGCTTGCACGTGCATAATGGTTTTTCCATCTGGCTTGTGCAATGTGTTCATGCAGAACGATCCAAAACAAGGTCCTTTTTCGCAAGTTTCCGCTTTTTCTTTTGCTGCCAAGCTCAGTAATAGAGAATCACGTGCAATGTTTCCACTAACACAACATCGCCCACTTACAGCTGAACAAGAATTCATAACAATTTGGCTTGACTGAGAAATAAATAACAGGAGCGAACGGAGTTTATTGCGCACCCGTTTTCTCATAGTGATCCTTAACTTTTTGTGAGTAGTGTATTTAGCACCTCACTTATGGAATTCCCTCCCACAACATGTCCGCTCATCTGACTCTATTTCCGCCTTTCGCTCTGCCCTTAAAACTCACTTGTTTCGGACATATTATGATTGATTAGTGTTTGTGTGTGTGTGTGTGTGTGTGTGTGTGTGTGTGTGTGTGTGTGTGTGTGTGTGTGTGTGTGTGTGTGTGTGTGTGTGTGTGTGTGTGTGTGTGTGTGTGTGTGTAAGGGGGGGGGGGGTCCGTTTTATTGCAGAAATCTTGTAAAAAATGTATTTACAATTATTTTATTATTCGTATTTTGTATGTAGAATGTCTACGTCTTGTAAACTTTAAATGCTTGTAAATGAGGTAGAAGGGTATTTTTGTTTTTGCAAAATTTGTCTATTATAATTAGTCATGTAATTGGTATGTCGATGGCAGTATGATTTTATTTCAAGTTGCAGTATTGTATTCAAACTTGATTGGGAATGTGAATGTGGTCTCTATGTTTCTTCTTAGAATGTTCATGTTGTAACTATTTTACTTGTATAATTAATTGTGTGCGAGTGTGCGAGTGTGCGTGTGCGCATGCATGTGTGTGTGTGTGTGTGTGTGTGTGTGTGTGTGTGTGTGTGTGTGTGTGTGTGTGTGTGTGTGTGTGTGTGTGTGTGTGTGTGTGTGTGTGTGTGTGTGTGAGTAAGGAAGTAAGAGAACGTTGTGTGTAGGCATCGTGCTTATTTTACTTTCTAATGATTAATTATTTGTTTGCCTTTAAATTTAATGTTCTTGTTATCAATGTAAAGCGCACTGAGCTCATGTGAGAAAGAGCGCTATATAAATTCCCATTATTATTATTATTATTATATGTATCATTTTATTTCTTCAAGGGAAAAAGGGAAACTTAAGGGCCAGACACACGTCCACTAAGATCGCACGAATGTACGATACGATTCGATCACGTGATCTCGAAACGCCAATCACATCTGTTCTTGGAGATCACAGGATCGAATCGTATCGTACAGTTGTGCGATTTTAGTGGACGTGGGGCTGACCCTTTAGGCTACCAAGTTATGCGACGAACTAAACGAGAGTTACTGGTATGCAGTACTGCATAGTTACTACGCTTAAGGGCCAGCACACACGTCCACTAAAATCGCACGACTGTACGATACGATTCGATCACGTGGTCTCCAAGAACAAAATAATGTGATTTATTGTATTGCCGAAAAAAAAAGTCAATTAAACAAAAATGTGATTCGCGCTTCGCGCTTCGAGATCACGTGATCGAATCGTATCGTACAGTCGTGCGATTTTACCTGACGTGTGGCTGGCCCTTAACAGTCTTCTAACATACGTATAATATGTGACCCGGCGCCAAGAAAGGGACATTAAGTGTCAAAATGACCATTCTGAGAAAATAGCATAGTTGAAGACGTCAGACAAGTCTCTTTCTAATGATATAAAAACCATTCTTGTATCCTTCTTGTTGTAGAGTTACGAGCATTTAGAGTTGGTAAGGTGACTGTCGGCCATTTTGAGAAATCACAGTCTAGCCTAGCCTAAGAAAATGCATCAGCCTACAAATTTTAAAACACTTTTTTTGAATATTTAGAGACCATATTAAAGACTATGCTTTATGGATATTAAAGATAAGATGTTAGAGAGCAGGAAAAAACCCATAACTCAAAATTGATTTAAAAAACAACAACGATATTCTTGACTTTGCAAGCCTTTTTTGAGAAACTATCTCAGCGACTTAATGTCCCTTTCGTGGTGCTGGGTCACATATCGATGACTTGGAGTCAAAACGGACTATCTGTAGATAGTCCATTGACATATTATTCAACTTATTACGAAAACTAATAACTTGTATAAAAAAAAAGACTGCTAAAATATAAAAAAAGCAAAAAAACCTTTTTATATTTCTGCAGTCATAGTTTGATACAAGTTATTAGTTTTTGTAATAAATCCAATAATACGTCAATAGACTATCTAAAGAGAGTCCGTTGTGACTCCAAGCAATCGAGATGAGCTTATTCTCTAAGCTACTAACGAAAGCTTTGTGCTTTTTAAAAAATTATCTCTTTTGTTTGATTTGATTGATTTAATTTAAAGTCTGTTCACAACAATGATGATATTAGACTTAAATAATTACATTAATTAAACAAAAACAAAACAGACATCAACAAATATTGAATTAAAATGAGGGGAAAAGAGTGTGTGAGTGTGTGTGTGTGTGTGTGTGTGTGTGTGTGCGTGTGTGCGTGTGCGTGTGCGTGTGCGTGCGTGTGTGTGTGTGTGTGTGTGTGTGTGTGTGTGTGTGTGTGTGTGTGTGTGTATATGTGTGCGTGCGTGCGTGCGTGCGTGCGTGCGTGCGTGCGTGCGTGCGTGCGTGCGTGCGTGTGTGTGTGTGTGTGTGTGTGTGTGTGAGTGTGAGTGTGAGAGAGAGAGAGTATGACCGTGATGGGTAGAAGGGGGGGGGGGGGGGGGCGGGGGGTGGATTTGGGGCAAAGAAAAGAACATTAATATTAACTAACATCTCTTTTGTTTTGGTCTCTATGTTCACAGTTCCCGGACAACTTTTGCACAACACTCACCCACTGCACTGCACAGAGACGATGCCGATGCTAATCCTCTACGGCAAGAAGAAGATCACCGACTCTCCTCCATCACCATCCATGACCCTGCCAAACCACCAGCTCAAAGCGTGGCTAGGAACCCTCCTCTCCAAGATGACCCGAACGAAGGTGAAAAAGCAGAACAACAGGACAGGAAGCAGGATGGAAGCGACCGAGCCGGCTCCGACTCCGACCTCGGCCTCGACCCCTTCGGCCTTGACCTTCACACCGACTTCGCGCCGTTGGACCTTGACCGTGACCCCAAACTAGGCCAAGGCTATACGGGTTCCGTGGCCGGGCGAGTGTCGAAACGGAGCGTCCAAAGTGGTGAAGGGCTTCGACCTGAAACACAAAGCGAAACTTCTTCTTTCTCTTCGTCATCAACAGCAGAAGCAGCAGCAGCAGCAGCAGCAGATTCTAAGCTGGACAAACGGTTTGTTGATTCAATCTCCGGTGACCTGTTGAAAAGGTCAAACGACCGGAAGCGAAGTGATGACAAGCGTTATGTAGATTCTATCACTGGCGATCTGTTGCTCAAAAAGTCGTCGACAAACCAAGAGAAACGCTATGTGGATTCTATTCACGGTGATCTGCTGAAAAAGTCATCTTCAAATCCAGGAAAACGTTACATTGATTCAATTACAGGGGATTTACTCAAAAAGTCATCTTCAAATCCAGGAAAACGTTACATTGATTCAATTACAGGGGATTTACTCAAAAAGTCATCTTCAGATCCAGGAAAACGTTACATTGATTCAATTACAGGGGATTTACTCAAAAAGTCATCTTCATCTTCAACTCCAGGAAAACGTTACATTGATTCCATTACAGATCCAGGAAAACGTTACATTGATTCCATTACAGGGGATTTACTCAAAAAGTCATCTTCAACTCCAGGAAAACGTTACATTGATTCAATTACAGGGGATTTACTCAAAAAGTCATCTTCAACTCCAGGAAAACGTTACATTGATTCAATTACAGGGGATTTACTCAAAAAGTCATCTTCAACTCCAGGAAAACGTTACATTGATTCAATTACAGGGGATTTACTCAAAAAGTCATCTTCAACTCCAGGAAAACGTTACATTGATTCAATCACAGGGGATTTACTCAAAAAGTCATCTTCAACTCCAGGAAAACGTTACATTGATTCAATTACAGGGGATTTACTCAAAAAGTCATCTTCAACTCCAGGAAAACGTTACATTGATTCAATTACAGGGGATTTACTCAAAAAGTCATCTTCAACTCCAGGAAAACGTTACATTGATTCAATCACAGGGGATTTACTCAAAAAGTCGTCGACAAACCAAGAGAAACGCTATGTGGATTCTATTCACGGTGATCTGCTGAAAAGGTCATCTTCAAATCCAGGAAAACGTTATGTCGATTCAATTACAGGGGATTTACTCAAAAAATCGTCGACAAACCAAGAGAAACGTTATGTGGATTCTATTCACGGTGACCTGCTGAAAAAGTCATCTTCAAATCCAGGAAAACGTTACATTGATTCAATTACAGGGGATTTGCTCAAAAAGTCATCTTCAAATCCAGAAAAACGTTATATTGATTCAATCACAGGGGATTTACTCAAAAAGTCGTCGACAAACCAAGAGAAACGCTATGTGGATTCTATTCACGGTGACCTGCTGAAAAAGTCATCTTCAAATCCAGGAAAACGTTACATTGATTCCATTACTGGGGATTTACTCAAAAAGTCAACATTTGGAGGAAAACGATATGTAGATTCTATCCATGGAGACTTGCTCAAAAGGTCATCTATAAATCCAACGAAACGTTATATAGATTCAATCACTGGGGATTTACTCAAAAAGTCATCAAGGGATTTTGAAAAACGCTACGTTGACTCCATACACGGAGATTTGTTGAAAAAGTCTTCTCTTCCAGGCGAGTACCAATACACTGAGAGCTTTCTCATGGGGAGGCAGCCTGGCTTGTTGGTGAAAGACCCTTCTCAAGCACGTTACCTGCAGCCTTCAGTGAAAGACACGCCACAGGATGGTAGGGGCGGTACAGAAACGGACCAGTTTGTTACAGGGAAACGATATGTTGATTCTATCACCGGAGACCTCATCAAAAGACCCTACCCACAAGACATCAGTCCAGGTATGTTCGGTCCTTCAAATTCCAAAGACAAACGCTATGTTGACTCCATATCAGGGGACCTCTTCAAAAGGGCTGGACCGAGAGGTGGCTGGCATGTGGACTCGCTGACTGGAGACCTCTTGAAAAGGCAGCAGAATGTCCACAAGAGATTCATCGACTCCATCACTGGAGACCTGTTGAAGAGGTCCGACAAATGGTACGTCGATTCCATCACTGGTGACCTGTTGAAAAGATCTAACAGCCGATACGTTGACCCTACAGCGAGAGATGCATTTGAAGCACCTTGGAATAATGTTTTTCGTGTTGATGACGGCAAATTTCAACGATTTGGGCCTAAAGAGAAAAGACACATCGATTCCATAACTGGAGATCTTCTCAAGAGATCCGATGAACAACCATACAAACGTCACGTAGATTCCATCACAGGTGATTTGTTGAAAAGATTCGACGCGCGTGCCATGTCGAAAACGACCAACAAGACAAAGACAAAGCAAACTTTCCCCCAAGGCATAGACAAACAAAAAACAAAGCAGAAGGAACAAACATCCTTGCATCACCGGCAAAAGCGCTTCGCGGATTCTCTAATCAACCTTCCCAAACTGCAGTCCACGGAGCAAGATGCTGCTGTGGGCAAAACACCCCTGGTTCATGTGAACGAAGGTTTCTTCTTACGTCGCCAACCCCAAAAATACGCAGCCTGGATCCCTGAACGTTTAACTCTCTCGTCAGAGGGAAGGAACCGGGGGCATTCATTCCAGAACGAAGAGTCAGCCCTGCCGACAGATCAGCTTCATGTTCATCTGGTGTCTGAAGAGGCCTGGAACCAGTCAGCTGAGAAGAGGTACCTGGAGTTCCTGACAGGGGAC
>CM065708.1:14321212-14326212 GCA_017654935.2 Phymorhynchus buccinoides | reverse complement strand
TCTCTCTCTCTCTCTCTCTCTCTCTCTCTCTCTCTCTCTTTCTCCTCCCTACTCTCTCTCTCTCTCTCTCTCTGCTCTCTCTCAACGAATGTTCGCACGACTGCGCAAATTCCATCGAGTCACTCAGTCAAGCTCAACAGGCATTCTGTATTGTTTCACAAGACGTTTCAAATTGGCACTTTGAACGATCACCGAAAATTATTTTTAAAAACATTCTGCTGTCCTATATTTAATTAGATTTTTTTTGAAGACAAGATTTCCAACGTCTTTCTTCTTCTTTTTCTTCTTCTTCTTCTTCTTCTTTTTTCTTCTGCGTTCCCGAAAAAGGCCATAATGGGTAAGGTACGTATGTGTCCGGTTTTCAATTTTCAGTGGTCTCCCCGCTGCGTACAGTCGACACATTCCGATTTCGGAGGAGCTCAAAGGAGAACAATTATTAGGATTATTTGTAGAGAGGCAGGAGAATGGGCCATTAAGATGATAGACAGCAAAAGGAAAAGGCAGAGTCAAAGAGAGTGGCAGATTAGAGGAAGCTACAAGCACAGAACTTCTAGAATGTGGGGGAACTATTTTTTTAAAGAAAGAACCCCCCCTCCCCCTCCGGGTATCCCCACGGGGAGAGACTCGTGGACGGGACGGGGTCGTAGGTCCAGCTCCCCGTATGGAGGCACGAGGCATCCACCCACTGCCCCGAAATGTTTTTTTTCTCATTTTGAAGGGGGTAGAACTACCAGTACAAGAAAAAAGAGAGTAGAAATCACCTTTTATTTCATTTTTTGAAATTATATTGAATTTTTTGGTTTTCTAAAATGTGACCCAGCACCACGAATGGGACGTTAAGTCGCTGGGCTAGTTTCTCACAACAGGCTTGAAAAGTCAAAAATCTCATTTTTTGTGTGAATTTTGAGTTATGGGTATTTTCGTGTTCTCTAACATCTTATCTTTCATATTTATAAAGGATAATCTTTACTGTGGTCTCTAAATGGTCCGATAAGTGTTTTAAAACGCGTAGGTCAATTCATTTTCTTCAGCTAGGATAGACTTTAGACTGTGTTTTCTCAAAATGACCGACGCTCACCCTACTAACTTTAAATCATCATATAGTAAAAAGCCAACTGTCCGTGTGTGTGTGTGTGGGTCTGTCTGAAACACAAAACGGGCCTTGTAACTCCGCCATTTTTTTTACCGAATCGCTTCAAATTTGCTGTGAGCCCTAACGGGGCGATGGCAACGCAACCGGGGCGGCCGTGTTATTTGCGCGGTTTGGCAAATGCGCGAAACGCGTATCCGCCGGACTCTCGGCGCCCGTATCTCCGGCATTTCTGGACCGATTACCTTCAAATTTGGCAGATAGATGACTGGGGAAGGTGACTATTGGTGTGCCAAACCGGAAGCGAATCGGTTCAGAACCGCGCCCGCTATGCGCCGCTTCACCTTTTCACGAATAACTCCGCCGTTTCTTAACCGAATCGCCTCAAATTTGCTGTACTCAGAGTTACCAGTACTTGGCGTTACCGTTACTAGGCGTTACCAGTACGGTGCATTGCCAATACTAGGCGTTGCGCTAGTGCTCATAACTCTGGTACGGAAAAAGACAGAATAATGGTTCTTGTCTCATTAGAAAGAGTGTTGTCTAAAGTTTGCAACTGTGTCATTTTATCAGAATGGTCAGTTTGACACTTAATGTCCCTTTCGTGGTGCTGGGTCACAAATGATAATAATTTCACACGAAATTTCAATTTTTGTTTATTTGCATCATGGATATTTTTTTATTATGTCATTTTGCATTGAACAAGGCGAACTACCTACACCAAATCCTCTTGCGTATGAACAGTTTAGCGAGAATTTACTCTCTTTTTGACACTTTGACCAGGTCTTTCAAAAACTGTAAAAGGGCCAGCCGCACGTCAGCTAAAATCGTACGACTGTGCGATACGATTCGATCACGTGATCTCGAAGCGCGAATCGTATTTTGTTCTTGGAGAACCGCGTGATCGAATCGTATCGTACAGTCGTACGATTTTAGTGGACGTGGACGTGGACGTGTGGCTGGCCCTTAAACGACATTCGCTTGAAATGTTGCACACAGTTGAACAGCCTAATTATCTGAAAATTGTCATAGCTGTTTTAATTAAGAAATAGTACATACTAGCGCAACGCCTAGTACTGGCAATGCACCGTACTGGTAAAGCCATGTACTGGTAACGCTGAGTACTGGTAACGCTGAGTACTGGTTTCGCCGGGTCCGTGAAATATTATTATTACTTTTGTCTCTCTCCCTCCTTCCATCTTCTTCACTCATCCCGTTCTACTACCCCCCACACCTTACTGAGTACAGCAAATTTGAAGCGATTCGGTTAAGAAAAGGCGGAGTTATAAGGCCCCATTTCCCGTTGGTGCTGCTGTGAGAGTGATGCGCTCTCCCTAGTAATGGTAACGCCTAGTAACGGTAAGGCCAAGTACTGGTAACGTTGAGTACAGCAAATTTGAAGCGATTCGGTCAAGAAACGGCGGAGTTATAAGGCCCCGTTTCCCGTTGGCACTGCTCTGAGAGTGACACGCTCTCCCGATTCTCTTCAAATTTGCTACCAGGCTTTGCCCCAGTTATAGTAAGACAGATAGCAAATGTGAAGCAATTCGGTTAAGAAACGGCGGAGTTATTCGTGAAAAGGTGAAGTGGCATATAGCGCGCGCGTTTCTAAACCGATTCGCTTCCAGTTTGGCACCGCGATAGTCACCGTCCTCGGTCATCTATCTGCTAAATTTGAATGCAATCGGTCCAGAAATGCCGGAGATACGGGCACCGAGAGTCCAGCAGATACGCGTTTTGCGCATTTTCCAAACCGCGCAAATGACACGACTGCCTCGGTTGCCGTTGCCATCGCCCCGTCAGGGCTCACAGCAAATTTGAAGCGATTCGGTCAAAAAACGGCGGAGTTATAAGGCCCGTTTTGTGTTTCAGACAAACAGACACACACACGGACAGTTGGCTTTTTACTATATGATGATTATTTTTATGTTATGACATGTTTAGCATACATTTGCTTTAATCATTTTTGCGCGTATATATAATGTATTAAATCATAAATCGTGAAAAGTGCCACGTATAATATCTTAGTCTCCGTGGCAAAATCCAGATATGAAAATGATTTACGTGTACACCAAATTTCTAAGCAATTTTTTTTTATCTTTCTTTCTTTCTTTCTTTCTTTCTTTTTCTCGTTGTTGTTTTTTCTCCCCTAAATAGTACATTCTGATGTCCAGCTCTCCTTACAGTTTCTTTGCACGAAGATTCTCGAGACACGCCTTAATAATTAAGGAGCTTTGGCACTGTCCGATGTAGTCGTGGAAATCATGTTCTGAGTGTCACGTTATTACTGAACTCACTGTTTTTTGCTCCGAGGTGGGACAGTCAGTCACAAGCCTGACTCTCTCGACTAGACTGGGCAGTTTATTAAAGGTGCAAGTAAGAAACACATCCATATCACCAGGAAAACACCCTTTACAGATATTGCAACACTCACTTTGCTCTGGTTTCCTAGAAATCAAACCGTCAAATCGGCGGAGATGCTGGAAGTCACATTCTTTCACCCAAAGAGAACGACGAAAATGGTGTTTTAGGTCCTCTTGGTCTGAATCAGACACATATGGGACATTTGTAAATACAAATATGTTGGGAACAATACTGGAGGCAATGCCCGGAGGCAGTACGAAACCAGTAGAAGTCCCGATTTTTTGATAAATATACACCACCCAAAGAGAAGGCGTGTGCCGCCTTTTTTTATAATGGCCGCCGGAGTTTAGACCAAATCGTTTGCACGAACTTTTCGCAAAACAAGCCTTTTTATCTATATTTTTATAAATTTCATAGAGTTTATCTAAAGGAGTTTCGCTCACAACAAAGGAAAAAGCACCAATTTTGTGTTTAACTGCACTACAAAAAAGAAAAAAAGCTTCGACCACAAGGGGATTGATCCCCACCCACCCCGTCCGAAATGGCTTCTCTCTCCGGCATCTCCGCCAAAGAGGAATCGCCGTTTTGACTTCAGACTTCAGTTACTTTATTTTACAAGGATAAGAATTTAGGCTGGGCCTAGTCTTCCATTCTGTCCTTGGTTCTAAGCATGCAATGCATAACTAATACTATAAATGAACATTTATAAGTACAATGGTCAACCTATGGCGATCTTTTTTCACGCCAGAGGGCAGTCAATGCACTAGGGGCTCATCACGCGATTTTCTTACTTGGGCGTAGTGAGAGAGAGAGTGATGGTAGGACCACTCACTGTCTCTCTCTCTTTCTTTATCCCCAACTAATGACATAGAGTAGGTAGGGCCACGTCTCTAATGACGCTGTGAAACACTGTCCGACTGCTACAAATTTCACTACTTTTCAACTTCGGATTTCTTACTGAGTACTCCATGCATGCCAAAGAAATACACGTCGGTAAATAAAACAATCTTTGCTGCTTACGTCGATGGGGATTTTGTGTGGAAGAATGTTGGTTACTTTGAACAACTAGCGATGACAGGAGATGGAGGTGACGATAAAAATCACGGTATGACCAAAGTTTTGACGCTCGCTATGCCAGTACCAGAAACGGCTTCTCCTGACAAACGGGTTTAGCGTTTTCGCTTGTGGACCAATTCAAATATCCGTTACACCAACAGAAACTTAACGCTTTCCGCTATTAGTCGATGTTCATATCAAAGAGATAGGGGTCGATTAAGACCGCAACATCAAGGAATCAAAACATAGCAATGTGTTTCAAAGCACATCCAATATTCATTTCCAAAGAATACATCTTGAGGAGCACATGCTTAAAAAGTTCATTTTTTCCTCTTTTAAACGATGTACTGCATGACTAACCACCGTTGTAAGCGAAATCGCTGTTGGAAGCAAAAGGTGGTAGACCGCATTCAGAGCTTGCCATTTGGCCGACGTTCGATGGAGACCTTTTTCAGTGATTAGAGTCTCAGACTCGGCCAGTAAATGCTTT
>CM065708.1:14291212-14296212 GCA_017654935.2 Phymorhynchus buccinoides | reverse complement strand
TGAAACAAACCCTTATTTGGAAAACTGCATTAAAGATCCAGCACGTCACGTGTCAAAATAACGGGTTTCACGTGTTTTTCCTCTTATAGCTGGAAAGAAATCTTGTTTTGACCAGGTCTCACTCCCATACAAATGCCCCCCCCCCCAAATTCAAACCGAAACATCATTTTAAAGATCAGCCTCAATTTGAAGATCGGGACATGTGTATGTGGGTCACAGCAACCCAGAACAAAAACAAAGGGACTTAATCGTGGTGCGTCAGTGTAGCTTTAAAGACCCAGCACGACACGTGTCAAAATCACGGTTTTCACGTGTTTTCCCTCTTATAGCTGGTAAGAAATCTTATTTTGACCAAGTGTGGCTCCCGTACCAATTTCCCCATGCACGAAAACGAGACATCACTTTAAAGAGCAGCCTCGATCGCATAATTATGAGGAAAGTCTGTGTGTGGGCCACACTGGGTAGCTGTGACCCACATACAAATGTCCCCAACTTCAAATTGAGGCTGCTCTTTAAAATGATGCTTCGTTTTCAATTTGGGGGCTTTTGTATGGAAGAGCGACCTGGTCAAAACAAGATTTATTTCCTGCTATAAGAGGGAAAACACGCGAAACCCGTGATTTTGGCACGTGATCGGGTGGGTCTTTAGCATACATATAGATGTCCCCAAGTTCAAGTTGAAGCTGCTCTTTAAAACTGATGCTTCGTTTTCAATTTGGGGGGCATTTGTATGGGAGTCAGACCTGGTCAAAACAAGATTTACTTTCCAGCTATAAGAGGGAAAACACGTGAACCCCGTGATTTTGACACGTGATCGGGGGAAAAAAAGTAGAAGAATGTGGAGCACTGAACAACGGGTTGAACCCGAAACGTCGTGATTTGTTTTTGCTCTGTGTTTTGTTTTATTAACCCTTTCACCGCCAGCCATCTTTGAGCCAAAACTTATCATTAAACTTACTTGGATACAAAACAGATTTTGTCTGCAATATTGTGGGATTTCTCTGTGACACATTTAGAATAGGGTCAATCCTTTACTGCCCAAATTTAGGAACACAATATCATTGAATAACAGACCCTGATTTCAAGGGTTTGAATGACATGGGTGTTTAAATCATTGTGGTGCAAAAATGCGACATTGGCGGTGAAAGGGTTAAACCTTTTATTTTGGGTTTCAGTTTGGACTCTTGTTTTAATTTGTTGTGAATTTTTATTGAACCCAGCAGTCTATCTTCGTTTCTTCAGAAGAATGTGGGATGGACTTTCAGAGTAGGCCGTTCAAGCAGTCATACTCCCACTGCATGCTGTATGGTATTTATGACCCAGCGCCACGAAAGGGACATTAAGTGTCAAACTGACCATTCTGAGAACATTGTGATTTTGGAAAACTTCCGACAATTTTCTTTTCACGGATACAAGGACCATTCTTGTATCTTTTTCCGTTCCAGAGTTGTGAGCATTTAAAGTTGGTAGGGTGAGTGAGCCGTCGGACATTTTGAGAAAACACTGCCAAAAGTCTAGCCTAGCTGCATAAAATGAATGGACCTACTTGTCTTTTTATACACTTATGAAACTATTTAGAGAGAGAGAGAGAGAGAGAGAGAGAGAGAGAGAGAGAGAGAGAGAGAGAGAGAGAGAGAGAGAGAGAGAGAGAGAGAGAGAGAGAGAGAGAGGGGGAGAGAGAGAGAGAGAGAGAGAGAGAGAGAGAGAGAGAGAGAGAGAGAGAGAGAGAGAGAGAGAGAGAGAGAGAGAGAGAGAGAGAGAGGGGAGAGAGAGAGAGAGAGAGAGAGAGAGAGAGAGAGAGAGAGAGAGAGGAGAGAGAGAGAGAGAGAGAGAGAGAGAGAGAGAGAGAGAGAGAGAGAGAGAGCGAAAGAGAGAGAGAGAGGAGAGAGAGAGAGAGAGAAAGAGAGAGAGAGAGAGAGAGAAAAGAGAGAGAGAGAAAGGAGAGAGAGAGAGAGAGAGAGAGAGCGAGAGAGAGAGAGAGAGAGAGAGAGAGAGAGAGAGAGAGAGAGAGAGAGAGAGCGAAAGAGAGAGAGAGAGAGAGAGAGAGAGAGAGAGAGAGGAGAGAGAGAGAGAGAGAGAGAGAGAGAGAGTCAGAGACAGGGACAGAGACACAAACAACAACCCCATGTTCTATCACGTGCACAGCTGTTCCACCCCATACAAAATCAAGCTATTTAGCTAAAAGACTGAATTTAGAAATCTTAGATAAAAACTGCACCAAGCTTTTGCTGGTAAAAATATTTGGGCTGTATGTTCTTCATTGTATTTGTAATATATTTTTTCCATCAGATTTATGGTAAAAACTTATTTCTGTTGAGCAGTATCATACAACATAGTATAAAATGTTCTTGAATAATACACAAACATGAATAAAATTGCCCATGAGTGAACGTCTAGCAATATCCACTGAATATAAGTAATTTTGACACATACTACAACATATTATTGACTGTAATTTATGAAAAGCAACTTATGGTAAACTAAAGTTGGCTTGAAACAACTTCTGAAAATATAGATAAACTAACTGTTCCTCCCGAAACAGATGTGCGTGACGAAGGGCATGTACTGTATATGGCTCCAACCCACCTACGTGCGCATCTCGACCATTCCAACGGAAGTGTCGCCATCTTAGTCCTTATTTGTGTGTAAACAAAGTGAAAATGTTATCTAAATGTGTAAAGAAAACATCCAGATGTTATAAATACAGTTTAGATAAGTTTCGAATTGGAACAGCCAAATACGCAGCATCGATCTGGCATTTTTCAAAAAAAAGGGTAAGGACTAAGATGGCGGTCTCCCATAATATGGCGCTCCTTGTGGCCGGATATGACGACACGTGGGTACCAGCCATACTGTACTGCATATTACAGATTACCGTTTATAAAAAGCAGAATAGGAAAAACAGAAGAAAGGAACCCCAAAAATGAGAAGAAAGAAAACAAAAAAAGACGAAAGAAGAAAAATGGAAAATAAAAGAATGAAATAAGAAAAAAGGGGAAACAAATCAAACGAAATTAACCCTTTCACCGCCAAAGTCGCATTTTAGCACCACAGTGATTCAACACCTATGTCACTCAAAGGCATCAAATTGGGGGGTCTATTATCCAAAGACCCTGTTGTCTTAGTTTTTGGGAAGTAAGGATAGACCTTATTGAATATATGTCACAGAAGAATCCCCAATACTGCAGATGGATTTTGTTCTCTACCCAGGTACATTTAGTGGAGCCTTTTGGCTGAAATATGGCTGGCGGTGAAAGGGTTGAAAAGGAAGATGGAAATGAAAACACGAAGACAGACGGACAGAGACAAGACAGAGAACAACACGAGGAGACTGAGAGAGAGACAAATACAGAGACAGACAATATTCATATAGATACACATTTTCTCTCTCACGAACAGACAGGCACAGAGATAAACAAAGAGAAAAAAAACACCGCAACCGTTTACAAGAATCTCTCGCTGGACAGGTCATTTCACGTGTAAGCGATGTTATGCACAAAGAAACAATAGTTCCCCGAGCCGAAGGTTCGGCTCGGGGACTAAAAAGACAGACTGACAGAATAAAAGAGAAAGACAGAAAGTAAGAAAAGAGATCATTCCTTCCCAGCCTCACAGGGAAAAGCAACACTGTAGCACTCTTCCCTTGATGTGAGTGTTTGGGTGCAATGATATTGCATAATGCTTGGATAAGGTCAAATTACGACTAGATTATATTATCCCACTCTCTCTCTCTCTCTCTCTCCTCTCCCTCTCTATATATATCGCTCTCTCTCTCTATATTTTCTCTCTCCTCTATCTTCTCATGATCTCTCATATCATCTCGCCTCTCTCTCTTTCTCTAACTCTCTCTCTTCTCTATATCTCTCTCTCTCCTCTCTCTCTCATCGTGTCTCTCTTCTCTCTCTGTGTGTGTCTCTCTCTCTCTCTCTCTCTCTCTCTCTCTCTATCTCTCTATCTCTATCTCTCTCTCTCTATCTCTCTCTCTCTCTCTCTCTCTCCCTCTCTGTCTCTCTTTTTCTCTCTCTTTCTCTTTCTCTTTCTCACTCTCTCTCACTCTCATCTCTCTCTCTCTCTCATCCGGTGTCTCTCTCTCGTTCTCCTTCTCCTCTCTCTCTCTCTCTCTCTCATCCTCTCGTCGCACCAAACGCACACGCGCACACTACGCACATACACACAGACACACATCGTACGCACGCACAACGCACATAGGTAACGCAACAACGGTACACACGCACACACACAACACCCACACACATACACACACTCACACACACACTAACACTCGCGTCGCGCACGCACGCCCTCACTCACGCACTGCACTCAACGCACGCACGCACGCACCGCACGCACGCACGCACGCACGCAACGCACGCAGCGCACGCACGCACGCACAAGCCCGCCACGCATCGCACGCACGGCACGCACGCACTCACGACAACGAACGCACGCCACGCACGCACGTGCACGCACCACGCACGCACGCACAACGCACACGACACACACACACACACACACCACAAACACACACACATCACCTCACAACAGTCAGAAAGTAAGGGCAAGCTTCTCATGGATAAGAATGATGATGGTGATCGTAAATATAATAAACTATCGACACGAACTAAGATTATCGTATCATTAATTTTAGTCAAATGTCAAGTTATTATTACACGGTAAAATGGCTTTTAAAGATTGACAAGAGCTGAGGAATAATAGTCATTCCCTGGAGAGGGGGTAAAAACGGATTGGTCTTCTTCTTCTTCTCTTACTTCTTCTTCTGTTCTTATTCTTCTTGGTCTATTCTTGTTCTGTTCTTCTTCTTATTCTTATTCTTCTTCTTCTCTTATTATCTTCTTCTTCTTCTTCTTGTTCTTCTTCTTCTTCTGCTTCTTCTTCTTTTTCTTCTTTTCTTGTTCTTCTTCTCTTATTCTTCTCTTCTTTTTCTTATTCTCTTCTTCTTTCATTCTTTTCTCTTCTTCTTCTTGTATTGTTCTTGTTCT
>CM065708.1:14275386-14290712 GCA_017654935.2 Phymorhynchus buccinoides | reverse complement strand
CGATGGCTTGGAGTCAAAACGCAGACTATCTTAATAGTCTATTGACGTATTATTGGATATATTTACCAAGAACAGTTTACTAATAACTTGTTCAAACAATGACTGCAGAAATTATAAAAAAGTGTTTTTTTTGCTCTTTTTTTGAATTTCATTTCAGCAGTCTTTTTTTTTAAAATTTAAGTTATTTAGTTTTCGTAATAAGTTCAATGATATTGTGTCAATGGAACTATCTAAAGATAGTCCTTTAGAGACTCCAAGCCATGGATTTTAAATTTTATTTTGAGTTTTTAGTGGATGCAAACTTGTGGGTGTTTCTTATTTTATAGATACGGTGCAAACATTAAGCAGAGCACGACAAAACAAGAATGGTTAATAATCATCCGTGCGCAAATAGGGAAGGACCGAACGTACGGATTCAGTTGTCTCCTTGGTCTCTCTCTCGCTGTGTGTGTGTGTGTCTGTGTGCGTGTGTGTGTGTGTGTGTGTTTGTGTGTGTGCGTGTGTGCGTGTTCTGTCGTGGCGTGCGTGTGCGTGTGCGTGCGTGTGCGTGTGCGTGCGTGTGCGTGTGGTGTGTGTGGTGTCCTGTATGTGTGTGTGTGTGTGTGTTTGTGTGTAAGTGTGTGTTGTGTGTGTTGTGTGTGTGTGTGTGTGTGTTTGTGTGTGTGTGTGTGTGTCAATTGTTTTGCAATTAATTTTGTATTTGCTTGATTTGCTTCAAGTCCTCATGCCAAAAGGGGTCAAAAGGATTAACAATCTTTGAATCCTTTGTGTGTGTGTGTGTGTGTGTGTGTGTGTGTGTGTGGTGTGTGTGTGTGTTGGGTTGTGTGTGTGTGTGTGTGTGTGTGTGGGTTTGTGTGTTTGTCTGGCGTCTTCTTTCTTTACCACACACGAACTACACACACACACACTACACCACAACACACACACACATACACAGAAGTGCAGTAGAAATGACGTTATGTTATTGACCGAACAAAACGAACGTGTAATATTTCAACAAAATTGTCTTTTTCAACAACAAAGACAACACAACAATACTTCCCCTCTTTCACAGTCGGAGCAGTCCCCCAAAATCTCTTTGTGTGTCTTTTTGTTTGTTGCCTGTCTGTCTGTCTGTCTGTCGCTCTCTTTCTCCTCTGTCTCCCTCTCTCTCTCTCTCTCTCTCTCATCTCTCTCTCTCTCTCTCTCCTCTCTCCTCTCTCTCCTCTCTCTCTCTCTCAACTCTCGCCGCCCCCCTCTCTCTCGTATGGTTTCCGAGACCCATAATGTACTGTTTGGAATTTTAGTAGTGTGTGTGTGTGTGTGTGTGTGGTATGTGTGTGGTGTTGTGTGTGTGTGTGTGTGTGTGTGTGTGTGTGTGTGTGTGTGTGTGTGTGTGTTCTTCTCTCTCTTCTCTTCTCTTCTGTCGTCTCTCTCTCTCTCTCACGCCCACACATACACACACTGAACATAGAGATGCATGTATGTGCCTGTGTGTGTGTGGTGTTTGTGTGGTGTGTGTGTGTAAGAGAGAGACCCAGAGAGAGAGAGTTGCAGAGAAGTAGAGAGAGAGAGAAGGATCTGAGAGGAGTCTCTGAGTGAGAGAGAGGGAGAGAGAGAGGAGAGAGTTAAAACGGTCGTCAGTTTCGCTTATCATCCATCTTCGCAAGTTAACATGTCTCACACTCGTCAGTATATATGTCACGGGAAATTTGAATTAATCCGAGGAAAATTCCGTGAATGTTGCAAGTCCATTTTAAAATTCCGTTTGTATCTCTCTGTCCTCCGTCCTTTGGTGACTCTTCTCTTCTGCCTATCCGATGATCGTCAGGGTTAGCTCCTCGATCTTCTCTCTTCTCGAATTCTCCCTCTCTATATACCTCTCCTCTCTCTCTCTCATCCTCTCGGTCTCTCTCTCTCAAGGTCTCTCACTCTCTCACTCTCTGTGATTCTCCCAGACCCATTACAATAAAAGTCTACTTTGCCTAGGGGTGTGTGTATCTTCTGAAACTGTGAAACTGTCTCTGTCCTGTCTCTTCTCTCTCTCTCTCGGGGTCTCGATCTATCACGGTCTCTTAGCTACTCTCTCAAGCTCCTCTCATCTCGTCCTCAGTGTCACTCTATCTTAATCTCTGTGTCAAGTGTGGTGTAAAAATCTATAATAATGTAAGTGGTGTTAAGTGTGTGCATAAAACGTTTGCCCTCGTATGTTTAAATGTCTATTTCATATGTCTGTCTGGATTGGATACAGTCAGGCATATAACAAAATCCAAGCCAATAATAATTCACATTCTTCAGGGCTCAAGTGTACATAAAAAAATCAATAAATAATAAAGCTAAAAATGTTGTGACAATTCACAGATCAGGCAAAAACGATGTACTATACATGTACTACAGTACCAAACTTGCAGCGGCAAGATCTAGTAAAGAACTGCATTTTATTACAAACAAACTGTGTGCAAGGGTTAAACATACCAAACTTCCGGACTGTGATTACCCCACCCACCCATCATTGCCATGTGTGTTTTCTGATTTCTTTCATTCAAAAATTGAGAACATTAGGAAAGAGCTTGACTTGCAGCCCACTGTTTCCCACCCCCTAGGCAAAGATTTTGTAGGCTCCCCTCTTGTATGCCTTTTTCTCCTGTGTCTGAGAAAGATGTCTTTGATGTTTTGAGAAAGATCTGGCCCCCAATGACGTGTGACGTTGACCCTTTACCAACCCCTACATTGTTGTAGTGAATGTCTTGATGTTGTTGTGCCTGTCTTGATGGACGAGACATCATAAACGACAAGCAGCTTTACTGAGTGGATGGTGTTTGCCCTCGCACCCTGTATAAAAACTGTCCTCTCCTTTTCCTGTTGACCTGGATTAAAACTTCGCTCATATGGAACACCCGCAAATAACGTTTAAAAAAGAAGCCTATCGCTGTCGAATCTGATATAAATTGATACACTATTGATAATAGCTAGGACCTTGCACAAAGGTTTATCGATGTGGAATATTCAACACATTAGCTTGTCCCCACAACCTTAGCCGTTATGTTGTCTTGTGCAAGTTCCTAACGAGTATCTCTGAGTTAAGAAAATTGTAATTACACGGAAATAATTTGGACTCTTGGAAAATGGATAAAATTCATGTCTGGACTCTCCGCCTATCTGTATGCCTCTGCCTTGCCCTCTCCCTTCCCTGTCTCACACCAATTGTTCTCCTTTCTATCTGTCGGGCAATTCTTCGCCTCAACACAGTTCTCTGTGGTTCATTCCCCACCCCCCCCACAAATCCCTTTGTCTGCTGTCTTGCTTTTCTAAAAAGAGCAGTTCAGATCGAAATAAAATTTCTTCTGGTGTTCCTCAAGGATCTGTAAAGATTCCTTTTTGTCCCGAGTAACCTTCCTCTTGTCGCGATGTTTTTCCTAGTCGGAATCTTCCCCTTGTTGAATCATTCCTTTGCTGAAGATTCCGAGTTTCTAAAATCCGGATCTCCCAATCTTCCCGTTCTATTTATTTTAGCTCCTGCATTCATGATGGAAGAATCCTGGATAACATGCAACAAAGTCAAACTTCCCATGACACCAGACTGTAGGACTAAAAATTGGTTCACTCGCAGGGGTGGGGCCGAATTGATGGTGTATGAAATTCTGACACTTCGGCCCCCATGATCACGTGTTCAATTTTCTTTAAAAAAAAATCTCGGATTAAAATATTAAATTGTATTATTCATACACAAATTGTTGATCTCTTCCGTTCCCATCAATTCTGACATTGCCCAATGAATCAGTGCTTTCGACCTAAGAGACTTTCTCATCAGTTTGCATGCCACTGAAAATTTGACTTTTTTCTGCCAGTATTCTTACCCGTATAAGTGGATTTAAACTATCTTCTTGACGCTGTCCCTGGTATCTCTCCCAGGTATCTAAAAAACGGGAAAACATGCAAGCACGGCCTCAACTCCCTGATCGTCATTACTGATCCTGTAAAATCTGATCTTCGTAACTGCACTTTTTGTTCAGTGGGATAAATAGACATCTCTAAAAAAAGCTTGCCTTTGTTTCTTGTGGTGTTAATTTTAATTGGTGTATATATATCTCTCCGAACTAGTAATTGTAAAGTTAAACCCCCCAGTTCCCTCAGTTTCTTTCTTTGACTGCACAAACTTAGCTCCTTGGCTCCCAAACCAAATCGTTTGGTCAAGCAAACTGTACTATTTCCACCACACTTCTCGGAATTTCCCACAAGGATCACTTGCATCAGGACTCCATTCATATCTTTGTCCTTAAAAAAAAAAGCCCATGCGTTTTTTTTCCCTTGTTCATTTAATTCGAATGATTTTGTGCTAAGGATACACAATGGTGCTGTCATTGGAGAGCTAATTTCCTTTGGTCTGTACATTTAATTGCAGTTAAAACTTGTAAAAAGGGATATACAAATTCATTGATTCGTGCTTCAAAAGGGCATGTCTGCTAGCTTCAAAACTTCAAATGTTTGCAGCAGGTAGAGGAGAGTGATCTTGCAGTAGACGGAGAGAGAGCCTCATTAGTCATGACCAGGGTGGTGAAGATGGCAGTAGGACCGCCTCCTGCCACTCAGTTGCAGCATATGGGGAGAGAGAGCTGGGGATTGGGAGAGAGAGGGTGTGGCTCATCAGAGTTTCTTCGTAGAGATGATCAGAGTTGTCAGTCTAGAGAGAGATGTAGGACTAGATGCTAGAGAGTCCATAGGTGTTGGCTCCAGAGCAGAGAGGCAGAGAAGTCAGTTGACCAACCTTGCCCTGTGGGTACGACGTTGTCTATGTGGTACAGCAGCCCAGGCGGTTCCATCTGTTTCAGTTGTATGGAAAATCCTTGCTGTCGAATGATTCTCATCCTGGTTTTCGGATATCATATCATTTTTAAATGTTATGATGATGTTTGTTGGTTTTATGTGTGTTAAGGTGTGATGATGACAACCAGACCATTACGGAAAGACGGAAAAAAGTGCCAAGTAAGTATGCTCCTGCGCGCGTAAAGAAAGAGTGTGTCCCCTTGTCTGATTGTTTCCTCTCAGTCGGCCGTGTGGTGTGTTGTCTGTGAAGTGTGATTCATCTCTGTGCAGGACGTGCGTACTTTGTGTGTGTAGGTGTGGTCTGTCACGTGTAGTGTGCAAAAGGCGTGGTGTGTGTGTTGTCTGTCATTGAGTTTTCTCGTGGCCGTACTAATTGGTCGAGCAGAGAATCGGAGAGTATAAAGTAAGAGAACGTCTCAGGAAGCATCGTGAGTTTAGTTAATCTCGATTTCAAATATTCTTTGTTTGCCTTTAATACATTGTTACAGGTTATAATATCAATGAGCTCATGTCCAGAGCGCAATATCGGAGCTCATTATTAATATTCAGTAATGTTTTTATTAAGTCTTTATGTCCTAATTTGCATGTGTCATAGGTGTTCGTGCGAATAAAGTGTCTCTTTTATTTCTGCCCCTGTTTTTTTTACCCTTGTTTCGTTTTGTGGTGGTAGTGATGTGTTTGACCTATTGCAAGTTCTCATCTTCGTAGCTTGC
This sequence comes from Phymorhynchus buccinoides, assembly GCA_017654935.2. Classification (NCBI taxonomy): domain Eukaryota; kingdom Metazoa; phylum Mollusca; class Gastropoda; order Neogastropoda; family Raphitomidae; genus Phymorhynchus; species Phymorhynchus buccinoides. The sequence continues at coordinate 14,285,196 of CM065708.1, read as the reverse complement.
ACTGGCTTTCAGTAGAGGCTAGAATCAAGTATAAAATAGCTTGCCTTTGTTTCGGTGCTGTTCACTCCTCTGGTCCCGTCTATCTCTCCGAACTAGTAACTGTCTACTTACCTGCTCGCTCCCTACGTTCTTCCTCTGACTGCTGCACACTCAAGGTTCCTCGGGTCCACACGAAATCGTTTGGTGAACGATCCTTCTACTATTTAGCACCTCACTTATGGAATTCCCTCCCACAACATGTTCGCTCATCTGACTCTATTTCCGCCTTTCGCTCTGCCCTTAAAACTCACTTGTTTCGGACATATTATGATTGATTAGTGATTGATTAGTGTTTGTGTGTGAGGTGTGTGTGTGTGTGTGGTGTGTGTGTTGTGTGTGTGTGTGTGTGTGTGTGTGTGTGGGGGGGGGGGGGGGTGTCCGTTTTATTGCAGAAATCTTGTATAAAAAAATGTATTTACAATTATTTTATTATTCGTATTTTGTATGTAGAATGTCTACGTCTTGTAAACTTTAAATGCTTGTAAATGAGGTAGAAGGGTATTTTTTTTTTTTTGCAAAATTTGTCTATTATAATTAGTCATGTAATTGGTATGTCGATATGCAGTATGATTTTATTTCAAGTTGCAGTATTGTATTCAAACTTGATTGGGAATTGTGAATTTGGTCTCGTGGTCTCTATGTTTCTTCTTAGAATGTTCATATTGTTAACTATTTTACTCTTGTATAATTAATTGTGTGCGGGGGGAGTGTGCGTGTGTGCATGTGTGCGCAGTGCCAATGTGTGTGTGTGTGTGTGTGTGTGTGTGTTGTGTGTGTGTGTGTGTGTGTGTGTGTGTGTTGTGTGTGTGTGTGTGTGTGTGATGTGAGAGAGAGAGAGTACAGGAAGTAAGAGAACGTTGTGTGTAAGCATCGTGCTTATTTTACTTTCTAATGATTAATTATTTGTTTGCCTTTAATGTTCTTGTTATCAATGTAAAGCGCACTGAGCTCATGGTGTGAGAAAGAGCGCTATATTAAATTTCCCATTATTATTATTATTAGCATATGTACATTTTATTTCTTCATTGTAAAACCGAAAAGCATAAGGAAACAACGACACATGTTATGACAATTAGGAGGTGCGCATCGTTAGAGAGAGAGAGAGATTAGATAAGAGAGAGAGAGAGACGCTCCAAGAGAGTAGATCTGTTCTTGGAGATCACAGGATCGAGAGAGTATCCGTATAGAGTCGTGAGATGAGAGAGTGGAGAGAGAGCTGACCCTGAGAGAGCTACCAAGAGAGAAGAGACGAACTAGAGAGAGAGAGAGACTGGTAAGAAGAGAGAGAGATAGTACCTAGGAGAGAGAGAGAGTCCAGCACACACGTCCACGAAGAGAGAGCAGCGACTGTAGCGAGTACTAGTCCAGTGTCGATCACGTGGTGGTGCTCCTCCGTAACACAACGTATATGATATTTTATTTAATTGCCGAAAAAAAAAGTTCAATACAACACAAAAATGTGATTCAATACAATACAATCTCGCGATCACGTGATACAATACGTATCGTACAGTTCAATACGATACAATACCTGACGTGTGGCTGGCCAATAACAGTCTTCTACAATACGTATAATATGTGACCCAGCGCCATACGAAAGGGACATTAAGTGTCAAAATGACCATTCTGAGAAAATAGCATAGTTGAAGACGTCAGACAAGTCTCTTTCTAATGATACAAAAACATTCTTGTATCCTTTTTTGTTGCAGAGTTACGAGCACTTTACAGTTGGTAAGGTGACAATCGGCCATTTTGAGAAATACAGTACAATAGCCTATCCTAGAAAGAAAATGCAATCAATACAGTACAATTATTAATTTTAAAACACTTTTTTTGAATATTTAGAGACCATAATTATTGTAGACTATGCTTTATGGATATTAAAGATAAGATGTTAGAGAGCAGGAAAAAACCCATAACTCAAAATTGATTTTAAAAAACAACAACGATATTTTTGACTTTGCAAGCCTTTTTTGAGAAACTATCTCAGCGACTTAATGTCCCTTTCGTGGTGCTGGGTCACATATCGATGACCTTGGGAGTCAACAACGGACTATCCTGTAGATAGTCCATTGACAGAATTATTCAACTTATTACGAAAACTAATAACTATGTATAAAAGAAAGACTTGGGCGGGAAAAAGGGGTGAAAAATATAAAAAAAGCAAAAAACCCTTTTTTATATTTGTCTGCAGTCATTGTTTGATACATCTTATTAGTTTTTGTAATAAATCCAATAATACGTCAATCTGACTATCTAAAGACAGTCCATTTGGTGACTCCAAGCAATCGAGATGAGCTTATTCTCTAAGCATATTAACGAAAGCTTTGTGCTTTTTAAAAAATTATCTCCTACTATTGATTTGATTGATTTAATTTAAAGTCTGTTCACACAACAATGATGATATTAGACTTAAATAATTACATTAATTAAACAAAAACAAAACAGACATAAACAAATATTGAATGGAAAAAATGATGGGGAAAAGAGTGTGTGAGTGTGTGTGTGATGTGTGTGTGTGTGTGTGTGCGTGTGCGTGTGCGTGTGCGTGCGTGTGTGTTTGTTGTGTGTGTGTGTGTGTGTGTGTGTGTGTGTGAGTGTGTGTGTGTGTATCATGTGCGTCGTGCCGTGCGTGCGTGCGTGGCGTGTGCGTGCGTGCGTGCGTGCGTTACGTGCGTGAGTGTGTGTGTGTGTGTGTGTGTGTGTGTGTGTGAGTGTGAGAGTGTGAGAGAGAGAGAGTAATGACCGTGATGGGTGGAGGGAGGGGGGGTGGTGGTTCTCGGGGGGGGGGAGGGGTGGATTTGGGGCAAAGAAAAGAACATTAATATTAACTAACATCTCTTTTGTTTTGGTCTCTATGTTCACAGTTCCCGGACAACTTTTGCACAACACTCACCCACTGCACTGCACAGAGACGATGCCGATGCTAATCCTCTACGGCAAGAAGAAGATCACCGACTCTCCTCCATCACCATCCATGACCCTGCCAAACCACCAGCTCAAAGCGTGGCTAGGAACCCTCCTCTCCAAGATGACCCGAACGAAGGTGAAAAAGCAGAACAACAGGACAGGAAGCAGGATGGAAGCGACCGAGCCGGCTCCGACTCCGACCTCGGCCTCGACCCCTTCGGCCTTGACCTTCACACCGACTTCGCGCCGTTGGACCTTGACCCCAAACTAGGCCAAGGCTATACGGGTTCCGTGGCCGGGCGAGTGTCGAAACGGAGCGTCCAAAGTGGTGAAGGGCTTCGACCTGAAACACAAAGCGAAACTTCTTCTTTCTCTTCGTCATCAACAGCAAAGCAGCAGCAGCAGCAGCAGCAATATCAACTGTACAAACGGTTTGTTGATTCAATCTCCGGTGACCTGTTGAAAAGGTCAAACGACCGGAAGCGAAGTGATGACAAGCGTTATGTAGATTCTATCACTGGCGATCTGTTGCTCAAAAAGTCGTCGACAAACCAAGAGAAACGCTATGTGGATTCTATTCACGGTGATCTGCTGAAAAAGTCATCTTCGAATCCAGGAAAACGTTACATTGATTCAATCACAGGGGATTTACTCAAAAAGTCATCTTCAAATCCAGGAAAACGTTACATTGATTCAATCACAGGGGATTTACTCAAAAAGTCATCTTCAAATCCAGGAAAACGTTATGTCGATTCAATTACAGGGGATTTACTCAAAAAATCGTCGACAAATCCAAGAGAAACGTTATGTGGATTCTATTACACGGTGACCTGCTGAAAAAGTCATCTTCAAATCCAGGTGATAAATCGTGTATTGCGATAGTGATTCAATTGCACAGGGGATTTACTCAAAAAGTCATCTTCAACTCCAGGAGAAACGTTACATTGATTCCATTACACGGGGATTTACTCAAAAAGTCATCTTCAAATCCAGGAAAACGTTACATTGATTCAATTACAGGGGATTTGCTCAAAAAGTCATCTTCAGATCCAGGAAAACGTTACATTGATTCAATTACAGGGGATTTACTCAAAAAGTCATCTTCAGATCCAGGAAAACGTTACATTGATTCAATTACAGGGGATTTACTCAAAAAGTCATCTTCAAATCCAGGAAAACGTTACATTGATTCAATCACAGGGGATTTACTCAAAAAGTCATCTTCAAATCCAGGAAAACGTTACATTGATTCAATCACAGGGGATTTGTATGCTCTAATAAGTGTCTGATCTGTGTGACAAAACTCCATAAGGGAGTAGTGTGGACATTGATTCGATCACAGGGGATTTACTCAAAAAGTCATCTTCAAATCCAGGAAAACGTTACATTGATTCCATTACAGGGGATTTACTCAAAAAGTCATCTTCAGATCCAGGAAAACGTTACATTGATTCAATTACAGGGGATTTACTCAAAAAGTCATCTTCTACTCCAGGAAAACGTTACATTGATTCAATTACAGGGGATTTACTCAAAAAGTCATCTTCAGATCCAGGAAAACGTTACATTGATTCAATCACAGGGGATTTACTCAAAAAGTCATCTTCAAATCCAGGAAAACGTTACATTGATTCAATCACAGGGGATTTACTCAAAAAGTCGTCGACAAACCAAGAGAAACGCTATGTGGATTCTATTCACGGTGATCTGCTGAAAAAGTCATCTTCAAATCCAGGAAAACGTTTTTCTTCTATTTTTTTTTTTTTTATGTCGATTTCAAATTACAGGGGGGGATTATTTACCTCAAAAAATCGTCTTCTCCCCCCTACGACCCCCCATCGATTTCCTTCCCCCCCTACGTCGACATTTCAGACCAACACGCTTTTCTCTCTTGCCCCCCCTCCACCCGACCAAACCAAGAAGAAGAAGAGATACGGAAACGAGAAGGAAACGTTTATTAAAAGAAAACGAAGAAGAAGAAAACGTGGAGTAAAACGTTATTGGTGGCATTCTAATTCACGGCGGCCGCGGGACCTGCTGAAAAAGAAAAAAAACAGAAAAAGAAAAAGAAAAAAAAAAAAAAAAAAAAAAAAGAAAAACAAAAAAGAAAAAGTAATTCTCAAAATCCAGGAAAGGAAAGGGAGGGAAAACAGTGAACGGAAGAAAGCGGGAAAAAGGGATGAAAAAACGTCCATGATGACAAAGGGAAAAAAGGAGGGGAAAGGGAAGGAAGGAAGAAAGAAAAGGAAAGGAAGGATAAAAACGTGGAAAACAGGTCAACATTGAGTTCAATTACAGGGGGGGAGATCATTGAATGTTTATTTACCAAAAAGTCATTTCTTCAAAATCCAAGGGGAGGGGGAAGGAAAAGGTAAAAAGGGGGGGGGGGGTAAGAGAAAACGTGACATTATCATAATATTACCAGGGGATATTTATTGCTCAAAAAAAAAAAGTCATCTTCAAATCCAGGGGAAGGGGGGGGAGGGGGGAAAACGTTACATTGATTCAATTACACGGGGATTTACTCAAAAAGTCATCTTCAAATCCAGGAAAACGTTACATTGATTCCATTACTGGGGATTTACTCAAAAAGTCAACATTTGGAGGAAAACGATATGTAGATTCTATCCATGGAGACTTGCTCAAAAGGTCATCTATAAATCCAACGAAACGTTATATAGATTCAATCACTGGGGATTTACTCAAAAAGTCATCAAGGGATTTTGAAAAACGCTACGTTGACTCCATACACGGAGATTTGTTGAAAAAGTCTTCTCTTCCAGGCGAGTACCAATCACTGAGAGCTTTCTCCATGGGAGGCAAGCCTGGCTTGTTGGTGAACAGACCCTTCTCAAGCACGTTACTGGCAGCCTTCAGTGAAAGACACGCCCCCAGATGGTAGGGGCGGTACAGAAACGGACCAGTTTGTACGGGAAACGATATTTGATTCTATCACCGGAGACCTCATCAAAGAACCCTACCCACGAAGACTATCAGTCCAGGTATGTGCGGGTCCTTCAAATTCCAAAGACAAAACGCTATGTTTGACTCATATCAGGGGAACTCTTCAAAAGGGCTGACCGAGAGGTGGCTGGCATGTGGACTCGCTGACTGGAGGACCTCTTGAAAAGGCAGTAGAATGTCCACAGAAATTCATCCGACCCGAGGACCCATCACTGAGACCTGTTGAAGAGGTCGACAAATGGTACGTCCGATTCCATCACTGGTGACCTGTTAAAAGATCCTACAGCCGATACTTGACCCTACGCAGCGAAGATGCATTTGAAGCACCTTGGAATAATTTTTCGGGTTTGATGACGGCAAATTTCAACGATTGGGCCTAAAGAGAAAGACACATCGTTCCATAACTGGAGATCTTCTCAAGAGATCCGATGAACAACCATACAACCGTCACGTAGATTCCATCACAGGTGATTTGTTGAAAGATTCGGACGCGCGTGCCATGTCGAAAACGACCAAACAAGACAAAGACAAAGCAAACCTTCGCCCCAAGGCATAGACAACAAAGAACAAAGCAGAATGAAACAAACATCCCTTGCTCACCGCAAAAGCGCTTCGCGGATTCTCTAATCACCTTCCCAAACTGCAGTCCACGGAGCAAGAAAGATGCTGCTGTGGGCAAAACATCCCTGGTTCATGTAACGAAAGGTTTCTTCTTACTTCGCCAACACCAAAATACGCAGCCTGGATCCCTGAACGTTTAACTCTCTCGTCAGAGGGAAGGAACCGGGGGCATTCCATTCCAGAACGAAGAGTCAGCCCTGCCGACAGAATCAGCTTTCATGTTCCTGCGGTGTCTGAAGAGTCTGGCAACCGTCAGCTGAGAAGAGGTACCTGGAGTTCCTGACAGGGGACCGTTTGAAAAGGCCCACCAGCAAAGGTACATTGATTCAATACGGGGGGGACCTACTGAAGAGGGAACTGATCAAGGATACACGCCCACTTTCAGTACATTTCCAGGCCCCTAGAAACGCTATATTGATTTCCATCACAGGAGACCTTCTTAACGACCAAACACTTGGTATATTGATTCATATCAGCGACTTCTAAAACGACCAGCCCAGTAAAGATACATTTGATTCACTATCATGGCGAAACTTTCTAAAAACGGCCAGCCAGTAAAGAGATACATTGATTCAATATCAGGCGAACTTCTAAAACGACCAGCCAGTAGAGATTACATTTATTCATATATCAGGCGAACTTCTAAAACGGCCAGCCAGTAAGAGATACATTGATTCAATATCGGCGAACTTCTAAAACGGCCAGCCCGTAAGAGATACATTGATTCAATATCAGGCGAACTTCTAACACGCCAGCCAGTAAGAGATACATTGATTCAATATCCGGCGAACTTCTAAAACGACCAGCAGTAAGAAGATACATTGATTCAATTATCAGGCGAACTTTCTAAAACGGCCAGCCAGTAGAGATCATTGATTCATAACAGGAGACCTTCTAAAGCGACCAGTGATAAAAGGATACATTGATTCAATTAACAGGAGACCTTCTAAAACGGCAGCCGTAAGAGATACATTGATTCAATAACAGTAGACACTTCTAAAGCGACCAGTGAATAAAAGATACTTGATTCAATAACAGGAGACCTTCTAAAGCGACTCAGTGGATTAAAAGATACATTGATTCCAATTACAGAGACCTTCTAAAGCGACCAGTTAATAAAAGATACATGATTCAATAACAGGAGAACCTTCTAAAGCGACCAGTGAAATAAAAGATACATGATTCAATACAGGAGACCTTCTAAAGCGTCCAGTGGATAAAAGATACATTGATGTCAATTACAGGAGACCTTCTAAAGCGACCAGTTAATAACAAGATACTTGATTTCAATAACCGTAGCCCTTCTAAAGCGACAAGTGGGGATAAAAGATACATTGATCAATAACAGGAGACCTTCTGAATGACCGTGGATAAAAGATACATCGATTCAATAACAGGAGACCTTCTGAAGCGACAGACAGCAAGAGATACGTTGACTCATAACAGGAGACTTCTGCAGCGACCAGTACAGCAAGATATACGTTGACTCAATAACAGGAGACCTTTGAAGCGACCAGTGTAAAAGATACAATTGAATTCAATAACATGAGACAGCTTTTGAGCGACCAGACAGCAAGAGAATACGTTGACTCAATTACAGGTGGGCTCTGAACGACCAGTGAAAACAGATACGTCGACTCAATTACAGGGACCTGCGAAACGGGACACTATCAAACTACTTGTACGCCATTGCCGCAATCCTCCGAAACTCCGCACTTCCTTGTACATCGATTCTGTTAAAAGCTGGCGAGCTCTAAAGCGGCCCCAACAGCAAACGGTAAACGTATACTCCCACACCCGGAGACCTTTTTCAAACGAGCATAACCACCACCGATTCATCGGTTCTTCGCGGGGCGTCTCTGGAAGAGCCTACACGATACATAGATTCCATTCCGAATGGGACATCTGAGAGAAATCGGGAACAAACAGTATGTTGATTCCTTAACCGGCGACCTTCTGAAGAGATCACAGACAGCGGTTCATCGATTCATAACTGGGGCATCTTCTCAAACGTCCCTCTTCGCTGACACACCACCAAACCATCATCCGGAAAAGAGATCCATTGACTCTGTAACTGTAGACCTGCTAAAGAAAAACTCCTGGCACAACCCTACTAAAAAGAATATCTTTCGGAAGAAAGCCTGAGGCTGGATTCACACACACCTTCCCGCAGACTTAGGAGATTATGACTATTTCCGTTCTTAGAGACCCGGAGACTAACATGGCCGCCCGTCTGCTAGCAAACCAGTTTTTCGAGTTCGCACTAACAGGAAGCGATACATCGACTCCATCAACGAGATCTCCTGAAAGGAGGAAACGGCAATTTTCCTCGCAGAGAAGACGAAGACACGAATCTGGAAATGGCGAGAGCTGGGGCTACTCGGGATTTCTACCACAGCACAGATCAGGACATCAGGAGACAGCCAGAAAGTTCATTCTTTGCCAGCGAAGACGACAGGGAGAAAAGCTTGACAGAAACACGCGGCAGCGAGAAAGGAAAGGGATGTCAGCGGAGGAAGTTGGTAGTAGTAGTAGTGAGACGAAGAAGCTGCTAGAACGCTGATGATAGACCTCACCACGTAACTAAACGAAATATGCAATCACGGGTCCAGAGGAAGGGGAGAAGACTGGTTGCAATGTGCGCAAACCGCAACAACAGATTGAGTTGGACTGTTTGCTAAGGTTTGTGCAAGGTGATTGACGTTGCCCAACTTCTAGCTATATCCGAGTAGTAGGAGGCAATTATATTAATTAATGGTCCGTGCATTGTAACTCTATTATTATCATTAGATTGGATTCAACTTAATCGGAACTGACGTATATTAATGCTTCAGACAATATCTTGCAGTTCCTAATCTGATTAGGAAACATAACCCATCTTTTTCTCTCTCCCTTTTTCGTATCTAATAGGTAGTATAAATGTGACACTTTCTCCCTTGTCATCTGCTTAACAATTCAAAGCTAAACCGGCGAAGTTTCTGTTCCCGCTTGTTTTATGTTGTGTGATGTGCGTGTGCACCGGCGCGTGGAGTGTAGGCTATGTTGTGTGTGCGCGCGTCTGTGATTATATATATAATATACAATAATGTGTGGGTGTGTGTTGTATGTGTGCGACATGTGTATGTGTGTGCGGCGTGTGTGTATGTGTGCGCATGTTATGTGTGTGCGTGTGTTCGTGGGGTGTGTGTGTGTGTGTGTGTGTGTGTGTGTGTGGTGTGTGTGTGAGAGAGAGAGAGAGTGAGAGAGAGAGAGAGAGAGAGGAGAGAGAGAGAGAGA
>CM065708.1:14257886-14272886 GCA_017654935.2 Phymorhynchus buccinoides | reverse complement strand
CCCCCCTCTCTCTCTTCGCTCCATCACCGTCCAACTCCTCTCCTCATCTCTCTCCTCTCTCCTCTCTCTCCTCCCTCTTCTCTCTCATCCCTCTCCCTCGTCGTCTCTGGCTTTCCCTCGCCACTTTCTCCCAGCCTCTCCTCTCCGCCTCTCGATTCTCAATCTCATCTCCCTTCTCCCTCGTCCCGTCCTCTCTCAGCTCTCATGCTCCCTCCGCTTTCATCTCCTCTCATCCGCCTCCCTTCTGTCCTCCCTCCTGTCCCATCTCTTCAACCTCCTCACCCTCTCCCCCCCTCCCATCTCCTCTTCCTCCCCTCTCTCTCTCTCCCTCCTCACTCCTCCGACCCCCTCATTCACCCTTCATCTATCTCCTATCTCTCCCCTCATCCTCCCTTCTCTCCTGTCTTCCCTCTCCTCCGCTCCCTTCACTCCGGCTCCTCCCTCTCATTCGTCCACTCATCTCTATCTCCTCTCCCTCCTCCCTCTCTAATCCTCCTTTCTTCCTCCCTCTCTCCTCATCCTCTCCACTCACCCCTCTCTCGTCTCCTTCTCCACCCTCTTCCTCCCTCTCCTCTCTCTCCCTCCCCCTCTCTCCTCGTCTCATCATCCTCATCCTCTCTTCCCCCTCCCTCTCCCTACATCCATTCTCTCCTCCTCGTCTCCTGTCTCTCCCCTCCAACCCCTCCCCTCTCCTCTCCTCCTCTCCCTCCTCTCGCTCACGGCCTCTCCTCAGCACCTCTCCCACTCCTCCTCATCCCCCTCCATCTCGTCCACACTTACCTACCTCCGCCCTCCTCCTCCTCGCTCTCCCACTCTCCCCTGCTCTCCTCCTCCCTCCTCCTCTCTTCCTCCATCTCCTCCTGATCTCATCCCTCAACTCTACTCATCCTCCCTCCTCTCTCTCCTCATCCTGTCTCTTCCTCTTCCTCCCTCTCTTCCCTCCCTCTGTCTCCTCCTCATCTTCTCCTCCCTTCATCACATCATCCTCCTCACTTCCCTTCTCTCTCTCGCCCCTTCCCCCTCCCTCCACTCCCTCCTCACTCCCCCTCCTCTTCCCTCCGACTCCCCCTCTGCTCTCCTCTCATCTTAATCTCTCCAGCCTCTCGCTCCCCATCTCCCTCACCTCCTCAATAGCCTCTCCTCCCCCCTCATCTCACCCCCCCCCTTCTCCCTTCCTCCCCTCGTCCCCTCCTCAGATCTTCTCTCATCCCCTCAACACTCGGTCTATCCGCCTCTCCTCAATCTCCCTCCTTCAACTCCTCCTCCCCTCCTCACACTCGACAACTCGTTCTCCACTCCCGCCTGCGACCTCCTCCCTCAGGATCTCTCCTATTCCCCTCTCCTCTCTCTCTGTCATCCGGTCTCCTCCTCTCTCCTCGTCATGTCGTTCATCCTCTCCCTCTCCTCTCTCCTCTGGGGCATGTCTCTCATCTCTCCGGGCGTCACTTTCTCCTCACCAACCTCTTCTCGCTCGGGTCTCATCCTCCGTTCTCTCTCTCCTCTTCTCTCTCATCTCTTCTCTCTCTCTCTCTCTCTCTCACTCCTCCCTCCCCTCTCAGTCACCCTCATTCTGAGTCGCGCGGTCCCTCTGCGCTGCGAATCGATTCCGCCTCTCGGCCCCTTACTCATCCTCCAATCTTCTCATCTCTCTTCTCCTCATCCATCGTCCTCCTCTTCCATCTTCCTCTCGATCTCATTTCTCGGCCTCTCCTCCATCTCCCTCTCATCCTCCCGTCTCCTCTTCTCTCTCTCTCCTCTAAAACCATTTCGTATTCTCTCTAAACATTCGTATTCATTCGTATTCGTAATTCTCTCTCTCTCTCTTCTCTCTCTCTCTCTCCTCTCTCTCAATCTCTCTCTCCCTCAGATCTCGTTCACCTTCTCACTCTCCTCATCACTCACCGTCTTCTTCACCTCATCTCTCTCTCTCTCACTCATCACTCCGCCATCTCTCCCTCCCTCACTCTCAGTACTCTCTCTCACCGACACCAACAGCACCATCTCCTGTCTCTCTCGCTCACACACACACGACACACACACAAACACACACACACACACACACACACGCACACGACAGCACGACAACCCACATACACATGCGCACCATACACACACGCACCACACACATACACATCGCACACATCACACACACAGACACACACATATATTTTTTAGATATATATATATCCAGTACGCGCGCACACACACACAAAAAATAGCAAACATCACGCGACTTCACCGCCATACACCCAAAATAAAACGCGGGAAACAGAAACTTCGGCCGGTTTAGGCTTTTTGAATTGTTAACAGATGACAAGGGAGAAGTGCACATTTTTAATACTACCTTAATTGGATACGAAAAAGGGAGAGAGAAAAAGATGGTTTAGTTTCCAATCAGATTTAGGAACTGCAAGATATTGTCTGAATCATAATATACGTCAGTTTCCGTGATACGTTTGAATCCAATCTAAGTGATAATAATAGAGTTTAACAATGCACGGCCACAATTATAATATAATTTGCCCCCTACTACTCGGATATTAGCTAAGTTGGGCAACGTCAATAACACCTTTTGCACAAACTAGCAAAAACAGTACCAACTCAATCTGTGGTTGCGGTTTGCGCCATGCAGCGGTCGTTCTCCTCCCCTTTTTTCTTCCTCTCCCCCTTCCTCTTGGACCGGATTGCATATTTTTCGTTTAGTTACGTGGTGAGGTCTCTCATCAGCGTCCTAGCAGCTTCTTCGGCTCACACTACTACAACTACTACCACTTCTTCCGCTGACATCCCTTTCCTTTCTCGCTGCCGCGTGCTTTCTGCAAGCTTTTTCCTCCCTGTCGTCTTCGCTGCAAAGATTAACTTTCTGGTTTGTCTCCTGATTCCTGATCTGTGCTGTGGGTAGAAATCCCGAGTAGCCTACAGCTCTCGCCATTCCAGATTCCGTGTCTTCGCTCTTCCTCTGCGAGGAATTGCCGTTTCCCTCCTTCTTCAGGAGATCTCCGTTGATGGAGTCCTATGTATCGCTTTGCTTCTGTAGTGAGAATTCGAAAACTGGTTGCTTAGCAGACGGGCGGCCTGTCTTTCCGGGTCTCTAAGAACGAAATATGCATAATCTCCTAAGTCTGCGGGAAGTGTGTGTGGAATCAGCCTCAGGCTTTCTTCCGAAGGATCTTCTTTTAGGGGGTTGTGCCGGGAGTTTTTTCTTTAGCAGGTCTCCAGTTACGAGTCAATGTATCTCTTTCCGGATGATGGTTGGTGGTGTGGCCGCGAAGAGGACGTTTGAGAAGATCCCCAGTTATGGAATCGATGAACCGCTTGGTCTGTGGATCTCTTCAGAAGGTCGCCGGTTTAAGAATCAACATACCGTTTTTGTTCCCGGTTTCTCTTCAGAAGGTCCCCTTCGATGGAATCTATGTATCGGTAAGGGCCTCTTCCAGGCAACGCCCCCCGCGATAGAACCGATAATCTTGTTGTGGTCTGCTCGTTTGAAAAGGTCCTCCGGGTGTGGAGTCTAGTACCGTTTGCTTTGGGCCGCTTTAAGAGATCGCCAGCTACAGAAGCGATGTAAAGGAAGTGTCCGGAGTTTCTGTAGGATTGCCGGCAATGGCGTCCCAAGTATGTTTGATATGCCGTCGTTTCAGCAGGTCCCCTGTAATTGAGTCGACGTATCTCTGTTTTCACATGGTCGTTTCAGAAGCCCACCTGTAATTGAGTCAACGTAATCTCTTAGCTGTCTGGTCGCTTCAAAGGTCCCTGTTATTGGAATCATGTAGCTTTTATTTCCTTGTCGCTTCAAAAGGTCCCTGTTATTGAGTCACACGTATCTCCTTGCTGTCTGGTCGCTTCAGAAGGTCTCCTGTTCTTGAGTCAACGTATCTCTTGCTGTCTGGTCGCTTCAGAAGGTCCTCCTGTTTTGACTCGATGTATCTTTTATTTGCCACTGGTCGCTTCAGAAAGTGCCTCCTCCTGTTTTATGAATCAGAATTATCTTTTAATTCCACTGGTCGCTTTATAAAGAAGGTCTCCGGTGTATTGAATCAATTGTATCTTTTATTAACTGGTCGCTTTAGAAAAAATCCTCCTGTCATTGCATCAAATGTATCTTTTAAAATTATTCCACTGGAAACGCTTTAGAAGTCCTCCTTTTATTGAATCATGGTATCTTTTATTTCACTGGTCGCTTTAGAAGGTCTCCTGTTATTGAATCAATGTTCTTTTATTAACTGGTCGCTTTAGAAGGTCCTCCTGTAATTGAATCATATGTATCTTTTTATCCCACTGGTCCGCTTTAGGAAGGTCCTCCTTTTATTGATCAATGTATCTATTTAGATATTCACTGGTCGCTTTAGAAGGGGTCTCCTGTTATTGAATCAATGTATCTCTTAACTGGCTGGCCGTTTTTAGAAGTCCTCCTGTTATTGAATCAATGTATCTTTTATTTTCAACTGTCCCTTTAAAGGTCTCCTGTTAGTGAATCAAATGTATCTCTACTGGCTGGCCGTTTTAAAGTTTCGCCTGATATTGAATCAATGTATCTCTTACTTGGCTGGTCGTTTTAGAAGTTCGCCTGATATTGAATCAATTATCTCTTACTGGCCTGGCCTTTTAGAGTTCGCCTGATTTGAAATCAACGTATCTCTTCCTGGCTGGCCGTTTTTAGAATCGCCCTGATATTGAATCAATGTATCTTTAACTGGCTGGACCGTTTTAGAAGTTTCGCGCCTATATTGAATCAATGTAGTCTCTTACTGGCTGGTCGTTTTTAGAAGTTCGCCTGATATTGAATCAATGTATCCTTACTGGCTGGTCCGTTTTAGAAGTTCGCCTGCTATTGAATCAATGTATCCCTCTTACTGGCTGGTTCGGTTTTAGAAGTTCGCCTGATATTGAATCAATACGCAAGTGGTTTGGTCGTTTTAAGAAGGTCGTCCTGTGATGGAATCAATATAGCGTTTTCTGGCTGAATGACTTTTGAAAGTGGGCCGTGTATCTTGATTCAGTTTCCACTCTTCAGTAGGGGGGTCCCCCGATATTAATCAATGTAACCCCTTTTGCATGTGGGTCGCCTTTCCTCAAAAAAGGAAGGTCCCCGCCTGTAGGGGAGGGAATCCAAGAGAGTTAAATACCCTTCTTCCCCTCCCCCCACCAGTGACTGGTCAGGGGGCCTCTTTCCAGACAACCAATGAATAAGCTGGATCTGTGGCAGGGCTGACTGATGGAACCTTTCGCGGGGGTTCTGGAATGAATGGCCCCCGTTCCCTTCCCTCCCCCTCCTTCTCCGCCCCCTCTGACGAGAAGAGGTTAAAACGTTCATAGTGGATCAGGGCTGCGTATGTTTTGGGGTTGGCGAACGTAAAGAAAAACGCTTCGTTTAACACCATTAGACCAGGGGTGTTTTGCCCACGCAGCAATCTTTTGCTTCCGTGGAACTGCATTTGGGAAGGGGGTTGAAATTAGAGAATTCCCGCGAAGCGCTTTTTGCCCGTTGATTCAGGATTGGGTTTGGATTGGTTCCTTCTCTGCTTTGGGTTCTTTGTTGGGTTTTGTTTTCTCATGATGATACCTTTGGGGGAAATTTGCTTTGTCTTTGCTTGTTGGTCGTTTTCCCGACATGGGCACCGCGTCGAATCTTTTTCAAACAAATCCCTGTGTGGAATCTACGTGACGTTTGTATGGTTGGTTCATCGGAGTATCCCTCTGAGAAGATCTCCAGTTATGGAATCGATGTGTTCTTTGTCTTTTTCTTTTTTTTCTTTTTTTTTTTGTCCTTTTTTCTCCCTTAGGCCCAAATCGTTGGAAATTTGCCCGTCATCAACACAGAAAAAACAAATTATTCCATCCCAAGGTGCTTCAAAAAATGCATCTCTCCGCTGTAGGGGCCAACGTATCGGCTGTTAGATCTTTTTGCACACACAGAGGTTCAACAGTGATGGAATCGGAACGTACTATTTTGTCCGGACCCTACTCTTCAACAAGGGTCTCCAGGGATGGAGTCGAATGAATTTCTGTGACCATTCTGCTGCCTTTTCAAAGGTCTCACAGTCAGGAGTCCGAAATGCCAGCCAACCAAAACCTCTCGGTCACAGCCCCGGTTTGAAGAGGTCCCCCTATTGGAGCAAACATAGCGTTTGGTCTTTGAATTGAAGACGACATAGCCGGAACTGATGGTCTTGGTGGTAGGGGTCTTTGATGAGGTCTCCGGTGATAGAATCAACATATCGTTCCTTTTCCCTGTAACTAACAAACTGTCCGTATTTACCCTTGTACCCGGGCCACCCCCCCCCTACCATCCTGTGGCGTGGTGTCTTTTTTTCCACTGAAGGCTGCAGGTAACGTGCTTGAAAGGGTCTTTTCCCAACAGCCAGCTGCCTCCCCATAGAAAAGCTTCTCAGTGTAATTGGTACTATCGCCTGGAAGAGAGGGGCTGTTTCAACAAATCCTCCGTTGTATGGAGCAAACGTAGCGTTTTTTCAAAATCGGGCCTTGAATGACTTTTTGATAAATCCCCCAGTGATTGAATCTATATAACGTTTTTTCGTTGGAGATTTATAGGATGACCCTTCTTTTTGAGCAAGAAAAGAAGTCTCCAGATAGATTCTACATAGCGTTTTCCCTCCACTGTTGACATTTTTTTGAGTAAATTCCCCATAATGGCATCAATGTAACGTTTTCCCTGGATTTAAGATGAACTTTTTCAAGCAGGGTCACCTGAAAGAAATCCACATAGCGTTTTTATCTTGGTTTGTCGACGAACTTGTTTTTTGAGAGTAAATCCCCTGTGATTGGATCAATATAACGTGTTTTTTTTTCTCTGGATTTGAAGATGCTTTTTTGAGCAAATACCTTCCCCCAAATCCCCACCTGTAATTGAATCCAATTGTACGTTGGTTCCCCCCCCCCTGGATTTGAAATGACTTTTCAGGGAGGTCACCGTGAATAGAATCCACATAACGTTTCCTTCTCTTGGTTTGGTCGACGATTTTTTTTTTGAGTAAATCCCCCCCTGTAATTAATGAACATAACGTTTTTCCCCCTGGATTTGAAGATGACCCTTATTCAGGCAGAATCACGTGAATAGAATCCACTAACGTTTTCTCTTTTGGTTTGTCCGACGGACTTTTTGAGTAAAATCCCCCTGTGATTGAATCAATGTAGGCGGTTTTTCCCTGGAGTGAAGATGACTTTTTTTTTGAGTAAATATCCCCCACCCTGTAATTGAATCAATGTAACGTTTCCTGGAGTTGAAGATGACTTTTACTTTTTGAGTAAATCCCCCCAATCCCCCTGTGAAATGGAATCAATGAACGTTTTCCCTGGAGTTGAAGATGACTTTTTGAGTAAAATCCCCCTGTGAGTGAATTAATGTAACGTTTTCCCCCCCCTGGAGTTGGAAATGACTTTTTTGAGTAATCCCCCTGTATTGATCAATGTAAACGGTTTTTTCTGGATGTTTGGAAGATGACCTTTTTGAGTAAAGCCCCATCCCCCTGTAATTGACTCAATTGTAGCGTTTTCCCTCCTGGAGTTGAAGAATGCTTTTTTTTTTTTGAGTAAATCTCCCCGCCCTGTAATTGAATCAAATGTAACCGGGGGAAGACGTTTGTTTCCCTCCCTGGAGTTGGAAGATGACTTTTTGAGTAACTCCTGTAATTGAATCGAATGTAACGGTTTTCCTGGATTTGAAGATGACTTTTTTTTGAGTAAATCCCCTGTATTGAAATCGATGTAACGCCGGCCGGCGTTTATTCCTGGATCTGAAGATGGACTTTTTGAGTAAATCCCTCCTGTAATTGAATCAATGTAACGATTTTCCTGAGATTTGAAGATGACTTTTTTGAGTAAATTACCCCTGTAATTGGAATCAAATTGGGGGGTCAAAACGTTTTTTCCCTTCCCCCCTGGAGTTGATATGATGACTTTTTTTTTTTCTTCCCACAGGCAGGATCACCCGTGAATATAATCCACATAGCGTTTTCTTTTCTCGTTTCTCTTGGTTTGTTCGACGACTTTTTGAGCAACAGATCGCCAGTGATAGAATCGACATAACCGGCCCCCCCCCCCTTGTCATCACTTCGCTTCCGGTCGTTTGACCTTTTTCAAACAAGGGAAGGTCACCGGGATTGCATCAACAAACCGATTTTGTCCAGCTTAGAATCTGCTCTGCTTGCTGCTGCTGTGCTTCTGTTCTGCTGTTGAGATGACGAAGAGAA
This sequence comes from Phymorhynchus buccinoides, assembly GCA_017654935.2. Lineage (NCBI taxonomy): Eukaryota > Metazoa > Mollusca > Gastropoda > Neogastropoda > Raphitomidae > Phymorhynchus > Phymorhynchus buccinoides. Next base: position 14,264,676 of record CM065708.1, on the reverse strand, counting down.
AGAAGCAGTTTCGCTTTGTGGTTTCCGGTCGAAGCCCATAAAAACGACTTCTCAACCACTTTGGGGAGAAGACGCTCCGTTTCGGAACACTCGCCCGGCCACGGAACCCGTATAGCCTTGGCCTAGTTTGGGGTCAAGGTCCAACGGCGCGAAGTCGGTGTGAAGGTCAAGGCCGAAGGGGTCGAGGCCGAGGTCGGAGTCCGGAGCCGCTCGATCGCTTTCCATCCTGCTTCCTGTCCTGTTGTTCTGCTTTTCACCTTCGTTCGGGTCATCTGGAGAGGAGGGTTCTAGCCACGCTTTGAGCTGGTGTTTGGCAGTGGTCATGGATGGTGATGGAGGAGAAGTCCGGTGATCTTCTTCTTGCCGTAGAGGATTAGCATCGGCATCGTCTCCTGTGCAGTGAAGTGGGTGAGTGTTGTGCAAAAGTTGTCCGGGAAACATTGTGAACATAGAGGACCAAAACAAAAGAGATGTTAGTTAATATTAATGTTCTTTCCATTCTTTGCCCCCAAATCCACCCCCCCCCCTTCTCACCATCACGGCATACTCTCTCTCTCTCACACTCACACTCACACCACACCACACACACACACACAACGCACGCCCGCACGCACGCACCACGCACGCACGCACGCACGCACGCACGCACACATATACACACACACCACACTCCACACACACACACACACACACACACACAAACACACACGCACGCATCACGCACACGCACACGCACACGCACACAACACAAACAAACCCACACACACACACTGACACACTCCTTTTCCCCTCATTTTATTCAATATTTGTTGATGTCTGTTGTTTTTTGTTTAATTAATGAATTATTTAAGTCCTAATATCATCATGTTTGTGAACAGATTAAAATTAAAATCAATCAAATCAAACAAAAAGAGATAATTTTTTAAAAAGCACAAAGCTTTCGTTAGTAGCCTTAGAGAATAAGCTCATCTCGAATGGCTTGGAGTCACAACGGACTCTCTTTAGATAGTCTCATTGACGTATATTGGATTTATTACAAAAACTAATAACGTTGTATCAAACTATGACTTGCAGACAATATAAAAAGTGTTTTTTTGCTTTTTTATATTTACAGTCATTTTTTTTTATACAAGTTATTAGTTTCGTAATAAGTTGAATAATATGCAATGGACTATACTACAGATAGTCGTTTTGACTCCAAAGTCATCGATATGTGACCCAGCACCACGAAAAGGGACATTAAGTCGCTGAGATAAGTTTATCAAAAAGGCTTGCAAAGTCAAAGAATATCGTTGGTTGTTTTTTTAAATCCAATTTTGAGTTATGGGTTTTTTCCTCGATCTCTAACATCTTATCTTTAATATCCATAAAGCATAGTCTTAATATGGTATCTAAATATTCAAAAAAAAGTGTTTTAAAAATTGGAGCTGATGCATTTCCTTAGGCTTAGGCTAGGACTGTGATTTCTCAAAATGGCCGACAGTCCACCTTACCAACTCTAAATGCTCGTAACTCTACAACAAGACGGATACAAGATGGGTTTTATATCATTAGAAAAGAGACTTGTCTGACGTCTTCAAACTATGCTATTTTCTCAGAATGGTCATTTTTGACACTTAAGTCCCTTTCTTGGCGCCGGGTCACATATTATACGTATGTTAGAAGGACTTTAAGTGGCCAGCACACTTCAGGTAAATCGCACGACTGTACGATACGATTTCGATCACGTGATCTCGAAGCGCGAAGCGCCGATATCACATTTTGTTTAATTGACTTTTTTTCGGCAATACAATAAATCACATTATTTTGTTCTTGGAGACCACGTGATCGAAATCGTATCGTTACAGTCGTGCGATTTTAGTGGACGTGTGTGCTGGCCCTTAAGCGTAGTTAACATGCAGTACGCATTTACTCCAGTAACTCTCGTTTAGTTCGTCGCAAACTTGGTAGCCTAAAGGAGTCAGCCCCACGTCCACTAAATATTGTGTTTCGCACAACTGTACGATACGATCGATCCTGTGATCTCCAGAACAGATGTGATTGGTTGAGAGCACGTGATCGAATTGTATCGTACATTTCGTGCGTCTTAGTGGACGTGTGTCTGGCCCTTAAGTTTCCCTTTTTCCTTGAAAGAATAAATGATACCATATAATATAATAATAATAATTGGGAATTTATTATAGCTCTTTCTCACATGAGCTCAGTGCGCTTTACATTGATAACACGAACATTAAATTAAAGGCAAACAAAATAAGTAATCATAGAAAGTAAGTAAAATAAGGCACGATGCATAAACACAACGTCTCTTCTTCCTTACTCACACACACACAACACACACACACACACACACACACACACACACACAAACACACACACACACACACACACACAAACACACACACACACACACACACACACACACACATACACACACATGCATGAACACACACACACTCGCACACAATTAATTATACAAGTAAAATAGTTACAACATGAACATTCTAAGAAGAAACATATAGACCACATTCACAACCCCAATCAAGTTTGAATACAATACTGCAACTTGAAATAAAAATCATACTGCCATCGACATACCAATTACATGACTAATTATAATAGACAAATTTTGCAAAAACAAAAAAATACCCTTCTACCTCATTTACAAGCATTTAAAGTTTACAAGACGTAGACATTCTACATACAAAATACGAATAATAAAAACAATTGTTAAATACATTTTTTACGTAAAAAAAGTATTTACAATTGTTTTTATTATCGTAATTTTGTATGTAGAATGTCATACGTCTTGTAAACTTTAAATGCTTGGAAATGAGGTAGGAAGGGGATTTTTGTTTTGCAAAATTTGTTCTATTATAATTAGTCATGTAATTGATAGTCCGATGGCAGTAGGATTTTATTTCAAGTTGCAGGTATTGTATTCAAACTTGATTGGGAATGTGACGTTTGGTTCTATGTTTTTTCTTAGAATGTTCATGTTGTAACTATTTTACTTGTATAATTAATTGGTGCGACGTGTGCGAGTGTGCGGTGCGCGCATGTGGTGTGTGGTGGTGTGGTGTGTGTGTGGTGTGTGTGTGTGTGTGTGTGTGTGTGTGTGTGTGTGTGTGTGTGTGTGGTGTGTGTTGTGGTGAGTAAGAAGTAAGAGACGTTGGTGTAGGCATCGTGCCTTATTTTCTTTCTAATGGATTAATTATTTGTTTGCCTTTAAATTTAATGTTCTTGTATCAATGGTTAAAAGCGCACTGAGCTCATTGTTGAGAAAGAGGCGCTATATAAATTCCCCATTATTTTATTATATTATATGTATCATTTTATTCTTCAAGGGAAAAGGGAAACCTAAGGGCCAGACACACGTCCACTAAGATCGCACGAATGTAACGATACTTCGATCACGTGATCTCGAAACGCCCAATCACATCTGTTCTTGGAGATCACAGGATCGAATCGTATCGTACAGTTGTGCGATTTTAGTGGAGGGGGGCGGCTGACCCTTTAGGTTTACCAAGTTATGCGGACGAAACTAAACGAGAGTTACTGGTATGCGGTACTGACATAGTTACTTACGCTTAAGCGGCCAGCACACACGTCACCTAAAATCGCACGACTGTACGATACGATTCGCATCACGTGGTCTCCAAGAACAAAATAATGTGATTTATTGTATTGCCGAAAAAAAAAGTCAATTAAAAAAAATGTGATCGCGCTTCGCGCTTCGAGATCACGTGATCGAATCGTATCGTACAGTCGTGCGATTTACCTGACGTGTGGCTGGCCCTTAACAGTCTTCTACATACGTATAATATTGACCCGGCGCCAGAAGGGACTTAAGTGTCAAAATGACCATTCTGAGAAAATAGACATAGTGAAGAAGTCAGACAAGTCTCTTTTAATGATTATAAAAACCATTCTTGTATCTTCTTGTTGCTAGAGTTACGAGCATTTAGAGTGGTAAGGTGACTGTCGGCCATTGTGAGAAAATCAACAGTATAGGCCTAGCCTAAGAAAATGCATCAGACTACAAATTTTTAAAACACTTTTTTTGAATATTTAGAGACCATATTAAAGACTATGCTTTATGATATTAAAGATAAGATGTTATAGAGAGCAGGAAAAAACCCATAACTCAAAATTGATTTAAAAAACTAACAACGATTATTCTTGACTTGCAAGCTTTTTTGAGAAACTATCGCAGGCGACTTTATGTCCCTTGTCGTCGGGTGCTGGGTCACATATTCCGAGACTTGGAGTCAAACGGACTACTGTAGTTAGTCCATTGACATATTATTCAACTTATTACGAAAACTAATAACTTGTATACAAAAAAAAGACTGCTAAAATATAAAAAAGCAAAAAAACTTTTTATATTCTGCAGTCATAGTTTGATACCAAGTATTAGTTTTTTGTAATAAATCCAATAATAAAACCCGGGGTCAATTTTTTTTTTTTAGACGATCTTAAAGAGAGTCCGGTGAACTCCACGCAATCGAGAGAGAGCGTATTCTCTAAGCTACTCACGAAAGCCTTTGTGCTTTTTAAAAAATTATATCTTTTGTTTGATTTGATTGATTTAAATTTAAAGTCTGTTCACAACAATGATGATATTAGACTTAAATAATTACATTAATTAAACAAAAACAAAACAGACATCAACAAATATTGAATTCAAAATGAGGGGGAAAAGAGTGTTCATTGAGTGTGTGTGTGTGTCGTGTGTGTGTCTTGTGTGGGGGGGGGGTTTTTGGGGCGTGTGCTGTGATATGCTCTGTGCGTGTGCGTCGTGCGTGCGTGTGTGTTTGTGTGTGTGTGTGTGTGGGTGTGTGTGTCCCTCCAGTGTGTGTGTGTTGTATATGTGTGCGTGCGTGCGTGCGTGGTGCGTTGCGTGCGTGCGTGCGTGCGTGCGTGCGTGTGTGTGTGTGTGTTGTGTGTGTGTGAGTGTGATTGTGAGAGGAGAGAAGGAGTAGACCGTGATGGGTAGAAGGGGGGGGGGGGGGTGGATTTGGGGCAAAGAAAGAACATTAATATTAACTACATCTCTTTTGTTTTGGTCTCTATGTTCACAGTTCCCGCGACAACTTTTGCACAACACTCACCCACTGCAACTGCACCAGAAGACGATGCCGATGCTAATTCCTATACGGCAAGAGAAGATCACCGACTCTCCTCCATCACCATCCATGACCCTGCCAAACCCACCAGCTCAAAGCGTGGCTAGGAACCATCCTCTCCAAGCTGACCACGACGAAGGTGAAAAAAGCAGAACAACAGGACAAGGAAGCAGATGGAAGCGACCGAGCCGGCTCCGACTCCGCCTCGGCTCGACCCCTTCGGCCTTGACCCTTCACACCGACTTCGCGCCGGTGGACCTTGACCGTGACCCCAAACAGGCCAAGGCTTATACGGGTTCGTGGCCGGGCGAGTGTCGAAAACGGAGGGTCGTCAAAAGTGGTGAAGGGCTTCGACCGGAAACACAAAGCGAAAACTTCTTCTTTCTATTCGTCATCAACCCAGCAGAAAGCAGCAGCGAGCAGCAGCAGCAGATCTAAGCTGACAAAAACGGTTTGTTGATTCAATCTCCGGGACCTGTTTGAAAAGGTCAAACGACCGGAAGCGAAGGATGGACAAGCGTTATGTAGATCTATCACTGTCGATCTGTGCTCAAAAAGTCGTCGACAACCAGGAGAAACGCTATGGGGATTCTATTCCACGGTTGATCTGCTGAAAAAGTCATCTTTCAAACTCCAGGAAAACGTACATTGATTCAATTACAGGGGATTTACTCAAAAAGTCATCTTCAAATCCAGGAAAACCGTTACATTGATTCAATTACAGGGGATTTCACTCAAAAAAGTAGTCATCTTCAGATCCAGGAAAAACGTTACATCGATTCAATACAGGGGATTTACTCAACAAAGTCATCTTCAAATCCAGGAAAACGTTACATCGATTCCATTACATGGGATTTATCAAAAGTCATCTTCAACTGCCGGAAAAGTTACATTGATTCATTACAGGGGATCTTACGTCACAAAAGTCATCTTCAACTCCAGGAAAAACGTTACATGATCAAATACAGGCGGCATTTACTCAAAAAGTCATCTCAACTCCAAGGAAAAACGTTACATTGATCAATTACAGGGGATTTACTCAAAAAAGTCATCTTCAACTCCAGGGAAAACGTTACATTGATCAATCACAGGGGATTTACTCAAAAAGTCATCTTCAAACTCCAGGAAAAAACGTTACATTGATTCCCTTACAGGGGATTTTACTCAAAAAGTCATCTTCAACTCTCAGGAAAACGTTACATTGAATTTCAATTACAGGGGATTTACTCAAAAAGTCATTTCACACTCCAGGAAAAGTTAAGATGTTCAATCACAGGGATTTACTCAAAAAGTCGTCGAAAACCAAGAGAAACGTTATGTGGATCTATTCACGGTGATCTGCCTGAAAAGGTCATCTTCAAATCCAGGAAACGTATGTCGATTTCAATACAGTGGGATTTACTCAAAAACTCGTCTCGACAAACCAATGCAGAAACGTTATGTGGATTCTATTCACGGTGACCTGCTGAAAAAAGTCATCTTCAAATCCAGGAAAACGTTACATTGACTCAATTACAGGGGATTTGCTCAAAAAGTCAGCTTCAAATCCAGAAAAACGTTATATTGATTTCAAATCACAGGGGATTTACTGAAAAAGTAGTCGACAAACCAAGTAAACGCTATGTGGAGTCTATTTCACTGGTGACCTGCTGAAAAGTCCATCC
>CM065708.1:14238136-14257386 GCA_017654935.2 Phymorhynchus buccinoides | reverse complement strand
GATAGAACCAAAAAAAAAAAAAAAAAGAAAGCCAATGTTCATTTGGGTATGGATCGACAATATGAAAAAAACTAGGGGTATTCAATAAAGGTCTAGCTGAACCCGTCAACATTTCCCCACTTTCCCCAGGAAAAAAACAGTGGATGTGTAATTCATATTATGAATGGCCTATCGCTGTGCTGCCATTGGAAAGAGGGAAAAAATATTAACGTGTATGAGACCCATAAAGAAGGAGTAAAAGCCCGAGGTTTTTTTTAAATGCACACTGACGCGCCGCGATTAAGCTCCCTTGTTTTTTCTGTTAGCTGTGGAACCACCACATAAAAATGTCCCCAAACTTCAAATTGAGGCTGCTCTTAGAATGATGTTTCGTGTTTGAACTTTGGGGAGTTTGTATGGGAGTCAAACCTGGTCAAAATGATACAAGATTTTCTTACAGCTATAAAGAGGGGGAAAGACGTGAAACCCTGATTTGACACGTGATCCTGGTGGGTTTTCTAAGTTGCTCTCTTTCTCTCTCTCTCTCTCTCCTCTCTCTTCTCTCTCTCTCTCCTCTCTCTCCTCTCTCTCTCTCTCTCTCTCTCTCTCTCTGTTATGTCTCTCTCTCTCTCTGCCTCTCCTCTCTCTTCTCCCTCTCTCTCTCTTCGCTCTCTCTCTCTCTCCTACTTCTCTCTGTACTTGTCTACTCTCTCTCTCTACTCTCTCCTCTCTCTGCCTCTCTCCTCTCCCTCTCTCTCTCTCTCTCCTCTTCTCTCTCTCTCTCTCTACTTCTTCTTCTCTCTCTCTCTCTCTCTCTATCTCTCTCTCTGTCCTCTCCTCTCTCTCTCTCCCACTTCTCTCTCTCTCTCCTCTCTGCTCTCTTCTCTCCTCTTCTCTCTTCTCTCTCTCTCTCTCTCTCTCTCTCTCTCTCTCTCTCTCTCTCTCTCTCTCTCTCTCGGTTGATCTTCCTTGTTGAATGGTTAGGACTATTCTTTTGCCTCCGCAATATTGTGAAAACAATATTCAAGCACCATGATCGACACCACCGTTGGCCTTACCAACCGTGCTGGAAGTGCTTTCGGGTGCGTGCCCTTCTGCACAAATATCACCCCAACTCCTGGAAGGTATGTGCCTTAGGGTTGATTACTCACTCATTGGCATCGCAAACGATTTTGAATTATTAAAAGAAAACCTCACAAATCACTCCAGCCATACACACAAAACAAAACGTACATACAGGAATGAGAAAGGAAAGAACATTACGCATATGAATGGAAAAATGGTGGTTACGTCATCTCGGTCTGGAAACCAGAACATATGGGACATTTTGTAGATACAAGATGGGTTGGGAACACGATACTGGAGGCAATGCCCTCGGAGGTCAGTGCAACTCCAGTAAAGTCCCGATTTTTTAATTATACAGATAGGTGTAGCGCGTAACCACGCCTCGGTTAACCTCATTGGCTATGATACCGCCACGCTCAAGTCCTTTTACGGATTTTTTACTTCAGGTTTAGTAAGATATAGGGAAGTGGTAGATCAGACTTAAAAAAAAATAAAAATATATCAGAGACTTTAGGAGACAGGCATGGTCAAAGGCAGTAGTCCGAAAATATTTGCTAATTAAATTGACACCACTAGGCATCCCACTTGCGGGTTTTTTCCCCTCGTTGTTTTGAATGATATAATCAGACTTTATATAGAAAAAAAACACTCTACACCGACTGGCGTACCCCACAACAAACCACATACAACAGCAAGGTCCATGGCAAAATTGTGGTCTAAGGGAGGAAGCGAGATTTAGAAGTGACCAAGTATGATGTGCACACAGATTTTACTTCCTTTGAAGCAAATTACAGGTTGGCGCTGCTGTATGTGGCGACACAGTCGCTTTCACAGGCTCGTGTGTTTTGCGTCGATTCTTCTTCGGTTTATCAATTCAATTTCCACAAGGATGAACAAGTTGTTTTGAATCTTGAATTTCGAATTGATGCATCAAGTGGAACAGCTATCTATTAATTCCGGGACATAGAGGGCCGGAAACGACTGAATGAGTTAAATTAAATTAACATAGTGAACATTCTGCATATCGATGATCCAATCACAAACCCAAATAAACAAATAAAGCTACATCATAGGTCCTGCTAATGCTATTGCTATCTATTGGAGTCGTCATCAAATACGTGAGGCATGAGGATCTGAGAGATGGACAAGGGGCGTGAAGGATGGTGGTGAGGCGTGGGGGGTGGGATGGGCGAGTGGTGGGGGGGGGGGGGGGGGCGCAGAAAGGTGAAACTGGAGGGATGTTAATTTGAAGGAGAGCGGTGGAATGTCAATGGTTGGTGGCACTTCTGTGTAAAAAGATGTTTCTCTGAAGGCCAATTATCCGGTTTATATCCGGAAATGACTCTGCAAGAAAGGCTTTCTCTCAACCACCCACCCCACCCACCCAGCCATTTCTCACAAAGACTTTCTTCGTTTAAATGTGATCTTTAAAAACAAAAAATCAAAAATGCGGCAATATAATCGTTCATGAGAGAGATGAGACGAGAGAGAGAGAGAGAGGAGAGAGGGGATGGAGAGAGAGACGAGAGAGAGATGAGAGAGATGAGAGGAGAGAGATTAGAGAGAGAGAGAGAGATCTAAACGCAGGCGTCCATTAGAAAAAGAGACAGCACACGCCTTCTCTTTGGGTGAAATAATTTGAATTATATGAAACCCAGAACAAAGTGAGTGTTGCAATCTCTGTAAAGATCGTTTCTGGGATCTGGACGGTTTTTACAAAACGGCATCCGTCATGGTGCCCCTTCAGGCTGGTCTACAGTGTGACATAGAGAGACTATGTCGGTCAGTTGACTGACAAATCGCTGCAAAGGAAACTGAGAAACGCATCAAGAAACCTGCAGTTCCATCACGTGTTTGCCTCAAGGACAGTCCTAACACACTTCTCTGTGAAAGTGACGATGTCGTTCCCAGTTAAACTCGGAACAGTGTCGACGCCACCAACCCTACCGCTAATTTCTTCTGGTTCGCCAGAGGGACACCGGGCAGAGACGCAGGAGGAAACGGGCCATCTTCTCCAAGATGCAGTTCTACACTCCAGCCGACGGGGACAGACTGAAAGACAGAATAGATTGCTGGACTAGGCGCTCTACGCATTATCGTGGACGGCGTCAGATTATTCCTCGGTTGACGCCAGTTCTGGTTCAATGGGTTTCCATAATGAAACGACATGAAGTTGCACGTGTAATTTGCTGCTAGTATCGTTCGCTGTTTGATTCTAGCACGGATTTGACAGCATTGACACAATAAGGTGACGCGCTCTAACTTGTCCCGTTTTGATTTTGCCTTGGCCATTTGAGTGCATATCATCATCGTACTTTTCGAATAATGTAAAGCTACCTTCCTGACATGAAGACCGACTTTGGGCGGTTGTCAGTAAAAATATCAAGTCAATTCAAGGTCAAGTCCTCTATCTCTCTCTCTCTCCCTCTACTCTCTCTCTCTCTTCTCTCTCTTGTTAAATTACAGTTTTTCAGTGTTCAGTGTTGTCTCTCTCTCTCTCCTCTCTCTCCTCTCTATCTCTCTCTCTCTCTTCTCTTGTTGTGTTAAATCATTTTTTCAGTGTTCAGTGTTGTCTCTCTCTCTCTCTCTCTCTCTTCTCTCTCTCTCTCTCTCTCTCTCTCTCGCTCTCTTCCTCTATCTCTCTCTCTCATCTCTCCTCTCTCCCCACCTCTCTCTCTCTCTCCCCCACCTCTCTCTCTATACCCATCTCTCTCTCTTCTCTTCTTCCCTCTCTCTCTCTCTCGCTCTCTTCTCTCTCTCTCTCTGTTCAAATACAGTTTTCAGTTTTCAGTGTTGTCTCTCTCTCTCTCTCTCTCTCTCTCTCTATCTCTCTCTCTCTCTCTCTCTCTCCTCTCTCTCTCTCTCTCTCTCTCTCTTGTAATACAGTTTCAGTGTTCAGTTCTCTCTCTCTCTCTCTCTCTCTCTCTCTCGCTCTCTCTCTCTTTCTCTCTCTCTTTTTTTCTCTCTCCTCTCTCTCTCTCTCTTCTCTCCTCTCTCTCTCCCCTCTCTCTTGTAAATTACAGTTTTTCAGTGTTCAGCCTTGTGTCTCTGTCTCTCTTTCTCTCTCTTATCTCTCTCTCTCTCTATCTCTCTCGCTCTATTTCTCTCTCTCTCTCTCTCTATATGCTCTCTCTCTCTCTCTCTCTGGTTTAATGTTCTTATTTTCCAAATCACCATGAACAACAACTACTATGACATAACTGAAGCAGCAACAAGCAGAGTTTATGGCGTGCTCAGTTCAAAACGAACTACACAGTACAAACATTGGGGGATTTTTAACAGGAAATACAAGCAATACATTTTTGAAAAGAAAGTCACAAAAAACCAAAAGAACAATGGACATAGCAATAAAAAAAAGAAGTATAATCGACAAAAAAAATGATAGAGAGAGAGAGAGAGAGAGGAGAAGAGAAGAGGAGAAGAGAGAGAGACGAGGAGAGAGAGGAGAGAGAGAGAGAGAGAGAGAGGAGAGAAGAGAGAGGTGCGAGAGGGAGAGCGAGAGAGTGGACTCTCTCTCTCTCTCTGTGCTTTACTCTGGATCTGCGGACTGTCTGTCTGTCTCCTCACCCTCCCTCCCTCCTTCCTCTTGTCTATGTTCTCTCTCTTTCTCCAATTGTCGTTATTCATATTTGTGGACAACCGGACCCTGCACGTCACGTGTCACATTCCCCCTTCGTATACTAGAAGCTTTCTTAGATTCCTTACTAGCCATAAGAGGGAAAACACGTGAAAACGGATTTTGAAAACGTGTCGTGGTGGGGTCTTTAAGACAAGCACAGACACGATGTTTATTAAGGGCATATGAGGTAAAATTCGTGGTGGTGTCTCTTCTTCTCTTCTTCTTCTTCTTCGTCTTCTTTTCTTTCTCTTCTCTTCTTCTTCTATTTGACCTTTAAAACAAGAGTACAGATAAATGACATTTCATAAAGCAAAGGCACGGCTTGTCTTGTCCTGCTTTGTCTCGTTTTAGCTAAGGTGCAACCCACTTGTCCAAATGTAGTCGTTTTGGGGATATTTTAACAAACAAAAAATGAGAAACTGTAGATCTCAAAACAGGATTTCAAAGGAGACAGGAAAAGCGACAGCAGAAAGCCAAAAGTCACATTCATGTTTATTGTGATTCAATGCCTTTCAGCATTAAGCAAATTTCAGTTTTTTGATGGCCAAGATAAAAAAAGAAAACAAACTACGAATAGTGAAATAAAAAAAGGGGAATGAAAACTTCTCATAATGCTGGCGGCCTGGAAGGAAGAAACGCTTATATGTAAAACTACACACGGACACATTACTACACGCATTCCTTCTATTGAAAAGGAGAGGACCCGCCTTACTGTGTAGCATGCGAATTCTCAATTTCCATTTCGTCATGTCCTTCAGGACTGCTGGCATCATACGACATTAGAAGGAACACTACAGGCGGAGTAAATGAACATTTTGAACGTCCCGATCTTATTTCTTGAAAGAGAAGAATAATTAGATTAACTTGATGTAAGCTACTGTGATGTTTTAAATATCTAGGACGTGTCAGTTTTTACTTGAGTAAGTTTTGAATTTATAATGAGTTTTTTAACACACGTTATTTTAAACAAAAAAAAACCGTGATTTTGTTTTACCTTGGTTTGATCCCATTTTTAATACGTGAGTAGATTTAACGTGGTGACAGCCTGACATGGCCTTTGTTGTCAAGGGGCTATAGTTTTAACCAGTTCCCAGCCATATTCAGCAAAAGTTAATGAAATCTACCTGGGTAGATGAAAACACAATTCCATCTGCCAGTATTGTGTATTCTTTTGTGAAATATAAAAATAGAGGGTCTATCCGATACTTCCCCAACTAAGACAATAGGCCGTCTTTGGTAATAGACACCAAACTTGATCGCCTTTTAGTGGCATGGTGTTAAATCACGGTGGTGCTAAAATGCGACTTGAACGGTGAAATGGGTTAATTTAATCTCTAATCCCTGTAGTGCAGCAGCCATGACGTTGAGACATTTCCAGGACTGTCAAGGCATGACTCAGGCCTTCCAGAACTTGAACTTCTCCCCAGTATACTGCATACTTGTGGCACCATCCAGAACCCAGAGATCGTGTATGTAATATCACTGCGAACGGAACACACGCCAGATAAAATGATTTCATTCATTCCTTCATTTTATCAGAAACTCAGCGACGAAGCTGAGACACCAGTTCTTGGAAGAAGATCTTCAAAACCTTTGGCAGAGTCTTCCGCGTAATAGGGCAGGGCAGCCCTCATTCATTCGTGCCCATGCGTTCCGTCTGAGCGATGGAAGAAGAAGAAGAAGAAGAAAGAAGAAGAGAAGAGGAGGAGTAGGAGCGAGGAGGATGAGAAGAGAAGTAGAAGAAGAGAAAGGAAGAATAAGGAAGAAAGAAGAAGACGAAGGAAGACGAAGAGGAAGAAGAGAAGGAAGAAGAAGAAGAAGAAGGAGGAGTAGGAGTAGGAGGAGGAGAAGTAGAAGAAGAAGAAGAAAGAAGAAGAGAAGCGGAAGAAGAAGAAAGAAGAGAAGAAGAAGAAGAAAAGAAAGAAGAAGAAGAAGAGAGAAGAAGAAGAAGAAGAAGAAGAAGAAGAAGAAGAAGAAGAAGAATAAGCGAAAAAGCAAGAAGAAGACAGAGAAGAGGAAAAGGAGTTGGACAACAAAACTTACTGTGATTATTTAATAACAATCATCATTATATCTTTGGGTACTCGTAACGCAAAAATTACGGGAAATATCTTTAATAACAAGAACAACAATAAACAACAGCAGAAACAACAACGCGACACAACACACTTAAGAAGGCACACTGAGCTTACACGATGTAATTATACTGCCTTGTTAATGTTGTCCCTGGTTTATTAAAAAAATTGTAACCGCAGTGTTGCATTCTAACTGTTAGACATCATATGCCGCGCGGCACACACACACATCTCAAACATATTTATCAGGGAAACAAGACGAGCATGATAACACTACACAATTCATTCCTGGAGGACTAAAATAAATATCAGACAAACCACACGAAAACAGCATAGATAGGCTTAGCTTAAAACAGAGACAGGCAAAAATTAATGACAAATGTAAACAAAACAACAGGAGTGGCCCAATGCTCACACATGCACATCAAACATACTCTTCCTCTCTCTCTCTCTCTTCTCTCTCTCTCCTCTCTCTCTCCCTCTCTCTCTCTCTAACCTCTCTCATCCTTCTTCTTATCACATGCTACTAATTATTTTGAAACTAATCAAAATATTTTTGTTACATCATATTAAACATTTAAACGTGACTTAGTTACAGATTTGAAACATAATACAAAGGACATCCTGTTTGTAAACAACGTTTGCACAATACCAACATTCAAGTGGGCAAGAGACATGTTAGCTTCATCAAAACATTATCTAATGTTCATTTCGCTTTCTCTTTTATTTGGATCAAAATTCACTTTTAAACACACAATACACACACGTGCGCGCACTTGGCACGCACAACCTTAGAAAACTTTTTTTCTCTTTTTTCTTTTCCCCCCTCAGACATTAGGTCAGGACAGCGCTTTTGCCACACCCTGAACGACCCAATATGGCATGATGTCTAAATATTTCGCCAGCCACTTTGCCGAGTAGGACCGGCACCGATCAATCGCAAGCCGGAAGCACCCTTCGATGTAACATTACCAGACTGCAAGATACCACCACAATCTGCAGGAACAGCAAAAGAGCTTACTTCCATGCACAGTGGGAGGTACTTATCAAAATTTGGCCAGATAGCAGGTGTCGATGAAGGCATCAAAAGGCAACGCTTCACCAAGAAGGGTCTCGCGGCTATCGCGCGTCAATAATGGTGATGTCGTCCTACTGGCAGTGGAAAGCAAGGAACAGAGTCGATGCCAAACATGCAGGGTGTCAGGGGGGCGCTGTAATGACCAAGCACTATGGTCTGACAGAGGGATCTGTTGGCAAATCAACTCAACCAACCGGTTCTGTCTTGCTTTGAACACGGCGTGGTATCTGGCAGCCGTTCAGCAACATTCTCCACTCGTTTCGGTTGGGTGATTGCAGAGACTGCATAGGCCTCGCACATTCATGATGAGGTAATAGAGTGCCATGAGACAATAGAGCATTGCCACGTGAGACGACCTTGGAATTTCCACGTGAGTTGAATTTTAGAGAGGTGAATTAGAAAGGTCAGCGTAACTCGGGCAGAACGAGTGCGGGAAAATCGGAGTCTAGTATAGAGAACGAAACACTCGTGGCAAATGCCAACTATGCATGCAGCAGTGAAGTCTCCTCGCACGGGACAAAACTGATTCATACTTTCTTTAATTTTACATTTTGTAAAACGCGTTGGACAGAACATGATCTATCTGCTCGCTTTCTCTCTCCACAATGCGCCCTGACAGTCTTTTTCTCTGAGGAAACATTTTGCCTACTTTGCTTTTTGCAGAGGTAATATGCACCTTTACTGTCAGCTGTGGAGAGACACACATCATCGTCTGCCTGGAAAGTCAACACATAGCTCCCATCCAGCCGTTTCTCACACACCACACTCTCACACACCACACTCTCACGCACACCCACACTAATGAAATGCACACATCCAGCGTTTTCACACACACACTCTCACGCACACACATTCAGTGACCATGGCCAAGCCACCCGTTCTCACACACCACAATCACACACACACACACTTAATTGAAATAGGAACCCCATCCAGCCGTTTCTCACACACCACACTCTCACGCACACACACTTCATTGAAATGCACCCATCCAGCCGTTTCTCACACACCACACTCTCACGCGCACACGCTTCATTGAAATGCACCCATTGAGACCGCGGCCACGTTACACGAGAAGCCTTGCTGAAGGCGCCCTTCTCGTTGGTCTGGAAACCGGCAAAGGCTCCGTCGGTCACTGCTGTTTCTGGCACCTTCCTCTTCTGCATGTGAAGTGTGAGGTAGGAGCGGGCTGGCTCACGAACCTGCTCATCGTCATTGCTGAGCACCGACAGCCTGAAGGAGAGCTGCTTGGCGCTGTAGGGTGCTGCTGGGTTCAGGATGCCGAGGCCACCCTGAGACCTTGGTGTGAACAGGTAGCTCCTGGTGGAGGATGCGTTCATTTTCATCCAGCCCCGGACATGGCCAACTATACAGTCCTCCATCTGCTTCAGCCGTTTCACAGTAAAGGTTAAGTTGGAGAAATAGAAGTTCAGCTTAGAGCAAGCCATTATGTTGATAGCTTTCAACTTGGCCGTAGGCGGGGAGGGGGGGAGAGTCAATCTTGTCCAGCACAGATACAAAGTCACTCACAACATCTGCTGCCTGCTGTAGTGGGGCGGTGTTGCTGATGTTGAAGTCGTAGCCCAGGTAGGTGTAGTCCTGCTCTCGGTCGTGCATGGGCAGAGGCTGATCCTGGATGGTGATGGAGGTGTTGCCAGTGCGGTCGTTCCTGCACCAGCGGTTGCCAGACCTCTTGCCGTGCAGGATGTCAGACACACTTTCACACTTTCACACTTTCACACACTGGCACACTTTCGGTGTCAGACATCCATCCCTGATGTGGCCATGAACTGGTGTGTCTTTCTCACTGCCTCACTGATGGCAGCCTCCGTTGTGCCTGATGCAAAAACAAAATGACAGGCAAATATTAGTGGACAATGTAAACAAACAACCTGATTTTTGGCCTGTTCGTACCGCCTGACTTGAAGACGTTTTTCAGTCCAAAACTGGCGTACATGGTTGTCTTGATGTTTCTCCTAATGAACTCTGTATTTACGGTGGCAGCCACAACGGGTGAGTGGTCAAGGATGGCGATGGTACTGCTAAGAAGGATGAACCTGAGTACTGCATCCACCATCTTGAAAACGTTCGAACACCACAACATAAACACACACACACAACACACACACACACACACACCACCACCACACCACACACACACAATATATAGATACATACACACAACACACACACACACACACACACACACATATAGTATATACACATTAATCACACACACTACACACACCACACACACCACACACACACAACACACACAACACACACACACCACACACACACCACACACACACCACACACACACAACACCACACATGGATGGCCTGATGTATAAAAAAGCATAATGTAATGCTTATTCGATTGTCATTCCTGGAAAATAAAAATGTGTGACTTGGACTTCCACACACACCACCACACACACACACACAAACACCACACACACCAACAACCACACACACACACACACACACACACACACACATGCGCGCGCACGTGTATCGTTCTTCCTCAGCATATAATTTTTTATTTGTACGTTGACAAATAGAAGATGAAGGAGAAGATAAGCAAGCGAAGAGAAAGATTTCAACACACACACACACACACACACAACATCACACACACACACACACACAACACACACACACAACACACACACACAAACACAACATCACACAACAAACCACACACACACAAAAACACACAAAACCAAAACAAATCCACTAACACAAACCAAGCAAAACACACACAAACAACAAACAACAACAAACAAACACACACACACACACACACACACACATCATCACACCCCTCACACCACGCACGCAACCCACGTCACACGCACACACACACACACACACACACACAACAACACACTACCACACGACACATTGCAGCGCGGTATATCTTCATAAATCACAATGGTATAGAATTGTCGATTTCACACGTGACAAGCAAGATAGAAGAAGAAGAAGACAGAAGAACAAAAAGAAGACAAGCAAGCAAGAAAGACAGAAGGATAAAGAAAACGATTGTTAAAAAACTCCCATCTGTAGGCCTACACTGATGAAATATTGCTTTCTTTGTTGGATGTCAGCCATAAAACTCGGTAGAATAATATTTGTTAATAACATTGGAGAGGTTCGTGCATGTTATACGGTAGTAATCATATATGCATAATAACCGGGGGTTATTATGAGAACAAACTAACTGTGACGAACAGTCTTTTTTTATGAATCAAAATTTGAACGTATCAAGAATGTTCAGTCCCAATAGCGTTCTTTCTTCTTCTTTAGTCTTCTTTTATTCTCTTTTCTTCTATCTTCTCCTTCTTCATTCGTCTTCTTCTTATTTTTCTTCGTCGTCTTCTTCTTCTCTCTTCTTATTAATCGCCTTCTTCTTTCTTCTTCTTCATCTTTCCTTCTTGCTTTTTCTCCTTCTTCTTCTCCTCCTCCTCCTCTTCTTCTTCTTCTCGTCTTCTTCTCTGTCTTATTCTTCTTCTTCTTCTTCTTCGTCTCTCCTTCTTCTTCTCCTTCTTTCTTCTTCTTCTTCTTTCTTCTTCTTCGTGTTCTTCTTCTCTTTATCTTGTCTTCGGTCTTTCTTCTTCCTTATCCGTTCTTCTTCTTATTCTTCTACTTAATCTTCTTCGATTCTCTCTTACTTATACTTCTTCTATTTCTTCTTCTTCTCTTCTTTCTTATTTCTTATGCTTCTTCTTTTTCTTTTTCTTCTTTCTTATTCTTCTTCTTCTGCTTCTTATTCGGTCTTTAGTAGTTCTTCCTTTCACTCTTCCTTGTCTCCTCCTACTTACTCCCTCTCATCCTTCTTCCTTCTTTCTTCTTCTTCTTCTATCTTCGTTCTTCTTATTCTTCTCTCTTCTCTTCTTCTTCTTCTTCTTCTTCTTCTTCTTTCTTCTTCTTCTTCTCTCTTCTTCGTATCTTCGTCTACAGTCGTCGATCTTCTTTCTTGTATCTTCTTCTTCGGCTTAAAAAAAATAAAAGAAAAGAATATGTTCATAAGCCAGCTTGTAGAAAAATAAATAAAGCAGCCAATGTTTGAAATAGTTCGAAAGCTATAGTCAGTATTTTGACATGCCCCCACCCCTCTCTCTCTCTCTCCTTCCTACCCCTTCTTCTCTCTCTTCCCTTCTCTCTTTCTGTTAATGTTGCTATTGTTTTGTATAAAGTCCACCTTCTGTGCGAAGTGGTGGACATTGGCCCTCGTTCGGCGATAAATCGTCTGCGTCTGCTGTCTTCTCTTCTCTGATAGTCTTCTCTCATCTCTCTTCTCTTCTCTCTCATCTCTCATCTCCTCTCTACTCTCTCTCTCTCTCTCTCTCTCTCTTCTCATCTTCTGAGTCTCTTCACGCTCTCTCTTCCTCTCTCTCTCTCTCTATCATGCTCTTCTCTCTCCTCCCTCTCCTATCTCGCGCTCTCTTTCCTCTGCCTTTACTTTCTCCCTCTCTATCTCATTTCTCTCTCTTCCTTTGTCCTTCTCTTTCTCTCTGTCTCTCTCTCTTCTCTCTTCTCTCTCTCTCTCTCTATCTCTCATCGTCTATCTTCTTCTTCTCTCTCTCTTCGCTCTCTCTACTACTCTCTCTCTGCTCCTCGCTCTCTCTTTCTCCTCCTTTCTTGTCTCACTCCTCTCATCTCATTTCTCTCTTCTCTCTTTGTCTTCGCTCTTTCTCCTCTGGTCTCTCTGTTTGACAATCCATGGTTTGTCTGTCTGTTTGTCTGTGCCGTTCCTGCCTCTCTTCTGCATGCCTCTGTACGGTATCCGTCTTTGTGTCTAAAGTACTCTCTGTCTCTATTGATGTGTGGTTTGGTCACTTCACTCTGTTCTGTCTGTCTGTCTCTCTGTACTCTATATGCTGTATTGTCTCACTTCCTCTGTTCTGTCTGTCTGGAATCTCAATGTCTCCTGTCTGTCTATCACTCTCCTCTGTCTGTCTGCTCTGGTCTCCACTGTCTCGTCATGGTGTGTGTCTCCACTTCCTCTGTCTGTCTGTCCGTCCGTCTGTCAATGTGTGTGTCTCACTGTCTCTGTGTCTGTCTGTTCTGTCTGTCTCTATATGGTGTGCTATCAATTCGTGTCTGTTTCTTATCTGTCTGTCTGCATGCCTGCGATGTCTGTCATGTCTGTATGTCTCTACTGTGGATGTTTCACTCCTCTGTCACTCTCTCTTGTCTGTATCTGTCTGTGTTGTCTGTCGTGTGCTTGTCTGTGTATACAATGCTTGTCTCACTAAGTCTGTCTGCCTTTCATGTACTGTCTGTGTCTGTCTCTATGTCGTCTGGTGCTGCCTTCTCTGTCTGTCTCTCGTCTGTCTGTCTGTTCGTCGCTGTGTTGTGTGCTTGACTACTTCCTGTCTGCTGTATCCTCTGTCTGTCTGTCGTCTCTACGGGTGGTCCCACGTATCTGTCTGTCATCTGTCTGTCTTCTCGGTCGGGTCTCTCTGTCTGTCTCTATGTCTCTCATGATATGTCTGTCTGTTTCTATTGTGGTGTCTACTTTTCGTCTGTCTGTTCTCTGTCTGTCTCTCTTTGTGTGTGTTCATATCTGTCTGTCTCTCTGCTGTATCTCTCTCTGTCTCTCTCTCTGTCTGCTCTCTAGTGTCTTTGTGTGTACTATACGTCTTATGTCTGTCTTTCTGTCTCTCTCTCACAAACGTTCTTATATCCCTTCCTGCCACTTATCATAATATAAACAATTTGTTTACCGACTCATTTCAAGTCCATCGCGGTATTTTGTGTTGTGTTTGTTTATTTTTTCACTCTCAAAACCATCCACGTCATGCGATGCATAGCCAAGGAGGATTAATGGCAACTGGCGAGCGAATCATATATAACTGCGCAGAGCTGTCTGTGTTTCACAGATTACAATTGCTTGTTTAAAGGGCCCCCTGACGGATGTGTTTTGTAGAAAACACGTTCCAGATCACCAGGGAAACAACCTTTACAGATGATTGCAACACTCACTTTGCTCTGGTTACCTAGAAATCAAACCGTCAAATGGGCGATTCCCCTGGCGGAGGTGCTGGAAGTCACATTCTTTCACCCAAAGAGAAGGCGTGTGCGGTTTCTTTTTAATGGCCGCCGCGTTTAGACCAAATCGTTTGCACAAAATGTTCGCAATACAAGCCTTGTCTTCTTTTAATTTTATACGGATTATTAAAGGTGTTTCGCTCACAACAAGGAAAACGGCCTCCAATGTGTGTGTGTGTGTACTGCAAATAAAAAGAAAAACGCTTCAACCCACAATGAGTGACCTTCAACACACCTCCAGCCAAAATGGCTAATCTCTCCGGCATCTCGCCAACAAGGAGGAATCGCCGTTGTGACGTTTAATTTCAAGGAAACCAGAGCAAAGTGAGTTGTTCCGATCTTGAAAAGGCTGTTTCTCTGGTGATTCGACGTGTTTCTTGCAAAAATCACGTCAGTCCACCTTTAAGAGCGGGGGATGAGACAGCTGCTCTGTTTTGTTATCTTGCACTGAGGGGTAAGAAGACTATCTGATGAAATGGTGTTGTGGGCCGTAATGGGCGTATTTGTCTTAACTCCGTCCCTGAATTATATGTTTAATACACATTGCAATACAGCAAACGTGTTCAACGCGTTCTTTGTTCGATTCTATGCCCGTTGTTAGTGCGTCATTCACAAACAAATATGTCATTATATTTTAAACGTCACATTTTGCAAGTTTATCAGTTTGTGGCTTACTGGGCCACCCCTAATTCTTTTTTCTAAAAAATGTTTTCAAGTCGCTGACTCGCATCTGCGTTTCAAGCTTCGAAGCCATAGTTGCAGTTGCTATGTTTTTGACCGAGTAATGGAGGTAAACAACACTAATGTTCACGAAATGCTCTCCCCTATTTTTTATATTTTTTTTCGAAAATCGGCTATTGAACAATGACACAGAACTGAACAAAGACATAGAATGATAATGACAATACATGACAAAGCCATAGAATGAACAAAGCATCATAATTGAACAACGACATAGAATGACACAGACGTAGAATTGAACAAAGTCATAGAATTGAATCCAAATACATTAAAACTGAACAAGACATAGCATTGAACAAAGACATAGAATTGCAAGACAAAGAATCTGAATAAAAGAACAGAATGAACAAAGGACAAAGAAATGAAACAAAGACAAAGGAATGAATAAAGACAAAAAAATTGACACAATGACATGTAAATGAACAAGATGTAGGAATTGAACAAAGACTAGAATTGAACAAAGACAAAAGAAATGAACAAAAGACAAAGAATTGAATAAAGACAAAAAAATTGAAACTATGACATAAAGAACAAAGATGTGATTGAAAAAAGACATAGAATTGACCAATAAACAAGAATTGAATAATGACATATACATGAATAAAGACATAGAATTGAACAAAGGCAATATAAATTTGAACAACGACATAAGAATGAACACAGAGTAAGAATGAACACCAGACATAGAATTGAACCACAGATGTAAGAATTGAACAGAACATAGAATTGAACAAAAGTCATAGATTGAACAAATACCTACAAACTGAACAAAGACATAGAATTGACAAGGAATAGAATACAAAGACAAAGATTGAAAAAGACATAGAATGACAAAGACAAAGAAAATGAACAAAGACAAAGAATGAATAAAAGACAAAAAATTGAAAACAATGGACATGTAAATGAACAAAGATGTAGAATTGAACAAAGAACATAGATTGAACAAAGACAAAGAATGAACAAGACAAAGAATCGAATAAAGACAAAATTGAACTTGACATGTGAACATGAACAAAGAGGTAGAATTGAAACAAAGAATAGAATTGAACAAAGACAAAGAAGTGAATAATGACATATACATGAATAAAGACATAGAATTGAACAAAGGGATATAATTGGAACAAAGACAATAGAATTGAACACAGACGTAGAATTGAACAGACATAGAATTGAACCAAAGTCATAGAAATTGAACAAATAATACAACTAAACAAAAGACATAGAATTGAAAAAGACATAGAATTGACAAAGAAAAGAATTTAATAAAGACCATAGAATTGAACACAAAGGACAAAAGAAATGAACAAAGACAAGAATGAATAAAGAAAAAAAAAAAAATTGAACAATGACATGTAAAGAAAAGATGTAGAAGAACAAAGCATAGAATTGAACAAAGACAAAGAATTGAAAAAGACATAGAATTGAACAAAGACAAAGAATTGAATAAAGAAATAGAATGACAAAAACAAGAAATGAATAAAGACATAGAATTGAACAAAGACATAGAATTGAACAAAGAAAAAGAATTGAAAAAAGGACATAAGAATTGAAACAAAGAAAATGAATTGAAACAAAGGACATAGAATTGAACAAAAGACATAGAATGAACAAGACATAGAATTGAACAAAGACATAGAATTGAACAAAGACATAGAATGAACAAGACAAAGAATGAATAAAGACATAGAATTGAAGAAAAGACAAAGAATTGAACAAAGACATAGAATTGAACAAGACATAGAATGAACCCAAAGAATAGAATTGAACAAAGAAAAAGAATGGAATAAAGACAAGAATTGAATAAAGACAAAGAATTGAATAAAGACATAGAATGATAAAGACAAAGAATGAAATAAAGGACAGAGAAGAACAAAACAAAGTATGCGCAGAGGACAAATATAAAATAAAGACAAAGACCCCCCAATGATGAAAAAGAAAAAGAATTGAAAAAGGACAACGAATTGAACAAAAAACATTACAATGAACAAAGAGCACGAATTGAAACAATGAGATAGAATGCAACAAAAGACACAGAATTTAACACAATTACATAGAAGGAGCAGAGACATAGACTTTGAAACAAGGCATGATCGAACAAAGAAACGCGTTGAACACGTTCGCTGGTATTGCCATTGTGTAATTAAAACATATAGTCGCGCGTAAGGAACAAATACAGCCCAATCTCGGGCCCCAAGCAAAACCATGTCATCAAGATGCTTCTTACCCACTCAGTGCAAGAAGAACAAAACAGAAACAAAGATGTCTCATCCCCACGTCTTAAAGGTGGACCCTGACGGATGAGTTTTGCAGAAACACGTCGAGAATCACCAGAAAGGGACAGCCTTGCCAAGGATCGGAACACTCACGTGCTCTGATTCCTAGAAATCAGACCGTCAAAACGAGATTCCTCCTTGGCGTGAGATTGCCGAGAGAGTAGCAGTTTTGGATGGGGGTGGGTGAAGGTCACTCAGTGTGGTTGAAGCGGTTTTTTTTTTTTTGTAGGAGTAAAAACTAACAACAGGGATCTGTTTCCTTTGTTGTTGAGCGGAAACACTCCTAGATAATCTGTATAAAAAATAAAAAACAAACAAAAGGCTTGTATTGCGAAAATTTCGTGCCAACGATTTGGTTGGGCAGCCATTAGAAAAGAGAGACACACATCTCTCTTGGGTGAAAGGAATGGACTTCCAGCACCTCCGCCAAGGAGGAATCCCGATTTGATGTCTGATTTCTAGAAACAGAGCAAGGAGTGTTGCGATCTCTGTAAAGAGTGTTTTGTATTGCGAAAATTTCGTGCAAGCGATGTGGTCACAGTAGCGGCCATTAGAAAAAGGACGGAATGACGCCTTCTCTTTGGGTAAAATTAATTGACTCAGACCTCCTCAAGGAGGAATCGCTGATTGACGTTTTGATTTCTAGGAAACCGAGCAAAGTGGAGTGTGCGATCCTGTACAGGGTGTTTCCGGTGATCTGACGTGGTTCTTACAAAAAAACGCATCCGTTAGGGTAGCCCTTTAAGCTAAGTAATCATTCGCCATTTCAAAACCTTTTCGGGGGGGACAGGAAGGATGACCGTGACAGCCAACGTTTTTCCTTTCATGAGATGCCACTTCGGGCTGAATTGTTCTTTTTGTGTAAAGTGGGGGGAAAACGATTCAGAAAGATGGATAATCAAAATTATCTACCAATTAGTCCAAACATTTAACCAATACCTCGCTGTAATGTTACATCGCGTATGAAGAGAGCGAAGCGGGTAACGTTTTCAGAGAATTTCCAATTCAAAAACACATGTTATGTTGTTTGCCGTGTAGTTTCCAAAACGAGTCGCATCTGGACTTAAAATGGCAGTGAAATACACAAGATATGTGGCCTTGGCTCAATGATTTTTTATATCAAAAAGCACATATTAAACATGTTAAGCAAGCATAACGGCAACACAGCTTCAGCTTATACTGTGCCAACGTACTATGCAGCATTTTGAAGGCGGCTAGCAAGTACAAGACTAAAAAGTGTTAACTAATATTATCAAAGAAAAAAGTAAAGATAGGTACATTCAAATCCTTCGTGCCTGCGAGAAAGCAAAAACCGTTTTCGCGATCGCCATTGGTTTCGATGGAACGGAGTTACCAAACGCCTTAAATCCAGAAAACTGCACAAATTGTGCATCAGCATTTTCTCCAGAGATGATTTTCGCAAAATTGCTAAATCACATGTTAGAGGACGCTAAGGAAGGCGCACAGTCTCCAAATAAGCCCTCCTACAGAAAAGATATTTGAAACTATTTTGCTTCGTTGCTACATTGAGGGAGAAAGTGGAAAAAAAAAGGATGATGCACTGAATTGTACTTTTGTTTCAGTTGGCGCCTTTTCAAGCTCCACGTTAACATAGAACCGATGACAACGCGAAACCGTTTGCTTATTGTAAGGCCATGTCCTTGTGTACATGACTGCCGAGGTTAAGTTCTAGAGCGAAGCGTTTTAAGCTATGAGCAAATCACCAAAACATGTGTGTTTTGAAAAGTGTTCCCATTTTTGTGGCGGCATCTGTCACCACGATGTGCATGTTGACGGGACGGACCTAGGAGGCGCAAATTTCGCATGCGGATAGTATTTAGAATAGCTAGGGCCGAGTTTCGAAACGAAGGCGTTGGTCAAGGTCAGTCACTGGAGCCGAAAAACTCTCCCGCGGAGATCCTCGCTGGCGCAGCGGTACTGAAAGTGCAGGAGGTGTAGACTGTTGTTTGTTCGGACTTTAGTTTCAGGGTGGGTGGGGGGTGGGGAGCTGGAGTACGATATGTTTCGCTCCTGCACGGGTCACGGACCCTGAGAATGCTGCCGCGCAGATGGTTGATGTAGCGTTTCACGCTCTGTATTTTAATGGATAAGATTGCACTTCACGGCCAACAAAGGAGAACGATCCTTGAAGGAACGAAAAGTTCAAGAGAAGCATGATGCCATGCTTATTGAATATTGATGAATGGGTGTGCACCTTTTTCACGAAAAGAGAGAACAAGCCGTTTGCGCACGTTCTGATTATGTACGTGTCACGTTTCCTCCTTACAAGTTGTGAAGGCTTACATAATTATTGCGCCATTAATTATTTACTATGGCGCAATATCCTGACGAACGCCAGCT
>CM065708.1:14231076-14237636 GCA_017654935.2 Phymorhynchus buccinoides | reverse complement strand
GTGCAAACTGATGCTACTAATGTAACGTTTGGTGGAACATAATCTTGAATACATTCAAAATTATTTTAAATACAGGGGCATTGCAAAGAACCCCCTTACACGAAGAAATAATTGATGAAAATCGGCGCGAGCAGTCGACGAATTTTAGCCCAGAGAGCTGAATGTCATAAATAAAAAAGGTAAACATAAAATAAAATTTCTTATCTATTAATTAAAACACTTTATTGTAATTGTATTGCAATACATACATATTGATTTGATTGCGTGGGCTTTTTTTGCAAAGCATTTTTTGGATACCACTGCACCGCAGCATCAAATTTACAATATGGCTGCCTCCGTCACCAGGCAAAGCTATAGAATCGAAAGTTGAAAGAAAGTAGTGACCCAGGTAAGATTTGCTGTGTAAAATGTCATGAAAGAACTCGTATAATGTCTCTCTACTAGGAAGAGGAAAATTATGCGAGATTGTGATATTGCAACTTAAATGAAGAGAAGCTCCTATTAAGGCAAATAAGACCTTAGGATTCCTCAGGCAGAATTTAAAGATCTGCAGCACCAGCATTTATGAACGAGCTTACAAAGCTTTTGTACGTCCCTTGCTCTCGAGTATGCATGCTCCGTCTGGGATCCATACATGGAGGAGAACATTGGAAGGCTGGAAGCAGTCCAGCGCAGGGCAGCTCGCTTTGTGCTCAACCAGTTCAGGCCAACGCCCAGCGTAAACACCATGCTGGAGAACCTGGGTTGGGACTCTCTGGAGAGCAGACGGCAGAGGATCAGGCTCTCCATGCTGCACAGGATAAACACCGGCGCTGTGCACTGCCCCAGCCTCCAATCCAAGCTGGAGTCTCTTCCTCCTCGGCAGCGACGTGGCCACAGCCTACAATTCAAAATAATACAATGCCGCACTAAGTACCAATCACATGCATTCCTCCCAAGGACCATCAGGGAGTGGAATGATCTGCGGCAGGACGACCTCTGCTCCTACACTGCTGTTACTAAGTACCAATCACATGCATTCCTCCCAAGGACCATCAGGGAGTGGAATGATCTGCGGCAGGACGACCTCTGCTCCACTGCTGTTACTAGAGTACCAATCAAATGCATTCCTCCCAAGGACATCAGGGAGTGGAATGATCTGCGGCAGGACGACCTCTGCTCCTACACTGCTGTTACTAAGTACCAATCACATGCATTCCTCCCAAGGACCATCAGGGAGTGGAATGATCTGCGGCAGGACGACCTCTGCTCCTACACTGCTGTTACTAAGTACCAATCACATGCATTCCTCCCAAGGACCATCAGGGAGTGGAATGATCTGCGGCAGGACGACCTCTGCTCCTACACTGCTGTTACTAAGTACCAATCACATGCATTCCTCCCAAGGACCATCAGGGAGTGGAATGATCTGTGGCAGGACGACCTCTGCTCCTTCACTGCTGTTACCCCCAGTGGGTCAGCGGTGCAAGGGGATCACCAATAAGCCCATCAGCCCCCCCCCCCCCCCCCTCCTCTCCCCCACTCCCTCAACCCCTCCACACCCTGTTTCCAGGACGCAGCATCACTGCTCAGACCCGAGCAGCGGGCGCGAGCTGGCTGGGTCACTAAACCCGAACACCCCTATGTCCATGCAGCAGCTTAGGCCCTGTATCAGATGGAACCGACCCCCCTTTTTTCAGTCTTTTTTTTGTTGAGGGTGCCAGAATGATCAATGTAATGATCGTGGGCCCCAAAGAGATCAAGAAGAAGACTGGGACTGTGTGTTGTGTCAGTATTATGTCGAACTCAACACATAATAGTGTCTGACATTCAGCTCTCTAGCACACAAAAAGAAGATTAATTGCTTTATTATCTTTTAGGAAATGTTTTTCAATTGAGAAATCGTGTGAATAAAAACAT
Organism: Phymorhynchus buccinoides; assembly: GCA_017654935.2. Classification (NCBI taxonomy): domain Eukaryota; kingdom Metazoa; phylum Mollusca; class Gastropoda; order Neogastropoda; family Raphitomidae; genus Phymorhynchus; species Phymorhynchus buccinoides. Next base: position 14,235,737 of record CM065708.1, on the reverse strand, counting down.
GTGGACATATATAGAAATTACTTTTTCTATCTTGTGTGTCCCCCCCTCCGTTCCCTCATCTCCCTCTCTCTCTCTCTCTCTCTCTCTCTCTCTCTCTCTAGTTGACTATGCTTCGACACTCTGGGACTGTGCCAGTGACAACACTTTGAAACCCCTTGTCCGCTCTTATAATCGCGGCTTTAAACTAGTTCTATTGAAATCAAGTTCCTTAACATCAGAAGATTTTAAGAATCATAATATTTTACCTGTTAAGTATCGGCTAAAATTGAATAAAGGAAGACTTATGCACAAAATAATGAACGGAATGGCACCATCTAGATTAAGAAATAAATTCACGTTAAATGATAAAAGACATGTGCACAAGATTTCTCTCCATAGACCCCGCTTGGAGTTATTCAAATCCAGTCTGCATTATTCCGGAGGTTCCTTATGGAACTCTTTACCTGCTAATTTAAAAGAAATATCACGTTATTCATCTTTTCGAAGACATCTTAAGAATTATATTTTGACATTTGATTTTTAAAATGTTTGAACATTAATGTAACAAATGCCCATACACATGTTTGATTGTTTGTATATCTCTCTCTCTGGGTCTGTCTCTATCTCTCTGTCGATCTCTCTATTTATCTCTCCCTCTCTCTCTCTCTCTTTATCTCTCTCTCTCTCTCTCTCTCTCTCTATCCCTCTCTCTCTCTCTCTCCATCTCTCTCTTTCTCTCTCTCTCTCTCTCTCTCTCTCTCTCTCCTCTCTCTCTCTCTCTCTCTCTCTCTCTCTCTCTCTCTCTCTCTCTCTCTCTCTCTCTCTCTCTCTCTCTCTCTCTCTCTCTCTCTCTCTCTCTCTCTCTCTCTCTCTCTCTCTCTCTCTCTCTCTCTCTCTCTCTCGCTCCCCTCTCTCTCTCAACATTTTCACTTTTTACATGATATTCATGGTTGTCGTTTATTATATTCTTTCATTGGATGTTGTTGTTTTTAATTGTTGTTTACTTCGATATTTTCGTTTACCACAGGGCTGGGTGTAAAAAAGTATGTATACTTATCTCATTACCCTGTATAAATAAACTTTCGTTCGTTCTCGTTCTCTCTCTCTCTCTCTCTCTCTCTCTCTCTCTCTCTCTCTCTCTCTCTCTCTCTCTCTCTCTCTCTCTCTCTCCTCTCTCTCTCTCTCTCTGCAATAAAGAGCCCCTTGAAAAAAGCGAAATGCATGGGAGACTACTTGTTACTGACGAATGAGCCAAAGCAATTTTAATGAGTTAGCTCCCGTTGAATGCTTAGTAAATAATTATGCTCGTTCCCAAGTCATGTGCGTTTCATCCTCCGAAATCCGATTTTGGGAACGCAGAAGAAGAAGAAGAAAAAGAAGAAGAAAAAGAAGAAGAATCCGTCCATCCATCCACTCATCCTTCCACTTACCCACCCGTTCATCCACCCAAGTCCATCCATCCGCTCATCCATATCCATCTGTCTGTCTGCCTGCATATCTCTATCTATCTATCTACATATCTACGCTATCTGTCCCTCTCTCTCTCTCTCTCCTCTCTCTCTCTCTCTCTCTCTCTCTCTCTCTCTCTCTCTCTCTCTCTCTCTCTCTCTCTCTCTCTCTCTCTCTCTCTCTCTCTCTCTCTCTCTCTCTCTCTCTATCTACCTATCTATCTATCTATCTATCTACCTATCAATCTATCTGTCTATCTATCTATCTATCACTCTATCTATCTATCAATATCTAATTAATATTTAGAAATGGTCAAGAGATTAAGATTAAAATTATAGCCCCGTCGACAACTAAGGCCATGTCAGGGCTGTCACCACGTTAAATCTTACCACGTATTAAAAAGGGATAAAAACACAAGGTAAAAACTAAATCAAAGTTTTTGTTGTTAAAATACTTTTGTTAAAAGCATGGACACAAGGAAAACAGAGGAGAGAGACTTAGAGTGAACCAAGCAAAGAGACAAAAAAACAGACTCGAACCAAGATCGGCAAAGGACAAGAAAGGGAGAGAGAGAGAGAGAGAGAGAGAGAGAGAGAGAGAGAGAGAGAGAGAGAGAGAGAGAGAGAGAGAGAGAGAGAGAGAGAGAGAGAGAGAGAGAGAGAAAAAGAGAGAGAGAGTGTGTGAGAGTGTGTGTGAGAAGAGAGAGAGAGAGAGAGAGAGAGAGTGTGAGAGAGAGAGAGAGTGTGTGTGTGTGTGTGTGTGTGTGTGTGTGTGTGTGTGTGTGTGTGTGTGAGTGCAAAAGAGAGAGAGAGAGAGAGAGAGAGAGAGAGAGAGAGAGAGAGAGAGAGAGAGAGAGAGAGAGAGAGAGGTGTGTGAGTGAGTGAAACAGTGAGAGAGAGAGAGAGAGAGAGAGAGAACGAGAGAGTTGTGTGAAAGAGAGTGTAGAGTGTGTGTGTGTGAGTGTGAGAGAGGGTGTGAGAGTGTGTGTGTGTGTGTGCAGAGAGAGAGAGAGAGAGAGAGAGAGAGAGAGAGAGAGAGAGAGAGAGAGAGAGAGAGAGAGAGAGAGAGACAGAGAGACAGAGAGAGAGAGAGAACAAGAGAGAGAGAGAGAGCGCCAGAGAGAGAGAGAGATAGAGAACACAGAGACAGAGAGAGAGAGAGAGAGAGGAGACACACAGAGAGAGAGAGAGAGAGAGAGAGACAGAGAGAGACAGAGAGACAGAGAGAGACAGAGAGAGACAGAGACAGAGAGAGAGTTACTATACTATCTTTTAACGGGGTATACTGATTAACAAATACTAAATCGAAAAAAAGAACACTCGAAGCAAAAACAAGAACAACATGCGTGTTTCTTACACTTATTTGTTCATAAGAACAATAACACCTAACACTCAGGCCAAAAAACAACTCACTTGGAAACGGAGCTTTCGAGAGCTTCACGCTCTCTTCTTCTTCAGCGTCGTCTGACGGGGTGGCAAATGGTGGGTCAGTGCTTGCGACCGTGAGTACAGCTCAAGGCTGCACTCACATCGCACGACAGAACCAGGGAAGACGGTACGCCGAGGGGCAAGACGTGTCAACTGCTTTCTGGAGGGGAGGTAAAGGCGTTCCTGAATCTTAGTCGATTCGCAACATTAATTAACATTGTGTACTATTTTCTTCTTCTACTTCTTCTTCCAGTTGTTGTTGTTGTTCTGTATGTGTAGTCGGTGTCGCATGAAAAAAGGTAGCTCGTAACAATAAGTAGCTCGCTACTATGAGAGTCTGTATTTGCGACAACCACAAATTTCACTTTTTCTGTACTTTAACCATTTAACTAACTCTAACCCTAACCCTAACCCTAACCCTAACCCTAACCCTAACCCTATACCTAACCCTAGAAAAAAAGTGAAATTTGTGGTTCATGCTCAATGTCGCAAATATACACTGTCATAGGTAGCGAGCTTTTTATTTTTACGAGCTACCTATTTTCATGCGACAGTCGGTACGTTGGCAGTAACCACTTCTGGCATTTGAACCAACGGGTGTTGTGGGGTTCCCTGAGCGTTAACGAATCTCTAGGGATCATCCCAACAGCCGAAGCACTTGAACATTTTTCTTCAAATGCACCAGCTAGGGATGAGAACATTACTTGTTGACCGTTTTTGATTACCCTTCCATCTTCTTCAGCCACACTCCGACTTCGGGGGATCTTCTTCCAGTAATGTCCACCTGTCGTTTATCGGCAATTATTGACACGTCACTTCCCGTCTCTTTTGCATTAATTTTAAGCCACAGTGTCATAATTTCTGTGCATAGCTGAGGCATGGCATAGACCAATGATGGGACATTTTAAAGGTGGACCCTGGCGGATGAGGTTTTTTTGCAAGAAACACGTCGAGATCACCAGAAAGACAGCCTTTTCAAGGATCGGAACACTCGCTTTGCTCTGGTTTCCTAGAAATCAAACCGTCAAAACGGCGATTCCTCCTTGGCGGAGATGCCGGAGAGAGTAGCCATTTTGGATGGGGTGGGTGGAGGTCACTCATTGTGGTTGAAGCGTTTTCTTTTTTTTTTTGTAGTGCAGTAAAAATTAAAAAAAAGGGAGCTATTTCCTTTGTTGTGAGCGAAACTCCTTTACATAAACTATATAAAAAAAAATTAAAAAGACTTGTATTGCGAAAATTTCGTGCAAACGATTTGGCGGCCATTAGAAAAGAGACGTCACGCCTTCTCTTTGGGTGAAAGAATTTGACTTCCAGCACCTCCGCCAAGGAGGAATCGCCGATTTGACGGTTTGATTTCTAGGAAACCAGAGCAAAGTGAGTGTTCCAATCTCTGTAAAGGGTGTTTTACAGGTAACCTCGACGGGTTTCTTACAAAAAGCTCATCCGTCAGGGTGGCCCTTTAAGGGGGGGGGGGGAGGGGGGCAAGGACAATTGTGTATTGTATGTAAGTTTGCTTAATATTGGCCTAATCTTTTTGTTCATGGTTTTAATCATGTGCTTCTTGTTGTGTTGTTGTTGTTGTTGTTGTTGTTGTTGTTGTTGTTGTTGTTGTTTGCTTTCAAGTCCTCCATGCCCCAAAAGGGGTGACAGGATTCTTCTTCTTCTTCTGCGTTCCCAGGCCATATGGCCATAATGGATAAGGTACATATGTGTCCGGTTTTCAGTTTTTACTGGTCTCCCCGCTGCATACAGCCAACACATTCCGACTTCGAACGAACTCAAAGGAGAACAATTATTTGTAAGATT
>CM065708.1:14221076-14223576 GCA_017654935.2 Phymorhynchus buccinoides | reverse complement strand
TTACGATTTGTAATAAATGATTTGATGAACTGAAGGACAGATTTTGAAAATCTATATATTGCTATTTTCCTCAGTAGTAGATTATGGTCGATTACATCAAATGCTTTGGCGAAGTCTACTAAAAGGACCCCTGTAATTTTTAAATCATCTATGTTTGCAAGCCATTGGTCAACAAGATTAGTCAAAGCTGTGTGGCAAGAGTGATTTGATCTAAAGCCAGATTGATTAGGGTGTATTAAATCATATTAGTAGATAAATGAGAAATTATATATTTGCTAAAATGCTTTTCTAGAGGTTTAGAAAGAACAGAAACGAGCGAAATAGGTCTATAGTTTGAAGGGTCAGCTTTATCACCAGATTTAAAAAGTGGTATAACTTTAGCTTGCTTCAGAATGTTAGGAAAATAACTTTTAAGAGAGAGAGAACGCTGAACGCTGAACGCTGAACATTTATTGTCATTACCTCAAGGGTCTGGTGACAAGGGGGGTGAAAGGAATAACAAAGTTCGGCCAATCACACAATCATCATGCAATAGAAAATATATAATAGAAAATAGAAAACAAATAGAAAATAACGTGAATTGGTACAATCATAATCATTAGTTTATGTATATTCACTATTAAGAGTTATTCCGCTTCTTTCAGACGCACCCTCTGCGCCTCAGCTATGAATTTAGCCACAGATTTCAATAATTCTTCGTCATTAGACGTTAAGAGGGAAGCAACATCCTTTCTCTCAATTATTTGAAAACTAGAAAACTTACATTTCACTCGTACATCATTATATGTTTTACAGTAAAAGAGAAAATGACATTCATTATCCACACCTGATTTGCATAAAGGACATAGCGTTATTTCACTCGTATGTGGTTCGAACCATCTTTTATTAGCCATAAATCCAAGTGTACGTAACCTAAACCTAATGAAGCTTACCCTATGCCAATTGTCTGTAATGATTTCAAGATATTTTTCTGGCTGAAATACACTTTTAAATGAGAAGAACCATTTATATTTTTCCTTACATTCCATATCAGCATGCCAGTTCTGCTTGAAACAACAAATGAGTCTGTCTTTAAATTCTTTTATAAAATGTTGGTCATTTCCGACTCCCTGGGACAACCATACTATACCAAATCCATGTTCTGACAAAACCTTTTTAACTCTATATGCCCAATTCTCTTTATTTAATTCTAATTGCAGAAGCAACATGTCATAGGCTTGTCTACATACACGTGACTGAGGTGATCTTAATAACTTCAACCAATATCTTATAGATTTTACAAATGTTCTTATATATAAAGGATACCTTCCTGTTTCTCCGTATAACATTGTGTTTGATGAATGAATTGGTGCATGTAAAAACCGTTTGATGGCGTATGTATGCACTCTTTCTATTTGCACACTTATATTCAGTCCCCAAATTTCTGAAGCGTACGTAAGCAGCGGCTCTATTTGGATATCAAATAACTTCCAAAATAAACGGCAATCTATACTTTTAAGTTTTTTCAATGACTTCACAATTTCAATCACTCCTTTCTTCCCTTTTCTAGCAAACTCATCCCAAGTTTAATTTAAACTTAATTTTGTTGAAAATATCATTCCTAAATATTTGTATGTATTAACTACTTTTAAATCGTCATTCCCATAAAACCATTTCTCATGTGCTGATAGGTGCCCACCCATTCTAAAAACCACAATATTTGTTTTATTTAAGTTAACAGTTAATCCTAGTCGATCAGATTCCTTTTTCAAATTATTTAATTGGTTTTGTAATCCTATGACAGTTCCAGATAAAAGAATGACATCGTCTGCAAATAATAACAAGAAGATCTCAATCACACCTGGAATAATTTGTATTCCATGCCTTCCATTCTTTGATAATTCAATTGCCAGTTCATTAATAAACAATGAAAATAATTGAGGACTTAATAAACAGCCTTGCTTTACTCCATTAGGACAATTAAAGTAATCAGAACATAAATTATTAGCACGCACATACGCTAGCACTTGATCATAAACAGCGCGAACAGCTTTGTACAGCTTACCGTTCACTCCACTTTGTCGAAGCACATTCCAAAGGGTATTACGATTTACTGAATCGAAGGCTTTTTTGAAGTCTACGAATGCCACGAAAAGCTTATTGTTAGCAAGTAAATATTTCTGAACAAGTGAATATAATGTAAATATATGATCTGTTGTGCTATATTTGGATCGGAAGCCTGCCTGTTCTTCTATTATTTTTTCCTCCCTTTCAGCCCATTTTGTTAGTCTTCTATTAAGTATAAATGTGTAAACTTTACTAATAATACTAGTTAGTGATATTCCACGATAATTATCGGGATTATTAATGTCGCCTTTTTTATGGATTGGAATAATGATTGATTTTGCCCATTCTGTAGGAAATGTACCATTTTCGAAAAGTTGATTAAATAATTTGACAAGAAAATCAATTATTGGTACATTTGCATTCTTTAACATTTCACTTATAATGTTGTCTGGAC
>CM065708.1:14208576-14213576 GCA_017654935.2 Phymorhynchus buccinoides | reverse complement strand
GGCATTTGTGTGTGGGTCACAGCTACCCAGGGGGGGAAAAAACACACACCCAAGGGACTTAATAATCGTGGTGAGTCAGTGGGTCTTTAAGAAGTTCTTTAAGAAGTGCGGGGTTTCCCCTTCACTGAGTCATGGATGGATGGATGGATGGGTGGATGGATGACCTAAGCAAGCAAACCGTATTCACCATTCCCTTCCTTGTTTAGTCAGCTCTGTTTGACTGTGAAGCATAAGAGAGAGAGGAAACCACGAACAGAGTTCAAGCAGGTTTCAGGGAGGGATCTCCTTAAAGCACCAGATCACGTGTCAAAAATCACGGGTTTCGCGTGTTTTCCCTCTTATAAACTGGACAGAAATCTTGTTTTGTACCAAGCCTGACTCCCATTATAAATATAAATGCCCCAAATTCGAACCAACACATCAGTTTAAAGAGCAGCCTCAATTTGAATATGGGGAAATTCGTATGTGGGTCACAGCAACCCAGAAAAAACCCAAGGTACTTAATCGTGGTGCGTCGCCGGGGCTTTAAAAGGTGAATGAAAATCCGTTTAGCGTCCCCCGGTCTGAAGCAGACCCATATGGGACATTAATTAGTAGATTTAAAGATGGTGGGAACGATCCTGGAGGCAATGCCCGGAGGCAGTGCAACTCCAGGAAAGTCCCGAATTTTTAGCGATACAGATGCATGTATATAATCACCTTAAAGACCCACCACGTCACGTGTCAAAATCACGGTTTTCACGTGTTTTCCCTCTTATGGCTGGTAAGAAATCTTAAGAAATCTTCCTAGCATAAGAGGGAATGTGACACGTGACGTGTTTTGCTAGGATGTGTTTGGTATCATTTTTTACAGGGCTTTTTAAAAAGCCTGTATTCACGTTGAGATAGCATGAAACTTAGCATGATGCTAACTTAGAAGCTCTTCCAATGTCCTATAGGATTTAATAGGACTTTTGGAAGAGCTTCTAAGTTAGTATGATGCTAAGTGTCATGCTATCTCAACGTGAATACAGGCCCTGGATCCGATAAGTAGGGTAGAGTGGCTCAACGTTTCCAGCACTGTGTGAAATGATGAGCTATAGGGTTCAATGATGAAGATGCCATGTCGTGAATTGTACTGTTTATTTTGGTGTTGTTTTCAGGTTTGGGGACGTTGCTAACCCTTTCACCGCCAACCATATTTCAGCCAAAAATGTCCATTAAATATTACCTGGGTAGAGAACAAAATCCATCTGCAGTATTGTGGATTTTTCTGTAACATATATAAAATAAGGTCTATCCTTACTTCCCCCAAACTAAGACAACAGGGTCTTTGGATAATAGACTCCCAATTTGATGCCTTTTAGTGACATAGGTGTTAAATCACTGTGGTGCTAAACTGCGACTTTGGCGGTGAAAGGGTTAAGAATCATTGATGTGTGTTTTGTTATACGTGGTCGAACTTTATACGCGGTGACAGCACTGAGATAGCCATAGCTGTTGACGGGACTATAAGTATAACAGACTAACTAACTAATGCGTGTATGTTTTGGAGTGGGAGGGATACTTACTGGCTCAAAAACCAAACGAGTCCACTCCACAATGTTAACATGAAATAAGATAGGGTGAATGTTTTGCTCTCTCTCTCTCTCTCTCTCTCTCTCTCTCTCTCTCTCTCTCTCTCTCTCTCTCTCTCTCTCTCTCTCTCTCTCTCTCTCTCTCTCTCTCTCTCTCTCTCTCTCTCTCTCTCTCTCTCTCTGTGTGCGTGTGTGTATGTGTGTGCAAACTTGTGCAATTGTGTTGCATGCTTATGTATGCTTTTTCTTATTTTGTTTCTTTTTCAATATATTTTCAACAAAAGTATTATGATAATAAAAAATTATAAGAAAAGAAAACTTTATGTGAGCGATTATTATTTATGTTTCATTTTTCAGTTATTTATTGTCTGTGTATTATGTTTTATGCAAAATGCATGGGGAAAAAAGTCAATTAAAAAAACCAAAAACGAGTTGTTTTGTTGTTTCGCTTTGCTTTATTTTGGGGGAGCCAACGAATCATTATTGTGCCTCCCTAAATCCAAAACATTACCACTGACACAGAAACCCATAAACAAAGAACTATTATCATGCCGTTTCATCCCAATCTCGTCTGAGAGAGAGAGAGAGAGAGAGAGAGAGAGAGAGAGAGAGAGAGAGAGAGAGAGAGAGGAGAGAGAGAGATAGAGAGAGAGAGAGAGAGAGAGAGGAGAGTCTGTGTGTGTAGGGGGGGGGGGGGGGGGGGGTATATACGCTCGCCAGTCGCCACGCGCGATTCAATCGTCTGCTCGTGCACTTACTGGCAGACGACAACATTGGAACGCCAGGCGACAAACTAACCGTTTGTTTATACAAGTTGGGATGTTAGTAGGTCACTCGATCGGAAGAGGAAATACAATTTTCCACACATAAAAAGCTTGGTCATGTGTGAATAATTGGCACAGTTCATAGCAAAGCGACAGCGAGAGGATTAGACTACAAAGGATATTGTTATTTATTGGTGCGTTTGTGGGTTTTCGGGGCTTTAAAAAAAACCAATTCTAACAAAGAACTTTGCCAAGAAGTTTGACGAATTGCGGAGTGTGTTGATTTTTTACAAGAAAAATCTGTGGCTGTTTGACAGAAAACATTTTGTTGTAGGGCCTAAGTGTGGGATGAACTGAATTATGGACTAATGTTTATTACAATCATTGCTGTTTCTAATTACTACCTCTTTGAGTAGACATTTATAAAGGGGGAAAATGGATTACGTTTCCGTGTTTTGAAGAAAGAAAAGAAAGAAAGAAGGAAGGAGGAAAAGGACACTGAACACTGAACACTGACAAACTTTATTTAACAAGGATAAAGATTTTTGGGCGATGCCTATTCTTGGGGCGATGGAAGTTAGAAAGAAGTAGAAGAACAAGAAGGTTAGAAGAACTAGAAGGAAGTTAGAAAGAGAGAAGTAGAAGAACATTAAGAAGAACAAGAACAAGAAGGACAAAGAAGAAGAAAAAAGAACATTAAGAACAAGAAGGACAAGAAGAAGAACATTAAGAAGAACAAGAACAAGAAGGACAAGAAGAAGAACATTAAGAAGAAGAAGAACAAGAAGAAAAAGAACAAGAACGTTAAGAAGAACAAAAAGAAGAAGAACGTTAAAAGAACAGAAAAAAGAACAATAATAAGAATTAAGAAGAAACAAGCAAGAAGAACAGCAAGAAGAAGAACAAGAACAAAAAGAGGAAGAGGAAGAAGAAAATCCCAAAAAGAAAATTATCCTTTCTGTACAACATTTTTCCCTCGTATCGATACAATCAGAATTTCTTTTTTAAACATGAATTCTAATCGCCAATCCAACAACAACAACAACAACAACAACAACAGATCCTTATCGGAATCTTCAACTACAACCTCCATCTCAACTTCAACTTCAACTTCACTCAGCGCGAATCATCCTCATCCTTATCACTACTACTGCTCCGACATCGAATCCGCTTCCAGACTCGAGTTACTCCCTGCCTCTGCTGCCTCACACAGAAATACTACTACTTCTACTACTTCCAAAACTGCTGCGGATTCGGATTCGGACTCAGACTTTCCAGATGCTACTGCAACAACATCGAAGACGCGGTTTTCATCATCATCTTCATCATCATCGTCATCGTCTTCTTCTTCTTCGTCTTCAATCCACCCGAGAACGTTGGCAACCATTTCGCTGGTGATTAGCGTAGTCTGTCTGCTGAGTGTCGCGAGTTTGGTCGTCTGCTGGGGGGTGCTGTTCGCTTCTGGTGGTTTCCCATCTCCAGGGGGGTTATGAAGGGAGGAGGAGGAGGAGGGGGGAGGTGTGTGTACCTTGCTTGCAGATAAGCCCCCCGTGGACGTGATGATGTCAGAGGGGGAGGGGGGTGGGGAGGGGAGGAAGAGGGGGTGGGAGGGACTGACGGTCAAACATGGCGGCGGAGGCGGAAGTGGCGACGGTACTAACGACACGGAGATTTGCTGCGCTGTGGGGGACGCCCAGTTTGCTGTCCTGTATCGGCTGGTGAGTTTGGGTTGATTGATTGGTTGATTGATTGGCTGATTGATTGGTTAATTGATTGGCTGGTTGATTTGTTGATTGATTTTTGGTTGGTTGGATTAAATGATTGATTGATTAATTCGTTCGTGTGTTGGGGTTTCAATGGGGGGGGGGGGGGGGGGGGGGGGGGGGATTGGTGGCAATTGCGATGCATCTATCTTGTCACCGCGCCAAACGTAATGCTGTTTCTCTTTCTTTGTCCATGTGTTAGGGTTTCATTGTTGTGTGTGTGTGTGGGGGGGGGGGGGGGGAGGGGGTTGGCGCAATTCGATGCACTTTCTTGCTTTCGTGTCACCGCGCCAAACGTAATGCTGTTTTGTCTTTCTTTTGTTCGTGTGTGTTGGGGTTTCATGGGACGGGGGGGGGGGGGGGGGGGGGGGGGGGGGGGGGGGATTAGCGCAATTCGATACACCTTTCTTGTCACCGCGCCAAACATAATGCTGTTTTGTCTTTCCTTGTTCATGTGTTGGGGTTTTAATGGGGGGGGGGGGGGGGGGGGGGGGGGGGGGGGGGGGGGGGGGGGGGGGGGAGGGATTGGCGCAATTCGATGCACCTTTCTTGCTTTCTTGTCACCGCGCCAAAACGTAATGCTGTTTCTCTTTCTTTGTTCGTGTGTTGGGGTTTCATGGGAGGGGGGAGGGAGGTGGGGGGGGGGGGGGGGGATTGGCGCAATTCGATGCACCTTTCTTGTCACCGCGCCAAACGTAATGCTGTTTTCTTTCTTTGTTCGTGTGTGTTGGGGTTTTCATTGGGGGGGCCGGGGGGGGGGGGGGGGGGGGGGGGGAGGGGGGGGCTCTTTAAAAGTCTAAATGGGTCACTACCACACTGCAAGCGATTCGATCCCAATCCGATCCGATCGTGACGAAGTCCGTGAGTCATACATGATTCATGCGAAACACTTCCGTCTAATCATGTGTAGAGTGGCA
>CM065708.1:14181076-14201076 GCA_017654935.2 Phymorhynchus buccinoides | reverse complement strand
TTTGGATGCTCTTTCTAAATTTTTAATCATGTTAGATGGCATAATATCGTGCAAATTTCATTTTCTGCACACAAATAGACGTGGGTGAAATCGCAAGCTTTGTACAAACTGACAGAGAGGTATGATTTATCTCCCTTATGATAGCAACCCTTTTCTCTCTCCCAAAAATAAAGAGTAATCTTAAAGAGTTATCTGATCTTAGCAAACGTTTAGGGTTATTCACGCGGCGACCGTTATCTAGAGACATTCGACGGTGAATTGTCTAAAACAAAAGTTGTCATTCCAGGGCTGTAATATTAAAAGCTATGACATCATCAATGACACCACACACTCCGTAGTAGACACGGGGCGGGCAGTGTGTCTGGGTTAATAAATACGGAGCCTTATCACAGACTGTACTGATCGCTTCTCGGCCTTTTGGCTAAGACAGTGATTCAGGAAGATAATTTTTTGTTTATACCTTGGTTGGTTTGTTCAGCCCGTCGTACATGGCGAAAGCCGATACGCGACGTTAAACTGAACTTCCATCCAGACTGTACAGGGGGAGATAAACATCCGGTCTCTTTTCCCTATATGAGTAGTGAGGACAGAAACACTGGTTATGTCCCTTTGAAACGTGACACATTTTACACATCGATAGGCCAGTTGAATTCTCCGTTCAAGTTCCAGTCCGAGCTTTTGGATAGCCTCCACTGTGAATAGTGTACACGTCCGCACTAACGATAACTCTATCAGCCCGGTTCGCCGAGCTTTTAAGTAATCCATCTTACCCTTTTAGAATATCTTTGGCCTTATGAAACAATACATGACATTAACCCTTTATTGTGGCCATAAATGGCTATTGAATCATTTGGATGAAAGAAACCCTGTAAAGGTTAAGATGTGCCACCCCCCCTGCATTTCTCGGTTAATTGTATTTTTCCGTTTTTGCCTTTCTTACCATACATAAAGCTGTATTTTAGGAACATTTTTAGCGAATAACCTTTTTGGAATACTAACCCTATCCCTAACCCTAGCCCTAAACCTAACCCTACCCCCCACTATGTACTGCAGTACACCGCGATTTGTCACAGTTGTGGTTCGTTGCGTTTTTCCGTCTTATAGGGTGGGGGGTAGGATTAGGGTTAGGGCTAGGGTTAGTATTCCAAAAAGGTTATTAGCTAAAAACGTTCCTAAAATACAGCTTTATGTATGGTAAGAAAGGCAATAACGGAAAAATACAATTAACCGAGAAATGTAGGGGGGTGGCACATCTTGACCTTTACCAAGTCATGGAATGAATGGGTTACGTGATTAGAGTAACTTTTACGGGTCTTGCTCCCTTCTTTTTCTTTGATCCGGCGTTAGCGAAACTCTATTCGTTTTTGGCTCACTCGTGTTAACAAAGTTAACACGAAGTGAGTCTATAGTATGATAATTGTTCGGTTGTACGTCTGTGTGTGTGTGTGTGTGTGTGTTGCGTCCGTGGTCTAATCTCCAAATTTAACGTTGGCATTTTCTCGGGAAATAGAAGGCGTACATTGTTCAAACTTTGCATGCACATGGGTGTTTTATGCAAGCTTTCAAACAGTAATGATTTGAATAAATAAATACTTAAAACAACACTGTAAACAGATAGCAAACAGATAGCACTTTAGATTAGTGGGTTAGAGAGTATTCAGCAGGCAACATGAGTTAAGAAACTCATGAACACTGAAAGCCTCGATAGCTCATTGGAAGAGTGTCTGTGTCTCATGCCAATGATTCCGAGTTCGATCCTCGGCACGGGCACTTTTTTTTTTTTTTTTTTTTTAGTTGTATCCATTAACAATAGTTTCATTTGTACTTTTAAATTTTATTGTTAATCTTGTGCTTTAGACCCCCCCCCCCCCCCCCCCCCACCCCCACCCCTCAATCTTTGTTTGTTGTTGTCCCACATGCGCCTGTTCGAGTGAGCCTTGAAGGCTTTGCCTCTTGTTTCTTTTTTGTTTGTTTGGTACAACCTCTCATCTCGTGGTTGTTTTTTGTGTGTTTTTTTCTTTTCTGGCACCAGGTGGTGGTGAGTTGAGCCGCTCGGCGCAGCCTCAGTGGAAATCTCCTGCAGAGAGTCCCATGTCCCACATCCTGCCGGGGCTCAAGTTCCACCGACACCGGCGCCTCCTGGTGGCCGCCCCGGGGCTCTACTACGTCTACTGCCTGATCCTCTTCAACCCTGCCCAAGACACATCCCCATCCTCCTCTTCCTCCTCCTCATCATCGTCCACTTCGCGGCAGCAACCGACCGTCACCAGCGCTTACGTTCGCCGGTACAGCGTGCTTCGCCCGGCCGCCCCGACTTTTCTGCTGAAGTTGCGTCACACGCGGAATGACGTCAGCGCGGACCGTCACAGCGCTTACGCCGGGGGCGTGTTTCGGCTGTACAGCGGGGATGCACTGTTCGTGCAGGCTTCCCGCCCTGACCTGATCTCGCACGACGATTTGGCCAGTTCTTTCGGCCTCTTTAAGATAGGACCTTAACAGGGCATTTGCCACGAGTGCTCCTTCTCTTTGGGGGTCTGCAACGAACACCTTTTGCAAGAGTGAATGCTCTTGGTGGGTGGGGGAAGATGGTTCAGTACTGACCAAACAGGGGAATAACTCTCGCCAATAACCCTATTTGATGCCACTAAATGGCTGCCTTTCGCAAGAGTGAATGCCCTTGTCAGTACTGACCAGCAAGGGCATCACTCTCACTGTCAAGGGCGTTAATAACCCTAATTGCAGAGGCCTATGCTAGACTACTAATTTGCCCGCTCTCGTTCTGCCCGAGTTACGCTGACCTTTCTAATTCAACTCGGTGAAATTCAAGGTCGCCGGCACGCGGCAAATGCCCTATTGGTATGGGTGTTTGGGTATTTGGTACTTTATAGTCACAGAGGCGTCTCTGTTAAATTCAGGTTGCTCCCACCTAGTGGAGAGCTGCGTCGCAGTCAGAGGCGCGCCACCCAATTTTTTTTTTTTAATAATTTGCATGCAATTTTTGTGTGACTGATGAGGAAGGCAAGGGGGGTGGTGGGGGGGGGGGGTACATTTTGACCAAATGACAACGTTTTAAATTTTGACGTTGCCACTGGGTTTTAACGTGTGCTAGGTGCATGGGCACACGGGACCTCGGTTTATCGTCTCATCCGAAAGACTCCACGTTCAGACCGTAAGGCCGGGTTCACATTAGACGCGTATGTTCCGTACGGAAAACCCTAAATAAGTGGAAGAAAGAAGAATAAAAGTTGACGCATACAGGGGAAATTCGGACACGTGCGTAAATCTTTTCCCTTCTTTGTTTCAGTTATTTATGGATTGCGCACGGGTTTCCGCATGGAATATCCGCTTATGTGTGTACACGGCCTTACGTTCGGAAGATTTCTTAAGATTTCTTACCAGCGATAAGATGGAAAGCGCGTGAAAACGCTGGTGATGGTAACGGTGTGTGTGTGTGTGTGTGTGTGTGTGTGTGTGTGCGTGTGCGCGTGCGTACGTGCGTGTATGTGTGGGTGGAGTGTGTATGTGTATGCCTATTTGTATGTGCGTGAGTGATTATTTGGTTTTGTTGTTGAATTTCTTGCTTTTAATTTGTGTTGTTGTTAAGCGCATAGAGCTCTACATTTGGTGGAGGAATGCGCTACATAAATGATTCACTATTATTATTATTATTATTATTATTATTCACTCATGTGCGTGGTGGGTCTTTAATAGAAATTCATTTTTTGGGTTTGGAAATAATTAAAGGGAGTACATTCATGGTGTGTGGGAGTGATATCGCCTAATTCAATCGGTCAAACAGGGGAAGTTACTCTACCTTCAGGTAGATCCCCAGCCCTCGCTTCGTGTGTTTGAGGAGACATACAGCATGTAGAACGCAGTGCGTCATTCTAAATTTGATGCAATTTATATTTTTACGTCACAGTTTGCAAGTTCTATCACTTTGTAGCAATTCAAAGTGATAGAACTTTCACAAAAAAATGTTTGCAAGTCGCTGACTGGCATCCTGCGGTTTCAAGCTTCGACGCCATTGTTGCTATGGTATTTGACCGAGTAATGGAGGTAAGCAACTCTAATTTTCACGAAGTGCTCTCCTCTAGTTTTTTTCTCTCCGAAAATCGTCTATTGGTATGGGTGTATGGGTATTTGGTACTTTAGAGGCGTCTCTGTGAAATTCGGGTTGCCCCCACCTAGTGGAGAGCGCGTCGCAATCAGAGGCGCGCCACCCTTTTTTTTTTAAATTTGAAAACGCGTTTTTTGTGTGACTGATGAGGAAGGGAAGGTGTGGGGGGGGGGGGGGGTTAAGTTTTGCCAAATGACAACTTTTTCGTTGCCACTGAGTTTAACGTGTGCTAAGTGCATGGGCACACGGGACCTCGGTTTATCGTCTCATCCGAAAGACTCCACGTTCTCCACCTTTAGGCCGGGTTCACATTAGACGCGTAAGTTCCGTACGGAAAACCCTAAATAAGTAGAAGAAAGAAGGATAAAAGTGTACGCATATATATGGGAAATTCGGACACGTGCGCAAATCTTTTCCCTTCTTTGTTTCACTTATTTATGGATTGCGCACGGGTTTCCGCATGGAATATCCGCTTATGTGTGTACACGGCCTAAGAGCAGAGTGAGAGGGAAAACCCCCTGTGTACCCAGGTACAGAACTCGGGTTTATTGTGCACGAGGCGAACGCGTTACCTCTGTGCCACTCTGCACCTGGCATGGAGGACTATGAAAAAGAAACACCCGAAGTGTGGGAGATGGGAAGAGACCCAGAGATGCACCGGCCATCCACCATGCCTGTCCTACCAACACGAGAGCAGCCCATAGTAGGCCTAGATACATGTAGCTACTTCCCCTGGCTAGGTGACTACCATCGGATACGATGCAGAGAGGAGTCGAGTCGTTGCGAAATGTCCCCCCCTGATGGATGTACCAGCCCGTTTTTCATGACTGCAGAGTCCCACCGGTCGGCAAAAAGACATCCACTCTTACTCTTCTTCCTCCTGGCCTTCTTCTTCATCTTCTTCTACTTCTTCTTCTTCACTTTCTTCTTCTTCTTCAGGATCAGGATCAGTACGTCGCTGGTACCAATACTGGCAATAGTCTTCTTCTACATATATATGTTTAGTTTGCTTTGATAAAACTTTTCTGTGTCCAATGTCTTTATTTGTGAACCTTTTTCAGTCCTTTTCAGTAACTTTTCAGTCCTTCAGAGTATGGGTCCGGAGCTATATATATAGCATGAAAGAAAAATCTCAGCGAACAGCCAGCCCCGCACCCCCACCCCGAAGGACCGAAAAGTTAGTGCACCCGAAATGCAGAATAGTTTGCTTTGATAAAGCTTTTCCGTGCTCGAACTTCCTTATTTGGAAAGCAAGGAAAGATTACTCTAGCGTCAAACCTCCTCTTAGAAACAACAGTATTTTTTTTTCTTCAATCTGAGTTATGGTCCTTCCGTCCGTTGTGATGGCTAGTTTCACGATCTCTGCGATCTTGAGCATCAAAATTAGAGCCGCTTCTATTCTCGAGCGACACAAAATCGCGCAGCTACGCATCAAAAATCCTGCTGCGCCGCGAATCTATCACACACAAGCGGCGCATCAAACTGCGCCTTGCAGCAACAAATCGCCGCGATCTCGAGATCTTGACGCTAGTCTGCGAAGCCCTTAACAAATCAACATTGATTCAAGCGTGGCATAGCCGTCTAAACTGGAATATGTTACACGTAGACAACACGCAAAGGCGAACCTGGCACTTCTTTTTTGTTGTTGATGATGATGTTTTGTTTGCCTCCCTTTGGCTCTGATCCACTCATTGCTAGATGATTGGTATGGTGATCAACTTTGGTGCATGGGGAGTTAATTAAAAAGAGAGTTTATCCCCCTTTGTTCTATTTCGTGGCATACTTGTAGGTTTGTTCGTTTTCCTGTCTTTTTACTCATCAACTTTGGTGCAGGGGAGTTAATTAAAAAGAGAGTTATCCCCCTTTGTTCTATTTCGTGGCATACTTGTTGGTTTGTTCGTTTTCCTGTCTTTTTACTCATTGCTAGATGAATGGTATCGTAATCAACTTTGGTGCAGGGGGAGTTAATTAGAAAGAGAGTTATCCCCCTTTGTTCTATTTCGTGGCATACTTGTTGGTTTGTTCGTTTTCCTGTCTTTTTACTCATTGCTAGATGAATGGTATCGTAATCAACTTTGGTGCAGGGGAGTTAATTAGAAAGAGAGTTATCCCCCTTTGTTCTATTTCGTGGCATACTTGTTGGTTTGTTCGTTTTCCTGTCTTTTTACTCATTGCTAGATGAATGGTATCGTAATCAACTTTGGTGCAGGGGGAGTTAATTAGAAAGAGAGTTATCCCCCTTTGTTCTATTTCGTGGCATACTTGTTGGTTTGTTCGTTTTCCTGTCTTTTTACTCATTGCTAGATGAATGGTATCGTAATCAACTTTGGTGCAGGGGAGTTAATTAGAAAGAGAGTTATCCCCCTTTGTTCTATTTCGTGGCATACTTGTTGGTTTGTTCGTTTTCCTGTCTTTTTACTCATTGCTAGATGAATGGTATCGTAATCAACTTTGGTGCAGGGGGAGTTAATTAGAAAGAGAGTTATCCCCCTTTGTTCTATTTCGTGGCATACTTGTTGGTTTGTTCGTTTTCCTGTCTTTTTACTCATTGCTAGATGAATGGTATCGTAATCAACTTTGGTGCAGGGGAGTTAATTAGAAAGAGAGTTATCCCCCTTTGTTCTATTTCGTGACATACTTGTTGGTTTGTTCGTTTTCCTGTCTTTTTACTCATTGCTAGATGAATGGTATCGTAATCAACTTTGGTGCAGGGGGAGTTAATTAGAAAGAGAGTTATCCCCCTTTGTTCTATTTCGTGGCTTACTTGTTGGTTTGTTCGTTTTCCTGTCTTTTTACTCATTGCTAGATGAATGGTATCGTAATCAACTTTGGTGCAGGGGGAGTTAATTAGAAAGAGAGTTATCCCCCTTTGTTCTATTTCGTGACATACTTGTTGGTTTGTTCGTTTTCCTGTCTTTTTACGTAGTTACTTGGGGGGGGGGGGGGGGTTTGCTTCTTGTTTTTGCTTCTTTTTTTGTGAACATAATCGTCGGTGACATTCACAAACCTCATATATCAATGTTGGTAGTTTTGAGAAAAACGAATTTAACTGTTTTAAAAAGTAACTGCGCTGGCCACAATTGATTAACTATGAGGAATATGTTGTTTGAGACATTGCGAGTTAAGTCCTGCATTCTGTTAAAATTACTGAAAACGGTTTTTTTAGACTTGAAAAGAACGAAGATACGAGGTTTTGTAGTTAATTAGATCTGATTTTGGGACTTACGAGTTTTTGTTTGTGGCTCAAGCCACAAACCTATAACTCACTTTGTCGGTCGGTCGGTCGGTCGGTCGGTCTGTCTGTCTGTCGGTCGGTCGGTCTGTCGGTCTGTCCAAAATTGTCGCACATTTTGACAAAATTGTCGCACTTCGAATCGAGGCTTCACTTCAAATTGAGGCCGCTCTTTAAAATGATGTATTTTAAAAGCGTACAAAATAATAAACATACGTAATAGAGACACTACAACAGACACGACGAGTATGCGGTGCTTCTTTTGATGAGCATAAGTAGGATACATAGTTTTAAATGTTTTCCAAAAGATATAAAAAGTTACGAAATGGTGCAGACATAACATTCTGGTTTACAGATTAAAATTATTGAAAAGCCAGGGGAGGTGACTCATGATTGGAGTGGTAAAAATAGACCGCGTGCCACAAACTATTGCGATTTCGCGCTTGTTCTTCTATGTTCACAATTTCGTTTACCCCAGATAGAAAGTCGTTAGAGATACGAGCTTTTGGTGGAAGGTGGCGGGAAAAATGAAAAGAACTGACTATGTATCTAACTCAACCCCCCCCCCCCCCCCCCCCCCCCCCCCCCCCCCCCAAATCGAGATACGAGGTATGTGAATGTCACCGACGATATTGTGGTAAGAAGCTACGTTCTGTCGTTCTCAAGAAAGGGATAGGGTTAGGATCAGCCTAGGGTTATTGTCATGAAACTGAAAATAACCAGACTTTGAGATCGAAAATCGATCACGTGAAGGAGGTACCTAAATGACAACATAGCCAACCTTCGCTGTTATAAGCTTAAAGACCCACCACGTCACGTGTCAAAATCACGGTTTTCACGTGTTTTTCCCCTCTTATAGCTGGTAACAAATTCTTAAAGACCCAGTGACGCACCACGATTAAGTCCCTTGGGTTTTTTTCTGGGGCTGCTGTGACCCACAAACAAATTTCCCCATATTCAAATTGAGGCTGCTCTTTAAACTGATGTGTCGGTTTCAATTTGGGGCCATTTCTATGGGAGTCAGACTTGGTCCAAACAAGATTTCTTTCCAGTTATAAGAGGGAAAACACATGAAACCCGTGATTTTGACACGTGATCGGGTGGATCTTTAGGAAATCTTCCTAGCATAAGAGGGAATGTGACAAGGAAGCATCCAGTCCAAAGACGAGTCGGCCTTAAATTAATGTTTATGTGTAATAAACAATCACTGTGCATTTCTTTCCTTTCAAAAGTTTTTTTCAAATAGAAAAAAAACAAATTTGAAGTGCGGAATTGTAGGCCCCCCAAGGGCGTCGCCATGTTGCCACTGTTAAGAGTAGATGCCCCCTGAATATGACGTCACACACTCAGTTTACCTACTATGAATAGTGCTTGGGTAGTAAGCCTAAAAGGTATAATAGGTACATGTATTATAGTGTGCGTGCGTGCGTGTGTATGCCTGTGTCTGTGTCTGTAAGTTTGTAGTGGATTTTTAATTTAGAGCGTCATTTTATCGAAATTGTTATTGATTTGTTATCCTTTTGAGAGAGAGAGAGAGAGAGAGAGAGAGAGAGAGAGAGAGAGAGAGAGAGAGAGAGAGAGAGAGAGAGAAGAGGAGGGGGGTGCAGTAAGATAGAGTGTGTGAGTTTGTGAATGTGTGAATAAGTTGTATTGTGTATGTGTGTTCGTGAGTGTGTGCATGATATTTTTTTGGGAGAGAGAGAGAGAGAGAAAGAGAGAGAGAAAGAGAGAGAGAGAGAGAGAGAGGGAAGGAGAGAGGGATTTTTTTCCTCCCAAGTGAGAGAGTTGGTTACAAAGAGAAAGAGAGAGAGAGAGAGAGAGAGAGAGAGAGAGAGAGAGAGAGATTTCAATTTTTGTATAATTTCTCTATTCTCTATTGAATTTCATCGTTTTTTCGCTTTACCTTTTTTTTCAATGTCAGTGCAGCTTTTATAGTCAATCTGACAATAAATTGGTTCCAGTCCAGTCCAGTCCAGTGTGTGTGTGTGTGTGTGTGTGTGTGTGTGTGTGTGTGTGTCAATCAGGTCAGAGAGAGAGAGAGAGAGAGAGCTTTCTTGACAGATCAGCACCAGACTGGCTCCCTCAAGTACAATTAATTATTAAGAGCTTCGTACTCTTCCTTCTTTTGTTTAGCTGCTCAGTGCGTAGCAGGACTCAGTGTTGCTGTTGAATGAAGTCACATTTGTTCCTGCTTTCCCTTCAAGGATGCTAGAAAGACGTACTTGACAAACTATTACTTGAAAAGACCAAACATAATCAAGTTTAAATCTGTATTTCAGAATAAAAAATAAACGAACCCTTACCCGCTTAATTTGTTTTATAAAGGTTATTTTAACAGAATTTTGAGCATTATCTAACAATGTGACCCATACTGCTTTAGTTTCACAGACTATTAGCCAAACCTGGTACGCAAAGTGTTGGGCTTACCGGCAACGTCTGTTTTGTTTTGTTTTTGTTTTTTATTTATCTTTCTGAAGATTCAATAATTTGGAGTGTTTGTGTGTATGGGCGCGTGTACGCGCCTTTGCAGATGGTTATTGCAAGTTTATAAATGTTTGGAATTGTGCACTGGTATGTTGTATTATTTTCCAATTAACCAATTAATGTGGCGGTACCATAGCCGATGAGGTTTATCCGAGGCGTGGTTACCGCTACACATATCTATATTGATAAAAACTCGGGACTTTACTGGTGTTGCGCTGCCTCCGGGCATTGCAGCCAGTATTGTTCCCACTATCTTTGTATTTACAAATGTCCCATATGTGTCTATGACCGAGAGGACGTAAAACACCATTTTTCATTCATTCATCATTGGTATGTTGTTTAAAACCAGTGTGTGTGAGGTGTGGTTCAGTTGCCGCAACATAATTGTGATTGTTTTCTTGTGCCCCTAGGGTTTTTTGGAAAATAAACTTAACTTGAACTTGAACATGCCTTAGACTATGTGAAGTCTAATGGAAACTGAGTCTGTGACGTCACAACCTAGCACAAAATGATGTCCTAGCCTCCATAAACCTTCAATTTGGCACTTTTCAACAGCGTTTTTTGCGCTGACCTTAACTAAAGTATAATCTGTACTTGCAGATGCAAACCTATTTACTTTTAATCTTGCAACAGAGATCAACTTCTGTTTGGAGTTTATGTCCCCTTTAAAACGTGACTGAAGTTTGTAAAACGAGGATTTGTAATTTTATGCGAATACAGAGTTGCAGAGCAAAAATGAAATAAATGCAACCAAATGCCTATATTTGCCGTGTTTTTGTTGTGTTGCGGTTGTTTTCTTGTTTTGAGTATGTGTAAATTCCCCTTTTCTTTCCCTTTTTGGCTCACTCGTGTTAACGAAATTAACACGAAGTGAGTCTGTAATATGATAGTTGTTCGGTTGTGTGTCTATGTGTGTGTTGCGTCCGTGGTCTAATCTCCAAACTTTAACGTTGGCATCCTCTCGGGAAATAGAAGGCATACATTGTTCAAAGTTTGCACACATATAGATGTCTATGCAAGCTTTCAAACAATCATGATTTGAATAATTAAACACTTAAACCAACACTGTAAACAGATAACAAACAGATAGCATTTTAGATTAGTGGGTTAGAGAGTATTCAACAGGCAACATGAGTTAAGAAACTCACCAACACTGAAAGCCTCGATAGTTCATTGGTAGAGTGTCTGTCTGTCATGCCAATGGTTCCGAGTTCGATTCTCGGCACGGGCACTTTTTTTAGTTGCATCCATTAACGATAGTTTCATTTGTACTTTAAAATTATATTGGCATTCTTGTACTTTAGACACCCCCCTCAATCTTTGTTTGTTGTTGTCCCACATCGAGGGAGCCTTGACACATGTTCCTGCTCGAGGGAGCCTTGAAGGCTTTGCCTCTTGTTCTGCTTGATTTGGCTAAACTCTTCGGAAAGGTTGGAGAGGGGGGGGGGGCACTAAGGGATTGCTAAATTTGCAATATTTGGCATATATTTGCCAAGTTTTCGGCGGAATGTGCCGGAAAAATAGTGAAATCGGAGACAGATGAACGGAATTCGTTCATATTATTTATTTGTTTATAAAGAAAATTTCTTTAGCGCTTATTCTTAGAGCCCTATAAGCGCTTATCAGTATAAAACTAAAGCAGAAGTACCAACCGG
The DNA here is from genome assembly GCA_017654935.2 of Phymorhynchus buccinoides. Classification (NCBI taxonomy): domain Eukaryota; kingdom Metazoa; phylum Mollusca; class Gastropoda; order Neogastropoda; family Raphitomidae; genus Phymorhynchus; species Phymorhynchus buccinoides. The sequence goes on along the minus strand of CM065708.1, from coordinate 14,189,585 downwards.
AAGTACCCCAGCTAGGGTCAGGCAGCTTTCATTCGGAATAGCCAAAACCGGAAGTGATGTCACAAAACATTTTTTGGGATATCGTAGCTCTTACTCTAGCCCAATCTTAAATATCTCGAAACAACTTCACCGAATACGATCATACTTTTAGCATTTACTCAAAAGTAGATTTGCAACACTTTCGGTATTAAAGGTGAACCCTGACGGATGAGTTTTTTGCAAGAAACATGTCGAGATCACCAGAAAGACAGCCTTTTAAAGGATCGGAACACTCACTTTGCTCTGGTTTCCTAGAAATTAAACCGAAAAAACAGTGATTCCTCCTTGGCGGAGATGCCGGAGAGAGTAGCCATTTTGGATGGGGTGGGTGGAGGTCACTCATTGTGGTTGAAGCAATTTCTTTTTTTGTAGTGCAGTAAAAACAAAATTGGAGCTATTTACTTTGTTGTGAGCGCAACTCCTTTAGGTAAACTGTATAAAATAAAATAAAATTTAAACAAAGGCTTGTATTGCGAAAATTTCGTGCAAACGATTTGGCGGCCATTAGAAAAGAGACGTCACATGCCTTCTCTTTGGGTGAAATAATTTGACTTCCAGCACCTCCGCCAAGGAGAAATCGCCGATTTGACGGTTTGATTTCTAGGAAACCAGAGCAAAGTGAGTGATGCAATCTCTGTAAAGGGTGTTTTCCTGGTGATCTCGACGTGTTTCTTACAAAAAAACTCATCCGTCAGGGTGTCCCTTTAACAATATTGCAGACTTTTTTTTGTTCTCTACCCAATTAAGTTTAATGGCATTTTGGGGCTAAACAATGGCTGGCGGTGAAAGGGTTAAAAAAACAACTAAAAAAAAACCCGAACCGTGTCCCAGCTATTGTCAGAAAAAACCGGAAGTGACATCACAAAACACGGAGGAAATGAAAAAGACACCCGAAGGTGCTGATGGGACCCAGATATGCACCAGCCACGCCTGCCCTATCGACACGAGAGCATCTCTGCTCCAGCCCGTGTTATGTTATTTTATATTTAGGAGCAGGCACACACGGGACATTCCATTAACTCTTAAGCATACAGAGGCACATGGCTGCTCCCGGCGTGGTGACCATTGGATACGATGCAGAGGAGTCATTGCGAAATGTCCCCATACCAGCCCGTTTTTCATGACTGCAGAGCCCACTGGCAAAAGACGCCCCACTCAGAAACCAGCACGCATCCAACAGCCCCCACCAAGGACAGGCGAGGCCAGTGCATCTCTAGACAAATCACTGGCCTAAATTTAGGATATTATATTAGGATTTAGAATATCCGGTCATTATAAACTAGGTGTATAAATTTAAGTAAATAGGGTTGTGTCGCATCCATTTATTTCCATTTTCGAAATTTGTTTTTTTACCCGATTTCTCTGCAATTTGCAGTAAACACACTTCTAATGCCAGATTTTCAATATTATATCGATTGGCCAAATTGTGGCCGAAAATGACCACATTTTAATCTTCAATAACTCAGCAACAAAAAACAGCCGCACGAAATGCTTTCATACTTTCAGTATTTGTTAACCCTTTCACCGCCAAAGTCGAATTTTAGCACCACAGTGATTTAACACATATGTTACTAAAAGGCATCAAATTGGGGTCTATTATCCAAAGACCCTATTGTCTTAGTTCTGGGTAAGTTAGGATAGACCTTATTTTATGTGTCACAGAAGAATCCCCAATACTGCAGATGGATTTTGTTCTCTACCCAGGTAAATGTAATGGAATATTTTGGCTGAAATATGGCTGGCGGTGAAAGGGTTAATGAGTAACTTTGCAATACATCCGGTGTAAAACCGAACCGGAAGAGCCAACCGGAAATTGGGAAGAAACGTGTGTGTGTGTGTGGGGGGGGGAGAATCCTCCCATAGACCCCTCTAGCGTTTAGGTTGTAACATTACAGAAGATGAAAAACAGACAGCCAACCAAGCAACAACAACAGCAACAAAAACCAACAAGTGCAACCCGAGCGGCTGCAAAGTCCCCTCGCAGCATCGCCGAGCTACTCCGAAATCGGAATGTGTCGGCTGTACACACAGCGGGGAGACCATTGAGAACTGAAAACAGGACGCACGCACGGACGGATGGACGGACGGAAAGAAGTGGGACATAGCGGGCCTGTGATACAAAGGGCCTAGGGCACAGCGGGTAATGTAAAACTAAATACATCAGTGGATAGCTTTGTGACGACGCGTTTTGAAATAACGACGCGATTTGAAATAATTATTTTCAAAACGCGTCGTCACATAGCCTCCTAATTTATACTGATATTTGTTTGGAAGCAACAATCTTCCCAGTATGTGTCTAAATTGTTTTTGAAGCTGTTGGGTGTTCCTAATGTTACTATGGTGCTGGGTAAAGAATTCAAAGTATTAAGAATCAAGTTAGTGAAAAAGTGCTGATAGAGATTAGTAGACCGTAAGCCATCTTATGCCCCCCCCCCCCCCCCCCTCTGCACCCCACCTGCGGATTTTATGAGACATATACCCCACGAAAACCTAGCCCATAAGCTATCAAAAGCACGATGTTTGCCTTCGATCATTCTCCGGGTGTGGATGTGGCAAGGGCACAAACTTATAGTACTCCAAAGTGATGCACGTCAAGAAGAAGTCCACGACACAAAACTTATTTTTGCACCTCAAAGCTGACACCAACACTAATGATTTCATAATGTTCTGCTATCCCATGGGATATCAGGGACCCTTTTGTACAAATAGTTCCCTCAACTTCTGGAAGTTCTGTGCTTGTGACTTCCTCTAATCTGTCGGTCTCTTTGATTCATACTTTTAGTTTGTAAAACAATAAAATACCCGGATGCTTGCAAATTTAAAGCTGTTAGTGCAATAACGTAAAAAAACAACCAAGATGACTAGACAGTTTGTCCTCATCATTCATTTTGAAGACCGCAAGTGTGATGCAAAAATAACGATATTGATTGACACCAAAATTAATAAACGCAAATCAGGCTTTTTGTTGTGGCATGTAAGAATAAGTCCAAGATTCGCTCTCAGTTTCCTCTAGCACATTTCCCCCATGTTCCTTGTCATTTTAGAAAATGCTACTAAAAATTTGAAATGATCCAAATGATTAAATTGGTGAGAAATATATCTGAGGGTTAACGTAAGGATAAAGCTACATGCCCTAAGATGCACTGGAATTCTGTCCCAGTCAAACGAGCATCTTACAACTATGCATGTATTTTGATGGGTGCTCAATATTTGCTTTGTGGGATTCACAAAAGGGACAATTCTACCATCATTTGTGACATATGTCCAGCTCATGAAGGATGCACGTTGCCCCAAATCCAGAAGGTATTTCTTCTATATATGAACATTGCCCCAGCACACATGGGTGACTATGTTTTTCTCTGAAGAGATGATAGGGGCAGCACCGAAATCATCTCTATGGTTGCTCTGCATAAAGCAGTCTCCAGCTCTAGAAGCAAAGTGTAAGAGTACACCACTCCACAGATATCTTCTCTACACTACCAGCTGAATTATAGAGTCGATGTCAAACTGGAAATGTTTGGGTATTATCCACCAACTCTCATAATAAAGCCTGACAACGATCTTGTCTCACAGAGTTCAAGAGTTGTTCTGCCTTTTACCAGACACACACTGTAAATTTGTGCCTGATATATCACTTTCTTCTGCTGCTGGTTGATTCACACACTTCACAAACATTCTTTCTAGAACTGTAAAATGTACTTAACCCCAAGATATTCTAAAAGGGTAAGATGGATTACTTAAGAGCTCGGCGAACCGGGCTGATAGAGTTATCGTTAGTGGGGACAGTACACTTTTCACAGTGGAGGCTATCCAAAAACTCAGACTGGAACTTGAACGGATAATTCAACTGGCCTATCGACGTGCAAAATGTGTCCTGTTTAAAAGGGACATAACCAGTGTTTCTGTCCTCACTACTCATATTGAGAAAAGAGACTGGATGCTTATCTTCCCCTTTAGAATATCTTTGCTTAACCCCCAAACGGTAATAGAATGTTTGTAGATGAATACGAATATCAAAATGCTTATTATGTTTGTCACTATGCGACTACCTGAAATAACTACAGCTGTAGTTTACATGAGTTTATTAAAATGTGTGTCAACCAGTGGCATTATTTCTGAACCTTGTATGTGTCATTCATAGACAAAGTGTCCAACAGTTCTTTTATCTCTTTCCATTGTAGTTTTGCAGCGTTGAATCTACATATTTTAACAGTAGTAACTCTAGTAAGGTTCATACTGTGAAATGCTATGGGTGATGAAGGGCAGTCATCTTGATGTCCATGCATTAGGCATGGTAGTACCTCTTAAAAGGCTTCCAAATATATTTTGGCACACACGATTTTAATTTCTTGCCTTTGCAACATAGCCATCTTCAGTAGATGCAAATACGATAAATCCCATCAGCCAGAGCACAATTAAATCTAAAGTAATGTAACTGATTGTTTTAGAATTGTATGGCAGGAATAGTTAATGTCTTATGTTTAGAATTAAAAACAAACTAAGAAAACACCCCATTCCGGAGAACAAAAATGAAAGTTGACATGTGTCAGGTTTATGGCATCGTAAAACCATGTGATGGCTGGCAGTTTGTGCCTTTCTTAGCTCATGTTGAATTAATTTTCATAATGCACAAAAGATAATATTGAAAGTTGAATACCAACAGGACTATCACATTTCCCAGTACAACGATGCAAAACATACTATGCTGGCAACAGAGAATGCATACACCACCTTTTGGCATTTAGCTGGAAATACGAGTAATATTTTTTTAATTCAACCATCAAAATGTGAATAATCTTGTTTAAAAAGAAGTAAAAAGCAATTTTAGCCAGGATAAATTATTGTAAGAATTTAGTGGCATCCGCAAATATTCTGATAAAATTATTTACAACATCGGGCATTATCATTTATAAAGTAGATAAACAGGGTAGGTCCTAGAACGCTACCCTGGGGGACACCACTTGTAACAAGAGTATTGTCAGATTTTATGCTCTTAACATTGACGTACTGTGTTCTGTCTGTAAAATAATCCTTAATCCACTCCAGTAAATTTCTGGTATGCCATAATTATCCTTTAAGTTTATGTAATAATCTTGTATGTGGGACCTTATAAAAGGCTTTTTGTAAATCTATGTAGATTACATCGACATGTATATCATCATTTGTCAATAACATCCAATTATTTATAGTAGCTGTGTTGTACAAGATCTTCCAGAAGTAAAACTATACTGACAGTCTGATAAAAGATCATTTGACACTAAATGACTAAATAAAGCATCACGAACTAAGCTTTCACACATCTTGCAAACGACCGATGTGGGGCTGACAGGCCGATAGTTCCCAGGATCACACTTTTCTTCACTTTTAAAGACTGGTTTCATTTTCAGCAAGGTTCCAACTATCATTAAGAGATTTGTCAAACAAACGTTTTAAAGGTTTACGTAAATAATCTTTCATTGTTCAAAATGTGACGTACTACAAGTCACATATTGTCGCCAAAAATCACATTTTGTCGCCGGCGTCAAAATGTGATCGGCGACAAAATGTGTCATAACAAGGAGAATGGACCGGGTTAGGCAGAAAGATAGTATAGATCACAGTAAGCAAAGGGGAAAGGCAGAGTCAAAGAGAGTAATAATAATAATAATAATAGTGAATCATTTATATAGCGCATTCCTCCACCAATGTGGAGCTCTATGCGCTTAACAACAACAAAAATTAAAAAGCAACAAATTCAACAACAAAACGAAATAATCGCTCACGCACATGCAAATAGGCATACACATACACACCCCACCCACACATACACGCACGTACCGGCACACACACACACACACACACACACACACACACACACACACACACACACACACACACACACACACACACACACACACACACACACACACACCACACACACACACACACACACGCACGCACACACACACGCACACGCACATACACACACGCACACACACACACCGTTACCATCACCACCACTCACCCCACCCAAAAAACACAATACAAAATACAATCAGTTGAACAAAGCATCAACACACACACACACTCTCTCTCTCTCTCTCTCTCTCTCTCTCTCTCTCTCTCTCTCTCTCTCTCTCTCTCTCTCTCTCTCTCTCTCTCTCTCTCTCTCTCTCTCTCTCTCTCTCTCTCTCTCTCTCTCTCTCTCTGTCTCGCGCGCGCGCGCATCAAAGCTGACGTACACATTGCAGTCAACACACAGTGAAACTAATATGGGGGGAGGGGAGTGTGTGTGTGAGAATAGAGTCCAGAAGTAATGTGGCCTAAAGGTTGTGATGTAGCTTGAACAGGTGGGTCTTGAGAGCTGATTTGAAACATTGCAAGGACTGGATATGGCGGATTTCGCGTGGTAAGGAGTTCCAAACTGATGGGGCCGAAAAGGAAAAGGAGCGCTCACCAAACATTTTTGTTCGTGTACTAGGAACACAGAGAATTTTGGAATCTGAAGATGACCGCAATTGCCTTGATGGAGTATAGACAGAAAGCATGTCAGAAATATAGCTACGGGCATTTCCAGAGAAATAAGAATGACATAGAGTGGAAATTTTGAGTGACGGATTACAGGAAGTTACAAGCACACAGAACTTCCAGAAGGTGGGGGAACTATTTGTACAAAAGACACCCCCCCCCCCGGTATCCCCACGGGGGTAATCATTGGGTTCGAACCTCAAGGCTGTATCTCAAGAACTTCTTCATGGAATCGCTTCAAATTTAGTGTGGTCACCTTGAAAACGAAAGTTTCTTCTTTTGGCCATATCTTTCAATTTCATATCGATGGACTTATAATGTTCAAATTCCGAATGCAGATGCATTGGCTTTTGGTATTTCTGAATATTGATTACCAAACAAGGTCAAGGTCAAGGTCACCATAGTTATACTCTGCCTGAAGGACCATCTGTAACCGGTCATCCACTACCACACATATTTTAAAAAAATATATTTTGAAGCTTAGAAGTTCTAAAAACCTTCTTTTCTTTCTTTTTTGGGGCAATTATTATAGCACATCACTACAACAAATAAACAGGCGGATCTCTTCCTAACATACAACAGATAATTTTTTTTAAAGTGTCTTTAAGCGCACCATTTGTCCCTAAAGAATCTTGACCCAAACATCCACTTTCTCTCTCTCTCTCTCTCTCTCTCTCTCTCTCTCTCTCTCTCTCTCTCTCTCTCTCTCTCCTCTCTCTCTTCTCCTCTCTCTCTCTCCCTCTCTATCTCTCTCTCTCTCTCCTCTCTCTCTCCTCTCTCTCTCTCTTATCTCTCTCTCTCTCTCTCTCTCTCACATCTCTCTCTCTCTCTCTCTCTCCCTCTCTCGCTCTCTCTCTCTCTCTCTTTGCTCCCCCCGGTTGGACACACACTTTTTTTTCATCTTTTGTAAATAAAAGAAATAATGTATATTTTTGTTAATAAAAGTAAATATTTGCATAAAACATTTGTTTTAACTTAATATAAGGGCCATGTTTGGTTTTTAATAATAAAATAAAAACTTGAATTTTAACTCATAGCCCTGAAATTTTAATCAACTTGGGAGTGTTGGTTTCTTTCACCTCAGGCCAAAATACCAAAGTAATATTTAATGCAACACTTTTATATCTCTATAGCTATATTATCAAATATTAATAATAAATTAAACCTTTTATGAATTTTATATATTTTCAAAATAACAACTTGACTTGTGCATTTTGAATTCTCCCACCACCCCATTTTCATGTTTACTGTTTGTCCACGCTTTGTATCATCCATTTTTGTTGTGTTTGTTTTATTTTATTTTTACATAGGGGAAGACGGGGTAAAAAGCGCATGGGCGGGTAAGAAGCCCACCCCCAATTATCTCATGAAATAAAGAACATTTCAGTCAAATTTGCCCATGAGACGAATGCTCAACATTAACGCTCGTCTCATGGGCAAAATAAGACTGAAATTTGCTTCATTTCATGAGATAATTGGGGTGGGCTTCTTACCCGCCCATGCGCTTTTTACCCCGTCTTCCCCTAACTAACCCATTACAAATGTCCCATATGTGCCCTGCCGGGTCGAGAGGACGTAAAACTCTATATTTCTTTCTTTCTTGCGCCGCATTTGAAGTCAAACACTCAAAGGGAAAACATGTCTAACTACTCAGACCCATTTCTAAAAGATATCAAGCATAAGGCTAAAAGTAAAGTCCCATATATTTGTTAAAGAGATAAATACATATGATTGCTTTCAATCCATTGAAATATTTTAAAGGAGAAAAAAAAGTGTAAATGCTGGTAATTTAAATGATGCAATTTGAATCCAACAGACGGAGGCGGAGCAAAGCGGAATAACGTCATACGATTGACAGGCAGCTTATGCCACTGTCATGACAGGCAACTAGGAAACGCAAATAGAGATCATACATTGCAGGGTTGGACTTTGCGATATTTGGATAAGCCACGCCTACTCTTCA
>CM065708.1:14173576-14176076 GCA_017654935.2 Phymorhynchus buccinoides | reverse complement strand
CTAAGCTTTGTCAATGTGTTTAATGTTGTTCAGTATATTGCCTTATTGTGCCTACATTCTCCTTTTAATGTTCAGTTAGCCTTATTTTTCCATTTTTGGATTAATTGTTGTATTAATTACTCGTATTGTGGGAAATGTAAACGTTTTGTCAATTATGGCCATGCAAACTGTAAAAGAAGTTATGAAGAATCTGCCCAAGCCAATAGTATGTTTTGTATTAAACGGTTAATCCTAATCCTATCAGGGGGACATCGAACTTAACCCCGGACCCAATTCTAACTCTGATCTTGGAATTATTCACGTAAATATTAGCAGTAACAGAAACAAAATGGACATTTTCGAAGCAGAATACAACAAATTTGATATCATCACTGTATCAGAAACATGGTTGTCACCTTCTGTTAGCAACAACTCTATAACTATGTCCAATTTCCACCCACCTGTCAGATGTGATAGACCAAATGATCCTCATGGTGGTGTTGCTATATATGTAAAAAATAATCTAGTCTGTAAACCTCGCCCTGATCTCCACGTTGACAACTTGGAAGCTGTTTGGGTTGAGACTAAACTTGACCAAACAAGCTTCTTAATTGGATCTTTCTATAGACCCCCAAGTTCCAATATTAACTATTGGAAACTGATTGATGAAAGCATCCACAAAGTTAACAACATTTCATTAAAGTTTATCATTCTTGGAGATTTTAATACTGATTTCCTAACCAATCCATCACTTCATCTACTTGAAATTATTAACCGATATCACCTAACTCAATTAATCGACACACCCACAAAGATTACTGACACAAGTAAGACTTGTTTGGATTTGATCCTCACGCAGTGTCCTAATTTTGTGACCTCTAAAAACATTTTGCCTGCAGTTTGCAGTGACCACAGCGTTCCTTGTGTTATTGTTAAAAACTATATAACTAAAAATAAGCCATATAAAAGAACAATATATGTTTATAATCAGTTAGACACACTGCGTTTCTGTGACTTGTTAGATAATGTAGACTGGGACAATGTCATCCTGGGCAGGTCTTTGGATGAAAGTGTGGCAATGTTTTCAGAAATAGTTATGGAAAAAGCTAAACTATGTATGCCAACTAAGACTGTCACTATTCGTCCGAATGACGTGCCTTGGATGACAGACGAGATCAGACTGTTGATTGAGGAGCGCATATCCATTCACAATGTAGCCAAACAGACTAATGATTCAAATGACTGGAAAACGTTTCGTCAGTTCCAAAATTATGTAACGTCTAAAGAAAGGCAAAGACAACAAGATTACATAAGTGAACTGGATAATAAGGTTTCTAATTCCACTAACTTTGGTAACAAGGAATGGTGGAAACTTGTTAAATCCTTTTTAAAAACAAAAAAGGAATTGAGTCAAATGAGATCCCACCCATTCTTCATGAGGGTACAGTACACTATAGTAATAAAGAAAAAGCCAATGTTTTTAATGCATTCTTCATAGCCCAATCCACATTAGAAAATAGTAATGACGACGTTCCAGATGTTCCTTACCTTATTCCTGAAATTTCTGAAATTTCCTTAACACTTACTGATGTAAAGACTGTTATTGAGAATCTTAACACAAACAAGGCAGTTGGGCCTGATTTGATTCATAATAGATTATTAATCGCAGCTCTCCCTGTAATACTTTATCCTTTGACTTTCATTTTTAATAGGAGCTTGACCGAAGGTAAATTCCCTGGTGCCTGCAAATTAGCTCACGTAAGCCCCTTACATACAAAAGAATCTAAACATATTTGCAATAATTATCGACCAATTTCATTGTTGAGTTGTGTTGGAAAAGCACTGGAGAGATGCATCCATAAATATGTTTACAATTTTCTTATGTCAAATAATATCATCTCTCCCTCACAATCTGGCTTTATTACTGGTGACTCCACTGTCAATCAATTGTTGTGTATTTATAATGATTTGTGTTCTTCATTTGACAGTGGTGTTATAACTCAAGCAGTGTATTTTGACATTTCTAAAGCCTTTGACCGTGTTTGGCATAAAGGCCTCATCTGTAAACTTAATGGAATTGGTATTCGTGGGAAATTACTAGCTTGGTTTACCGATTATCTATCAAACTGTTATCAGTCAGTAGTAATCAAGGGTGAAAAATCTGATTATTTAAAGATCCCAGCAGGGGTTCCACAAGGTTCCGTTCTCGGACCACTCTTGTTTCTTATTTATATAAATGATATAGTTAATGGCATAGCATCTAACGTTAAACTTTTCGCTGACGACACCAGCATGTCCCTATCACTCAATAACCATGTTACTCGTACAGAAATGATTAATGCTGACTTATTAAAGATCAACAGTTGGGCCATGCATTGGAAAGTTAAATTTAGTGAAGAAAAAACTGAACTGCTTCATTTTGTACGCGGAAATAATGTTGTTCTTCCCCTTACTTTTGGAACTGTTCAATTGCACGATACTGACAAACATAAACACTTAGGACTTGTGCTCAAAATAACTG
>CM065708.1:14163568-14173076 GCA_017654935.2 Phymorhynchus buccinoides | reverse complement strand
CTGGAGAAAGCGGCAAAACAGAGCAAGTCGGCCCCGGCAAAAGCTCCTTTTTTTATTTTATTTTTATTTTTTAGTTCGGCCCGGCAATGACAATGCATGACTTTTATAGGCCACAGACATCATCTGAGAGGTGAGTGCATCTGGCCTCTTTATGGTATGGGAAAGTTGCAGAAATGGTCTGGAAAAAGTATGGATTTTTATTTCAAAAATTCTGTACGAACCCTGCCTCTCCTACCTGTCATTTCAAGACGTTGTTACTCAATCCTCAAGTTCTGGTGCCAAAAAACACAAAAGGACTGAATCTTATTCTCTTCACGTTGCTTCAAATTTGTCTGTTCTTTTTCTGATAGTTGTTCCTTTTTAAAAAATTATTATTGGAATACGGGTTTCTGGGTCGTTGCTTCTTGGTGTGGAGAGTTCTGATCTGAATTGAGGCGAGCTACGATTGGGTTTCAATGAATTTGTGGTTGTGTGTTCGGATTTAGCTGCAAAGTACAGTTGGCCTTCAAAAAGATGATGGTGGTTGTCAAGTGAAAGAAAGAAGAGGACATTCGGCTGATTTTGGTGGTTCTGAGTGAGATTTGGCTACCATGGTTGATGTTCATGTTTGGCTATGGTCCATGGTTGATGTTCATGTTTGGCTATAGTCCAAGGTTGATGTTCAGATTTGGCTATGGTCCATGGTTGATGTTCATGTTTGGCTATGGTCCATGGTTGATGTTCATGTTTGGCTATAGTCCATGGTTGGTGTTCAGATTTGGCTATAGTCCATGGTTGATGTTCAGATTTGGCTATGGTCCATGGTTGATGTTCATATTTGTCTATCGTCCATGGTTGATGTTCAGATTTGGCTATAGGCCGTGGTTGATGTTCATATTTGGCTATTGTCCATGGTTGATGTTCAGATTTGGCTATAGGCCGTGGTTGATGTTCAGATTTGGCTATCATCCATGGTTGATGTTCAGATTTGGCTATAGTCCGTGGTTGATGTTCAGATTTGGCTATCGTCCATGGTTGATGATCACATTTGGCTATAGTCCATGGTTGATGTTCAGATTTGGCTATGGTCCATGGTTGATGTTCATATTTGGCTGTAGTCCAAGTTTGATGTTCAGATTTGGCTATGGTCCATGGTTGATGTTCAGATTTGGCTATGGTCCATGGTTGATGTTCAGATTTGGCTATAGTCCAAGGTTGATGTTCAGATTTGGCTACCATGGTTGATGTTCATATCTGGCTGTAGTCTAAGGTTGATGTTCAGATTTGGCTATAGTCCATGGTTGATGTTCATATTTGTCTATCGTCCATGGTTGATGTTCATATTTGTCTATAGTCCGTGGTTGATGTTCATATTTGGCTATAGTCCATGGTTGATGTTCAGATTTGGCTATGGTCCATGGTTGATGTTCAGATTTGGCTATCGTCCATGGTTGATGTTCATATCTGGCTGTAGTCTAAGGTTGATGTTCAGATTTGGCGATTGTCCAAGGTTGATGTTCATATTTGGCTATGGTCCATGGTTGATGTTCATATTTGTCTATAGTCCGTGGTTGATGTTCAGATTTGGCTATGGTCCATGGTTGATGTTCAGACTTGGCTATGGTCCATGGTTGATGTTCATATTTGTCTATAGTCCAAGGTTGATGTTCAGATTTGTCTATAATCCATGGTTGATGTTCATATTTGTCTATAGTCCATGGTTGATGTTCATATTTGGCTGTAGTCCATGACCATGGTTGATGTTCATATTTGGCTATGGTCCATGGTTGATGTTCATATTTGTCTATAGTCCATGGTTGATGTTCATATTTGTCTATAATCCATGGTTGATGTTCATATTTGGCTGTAGTCCATAACCATGGTTGATGTTCATATTTGGCTATAGTCCGTGGTTGATGTTCAGATTTGGCTATCATCCATGGTTGATGTTCATATTTGGCTATAGTCCGTGGTTGATGTTCAGATTTGGCTATCATCCATGGTTAATGTTCATATTTGTCTATAGTCCATGGTTGATGTTCAGATTTGGCTATCGTCCATGGTTGATGTTCATATTTGTCTATAGTCCATGGTTGATGTTCATATTTGTCTATAATCCATGGTTGATGTTCATATTTGGCTATAGTCCATGGTTGATGTTCATATTTGGCTATAGTCCATAGTTGATGTTCCATTGATTTGACTCTAATTCGTGTTTAATGCCCAGTTACTGGAAATAATATTGCATTTGTATAAAAGAAAATAAGTAACAACACGAGAATATCACCTTTTTTTTTTAAAGTCTGTTTTGTGGTAAACCTTGTTCAATGTTTTCCCAAGTGTAGCCTACACCAATGTTTCTCCCCACCCCATCCCCACCCCCACCCCCACCCCCATTTGTTTTTTGTCTTCCATGCATGTTGGTGGTGAATAGCTGTTGTGGTTTTTTTTAGCTAACTTCGAGAAAATTATCGGAGTCTCTTATCAATCTGAGCATTTGTCGTATACACAAACACAGTGATACCTCTCTTATAAGACCTTCAAAAATCACCCAAACTGAGGTCTTATAAGGGAGGGGTCTTAAACGGAGGTAATTTTAATACTTACAAAGAAGGGCAATGTCTCAGAGAAGTAGGTCTTACGTGGGAGGGAGTCTTATAATAGGAGGTCTTATAAGGGAGGTAACCCACTGTGGGAGAAAGGACCAAAAAGGCAGAAAGACGCTTAAGACGACAGAAAGCAAAAGGTAAAGGTAGAGTCAAAGAGAGCGAGAGATCAGAGAGGAAGCTGCATGCGCAGAACTTCCAGAAGGTGGTGGAACTATTTGTATGAAAGACCCCCCTGGGGGAAGACTACTTTTTGAAGGGTATATTGATTTATACGTAGTTGGTAATGGACATAGTGGACGTTAATCACTTAATGTTAACCTTTTCATCGCCACTGTCGCCTCTTGGCACCACAATGATTCGACACCCATGTCACTAAAATGCATCAAATGAGGGTCTGGTGTCCAGTGACCTTATGTATTAACCCTTTCATCGCCACTGTCGCCTCTTGGCACCACAATGATTTAACACCCACGTCACTAAAAGGCATCACATGGGGGTCTGCTATCCAGTGACCTTATGTATTAACCCTTTCATCGCCACTGTCGCCTCTTGGCACCACAATGATTGAACACCCATGTCACTGAAAGGCATCTAATGAGGGTCTGTTGTCCAGTGACCTTATGTATTAACCCTTTCATCGCCACTGTCGCCTCTTGGCACCACAATGATTGAAAACACCCATGTCACTGAAAGGCATCTAATGAGGGTCTGTTGTCCAGTGACCTTATGTATTAACCCTTTCATCGCCACTGTCGCCTCTTGGCACCACAATGATTTAACACCCATGTCACTGAAAGGCATCTAATGAGGGTCTGTTGTCCAGTGACCTTATGTATTAACCCTTTCATCGCCACTGTCGCCTCTTGGCACCACAATGATTTAACACCCATGTCACTGAAAGGCATCAAATGAGGGTCTGGTATCCAGTGACCTTATGTTAGCCCTTTCATTGCCACTGTCGCCTCTTGGCACCACAATGATTGAACACCCATGTCACTGAAAGGCATCAAATGAGGGTCTGGTATCCAGTGACCTTATGTTAGCCCTTTCATTGCCACTGTCGCCTCTTGGCACCACAATGATTGAACACCCATGTCACTGAAAGGCATCAAATGAGGGTCTGGTATCCAGTGACCTTAATTTCGATGGCTTGGAGTCAAAACGGACTATTTTTAGATAGTCCATTGACGTATTATTGGAATTATTACAAAAACTAATAACTTGTATCAAGCAATGACTGCAGAAATATAAAAAGGGGTTATGCTTTTTATATTTCAACAGTCTTTTTTTTATATACAAGTTATTAGTTTTTGTAATAAGTTCAATAATATGTCAATGGACATATCTAAAGATAGTCCGTTTTGACTCCAAGCCATCGTAATATGTTCTTCATTCTGGGAGGTAAGGATAGGCCCTATTTTATGCATGTCACAGAGGAATCCCCAATATTGCAGACAAAATCTTTTCTCTACCCTGGTAAGTTTAATGGTACATACTGCACTTAGCATGTGTTAAACCCAGTGGCAACGAAAAAGTTGTCATTTGGTCGAAATGTACCCCCCCCCCCCCCCTCCCTCCCTCATCAGTGACAAAAATCGCATTCAAATTATTATTTTTTTTTAAATGGGTGGCGCGCCTCTGGCTGCGACGCACTCTCCAGGTGGGTGCAACCCGAATTTCACAGAGACGCCTCTGTGACTATGAAGTACCTATTACCTAATACATTTTGGCTGGAGAATGGCTGGCGTTGAAAGGGTTAATTAATGCTGTTACTAGTACTACTGTGTTTATTGATGAGAAGGGATGGAACACTAAGAGACAGTCGTAGTGATGGTATGATGAGGGTCTATAGCCAAGGGAGATTTCCTTTGTCGAGTGCCGGCTATCGTGCTGCTAATGATGTGTACAGAGGATCAATGAGTGCTGTTAGATAGTGGTTTTTTTAATATATTTTTTTATATGCTTGTTGGAACAGTGTTCTTTGTCTCACTTTGCCTCTGTGTGTGTGTGTGTGTGTGCGTGTGTGTGCATGTGTTTGTGTGTGTGTGTGTGTGTGTGTGTGTGTGTGTCAGACCTGTTTACTCTACTCTTTTCGAGTAGTATTCTACTCGAATTGGACCTCTACTACTCTTCAAAATTGAAAAGAATGCTCTAATTACTCATTTTCAGTGAACATTGTTTGATGGTTTAATGAATAAAACTACACATTTTGCACCAAAAGCTACTCATGAAAGAAAATTATGGGTTTTTACTTCAGGTTTAGACATATAGGGAAGTGGTAGATCAGACTTTTGTTATATATAGACTTTATATAGAAAAACTGTCTACACCAATTGGTTCCCCCACAACAAACCACTACAAAAGCACAGTCAGAGGCAAAATTGTGATATAAAAGCGAGTTTAGAAGTGACCAAGGTATGGTGCGTACACAGATTTACTTCCCTTGAAGCGAATGCATCAAATTGACAGCTATCTATTAATTCCGGACAATGATTTTTTTTAAAAATCAATCAATCAATTAATCAAAAGTATTCAACACAGAACCGCAACCGAAAATAGAACCGCAATTTAGTATTGTAAGATTAACCCCTTGACTGCCACCAACGTATGACATACTGCCCCGATGACATCACTGATGATCATCATCAGATGAAGAGGAATAGCTCTGATAATGATAGATTGATATGCTGGCTTTTGCTCTAACACAGTCAAGAGAGTTATATCCCCAGACAAGTTTGCCAGATTGGCTCTGTTAGTTGTCTTTTTCATGGTATGATTTGCCCAATGATTTGTTTTTAAATTTTTATCAGGCAGTCAATGGGTTCACCCCTTATGCTGCCTGCTACTACTACAGGGTATGTGATGTCATTGATGATGTCATAACTTTTGATGCCATAGTCCTGGAATGCTGGTTTTGGGTTTAGACAAATCGGGAAAGATACCTCTAGGACTATTTTCTCATATTGAGTCCAACACTAACAGGTCTCTTTGAAATTTGATAAATAGAAAATCGAGAATTTCTCCATTTTTGTCTGGCAGTGAAGGGGTTAAACTGCCGTTCACTTCCCTACTCCTGATATCTGCAAGGGAAATAATCAAATAAACCCAAGCTGGCATGGCTTAATAATATTTAATTTGAAGGCTTTGCCTCTTGTTCAATAATAATAAAAAAATATCCAATGTTTACCTGCCCTAATATGGAAAATATTGGCCAATCTGTCCGTTTTCTAGTGTTCCGTCATTTTTTCCTCTCTAGCTTTCCGCCATTCGTAGGTAGAAATGCAAATTCGAGCGGAGTTAGGTTTGTATTGTGAGATGCACTCGCAAACAACAAGCTGTCGTTCTGGCTACTAATGGGCGTGTGTAGAGAGAGCTGCCATGATGTCCGGCTAATCCCTTGATAATAGTAACAGTACCCCAGGTATGCTAGTTGTTCAGAGAATCCTTTGATGATAATAACAGTACTCCCGGGTATGCTAGTTGTTCAGAGAATCCTTTGATGATGATAACAGTACTCCAGGTATGCTAGTTATTCAGAGAGCTTTTAATTAATGATACCCCATTAATCGCCGCGGTAACACTGTGCACAGCGCTGTTGTTTAGAAAGCCGTCAACATCATCATCACTTCGCCCCTTTATCATTTGTTTATGCTCAGGTAGTAATTGCGACTACTAGTACTACATAAAACTGAAACAGACTGCAACGTCACTGGAACATACAACAAACAAACAACTACACGACAAGTGTAGAGTGACGTTATTTTATTCACAAGAGACAAAACAAAAGTACTGGATATTTTTGCGAATGCGCCTTTATTAACACAGACAAACAGGAAAACAGCAAAAGGAGCAAAAAAATCAAGATAAAAAACCTTTAGCAAATGATTTACACATTGGACTGTAGAGGGGAAGTATTGTTTTTCGATCTTGTTGATTTTTTTGCTCCTTTACATAGATATATTTTATGAATTAATAAGTGATGACCCTCCTTAAACCACGCGCCAAAACCATGTTGAAACATGCAGCTGGGAGCCAAAGGGTTAATCTAACCACTGTATTGTAAACTCTCCCCTCACTGGTTATAGAATTCCTTTGAAAGAAAACCGAAATGTGAAAAACATTGATGGAAGACTATTGCTAGTAAGTTACATACAGGGCAGTCTTCAGCTTAGCGAAAAAAAAAAAAAATGCCCCAATTTTATAAAAACACACAAAAGTATGTTTTAACCCTTCTAGTACCATGTATTTTTTTACATTCTTGGTTGCCCGTTGCATCTCAACCGACAAGAGGGAAGCAACCAAACTTTTCGAGTGCGCATGTATTGCTTTAACGGCAGAAACAGTGACAAAAGCTCTAAAAACAGACAAACGCGTGGCAGGGTCCTTGGCAGTGAATGTCTTTGCATTTGGTGGGAGTGTAGAGTGATGTCTTGGGTGAATGTATTCGCCCACGGTGCTAGAAGAGTTTTGACAAAAAACAACAAACCAAACACCAATTAATAAAGATATTTCGAGGGGCCTGTCCCTCTTTATCAAACCATGGACTGATGCCAAAATGATGTCAAATTATTATGAGGTAATTTAAAGACCTCATGGTTGCCAAAAATATGCTTTGCTAGAAATGTTGATTCTCCCGATTTAATTGACCTGAATATGATCCCACAATCTCCCATGCTTCATGGAGTGAACGGAGCTCTATCTTTATTCTTAATCCTTTCGCTGCCAGTCATTTTTTCCACGCCCCAATCCCACGCTTCATGGAGTGAACGGAGCTCTATCTTTATTCTTAATCCTTTCGCTGCCAGTCATTTTTTCCACGCCCCAATCCCACGCTTCATGGAGTGAACGGAGCTCTATCTTTATTCTTAATCCTTTCACTGCCAGCCATTTTTTCATGCCCCAATCCCACGCTTCATGGAGTGAACGGAGCTCTATCTTTATTCTTAATCCTTTCGCTGCCAGCCATTTTTTCACGCCCCAAAAATATGAAATTTAACTGGGTAGAGTCAAAACATTATCTGCAATATTGGGAATTCAACTGTAACATGTACAAAATTAGGCCTCTCCTTACCTAAGAAAATAGGGTCTTCAGATAACAGGCCCTGACTTGATGCCTTCTAGTGTCATGTGTGTTAACCCTTTCAATGCTAGCCATTCCTCAGCCAAAATTTACCATTAAACTTACCTGGGTAGAGAAAAGATTTTGTCTGCAATATTGGGGGATTCCTCTCTGACATGCATAAAATAGGGCCCGCCCTTACGAAGAACATAAGGTCATTGGTCAGCAGACCCTCATTTGATGCCTTTTAGTGACATGGGTGTTAAATCATTGTGGTGCCAAGAGGCGACACTGTGGCGATGAAAGGGTTAAACCATTGTGGTGCATAAATACGACTTTGGTGGTGAAAGGGTTAACACATCTGGCTGTTGATTAACCCTAAAACAGCGGGGTCCCCCACCCCCAGGTCTGTCTGTTGTGAATTTTGTGTTAGGGGAGGTGGGTGTGTTGAAGCTTCATAGTGCTGTGGTGGTTTGTTGTTTTCTTCGTGGAACCACGGAGGTGGTGCTTCATCATGCCTGTCTCGTAGTTTTGATCATTCGTAACATGGACTCACGCGAAAGTCTGGAACCCCTCTCTCTCTCTGTGGTGCTTAACCTTTGTTTTTGTGGGGTCTTTTTTCATGGATCCATGGAGGTGGTGCTTTATCATGCCTGTCTCGCAGTTTTGATAATTCGTAGCATGGACTCGCGCGGAAGTCTGGAACCCCTCTCTCTCTCTGGTGTTTAACCTTTGGCCTGTTGTTTTCTTTCTTCGTGGAACCACGGAGGTGGTGCTTCATCATGCCTGTCTCGTAGTTTTGATCATTCGTAACATGGACTCGCGTGAAAGTCTGGAATCCCTCTCTCTCTCTGTGGTGCTTAACCTTTGTTTTTGTGGGGTTTTCATGGATCCATGGAGGTGGTGCTTTATCATGCCTGTCTCGTAGTTTTGATCATTCGTGACATGGACTCGCACGAAAGTCTGGAATCCCTCTCTCTCTGTGGTGCTTAACCTTTGTTTTTTGGGGTTTTTTCTTCGTGGAACCACGGAGGTGTGGTTTTATTATGCCTGTGTCGTGATTGTGATCATTCGTGACATGGACTCGCGCGAAAGTCTGGAACCCCTCTCTCTCTGTGGTGCTTAACCTTTGGCTTGTTGTTTTCTTCATTCATGGATCCACGGAGGTGTTGTTTTTTTATCATGCCTGTCGTGATCGTGGTTGTGATCATTCGTAACATGGACTCGCGCGGAAGTCTGGAACCCCTCTCTCTCTGTGGTGCTTAACCTTTGGCTTGTTGTTTTCTTCATTCATGGATCCACGGAGGTGTGTTTCATTATGCCTATCGTGGTCGTGGTTGTGATCATTCGTAATATGGACTCGTGCGGAAGTCTGGAACCCCCCTCTCTCTGTGTGTGGTGCTTAACCTTTGGCTTGTTGTTTTCTTCATTCATGGATCCACGGAGGTGTGTTTCATTATGCCTATCGTGGTCGTGGTTGTGATCATTCGTAATATGGACTCCCGTGAAAGTCTGGAACCCCTCTCTCTCTGTGTGTGGTGCTTAACCTTTGGCTTGTTGTTTTCTTTCTTCGTGGATCCATGGAGGTGTGCTTTATTATGTCTGTCTCGTGGTTTTGATCGTTCGTAACATGGACTCGCGCTGAAGTCTGGAATCCCTCTCTCTGTGTGGTGCTTAACCTTTGGTTTGTTGTTTTCTTTCTTCGTGGATCCATGGAGGTGTGCTTTATTATGTCTGTCTCGTGGTTTTGATCGTTCGTAACATGGACTCGCGCTGAAGTCTGGAATCCCTCTCTCTGTGTGGTGCTTAAACCTTTGCTGGGCTAACAGTCTTTTTTTTCTTCTGGAAAGTTTGAAGCTGT
>CM065708.1:14148568-14161068 GCA_017654935.2 Phymorhynchus buccinoides | reverse complement strand
GATGATGATGATGATGACAATGAAGTTAATGATGATATCTTGATTATATGTTATTTGTCCAGGGGTCAATCTGCTGATCGGCACAGAGAATGGACTCATGCTGCTGGACCGAAGTGGACAAGGCAAAGGTAAACACACACACACACACACACACACACACACACACACCAACTTATATGCACACACAAATGCACAAGCACACACACTCACACACGCACACACATTTTGCATGCAAAAAGGTATTTAAGATATCTAGGCCAAGTTTTAAAATGAAGGTCAAAGGTCAAGGTCACTGGAGCCGAAAAAGCTGCCACACACCTGCTTTTCTCTAGCTGTCAATAGACAGACCTGCCTACTGCTACGATTTGGCCATAGCAGCTACGAAAAATAAAGCTTTGCTACGGAGCTACGGCAACCTTAGCGTTGCTACGGAAAAGAAAAAAAATTGCCGCTGTTCCCGGTTTTGTCTGTTTCTAACAGCAGACACTGTGTCACACGCGATAACCTAGTCACTTCCGTTTTTATCAAAGTGACTGCGCATGCATTCTTATTGCTTTCTGTGGAGAAAAAAATGGCGGACTCCAGCAGCAGTAGCGATTCGGGAGATGTTTCAAACGAAGAAAAGCAAATCCAAACCAGAAAACGAAAATCATCTGGCCCACCATCTTGTTCTAAGAAAAAACATCGGCCTGCCGCACAAGTTTTCAAAATAGCGTACACGGAGGAGTGGCCTTGCATCGTCAGAAGTCGACTCGGTGCGAACCATGCTCACTGACTGACCGAGTCACTGCAACCTCTGCCATGCGGACTTCTCTGCGGTAGAGACGATTGCTGTCAGCACGTTCAATCGACGAAACATAAGCAGTATGTTTCGGCTCAGGCAGAGAACAAATCGATTGCCGTCGTTTGTGGATGCTACGTAAAAAATTTGCCATGCTACTGAAAATTGATGGCTGGGCTACTGATTGGGAAAATTCCAAGTAGGCAGGTCTGCATAGAGTGCGCGAGATAAAGTTGAGATCCTCGCTGGCGCAGAGGTACTGTAGAAGTGCAGGTGTCGACTGTTAGATCAGTCTTTAGTTTCAGGGGTATCTGTTTGTTCCTGCAAGTTCACTGGATCCGAAAAATAATGATGCTGCGCGGCTGGTTGATCTAGCGTTTTCTCACTCTTAGTTTTTGTAGGTCTTTGTGACGCACGTTCTCCATTATTTTCATTATCTTGTGTGTGTGTGTGCAGTGTACACGCTGATCTCTCGGCGGCGTTTCCAGCAGATGGAGGTGCTGGAGGGCCAGAACATCCTGGTGACCATCTCCGGCAAGAAGAACAAGATCCGCGTCTACTACCTCTCCTGGCTCAAGACCAAGATCTTCAAGTCCGACGGGGTACGGTCAATGAGGGTTTGTTTTCTTCTTCTTCTTCTTCTTCTTACCTCTCCTGGCTCAAGACCATGATCTTCAAGTCTGACGGGGTACGGTCAATGAGGGTTTGTCTTCTTCTTCTTCTTCTTCTTCTTACCTCTCCTGGCTCAAGACCATGATCTTCAAGTCCGATGGGGTACGGTCAATGAGGGTTTGTTTTCTTCTTCTTCTTCTTCTTCTTACCTCTCCTGGCTCAAGACCATGATCTTCAAGTCCGATGGGGTACGGTCAATGAGGGTTTGTTTTCTTCTTCTTCTTCTTCTTCTTACCTCTCCTGGCTCAAGACCAAGATCTTCAAGTCTGACGGGGTACGGTCAATGAGAGTCTGTATTCTTCTTCTTCTTCTTCTTCTTCTTCTTCTTCTTCTTCTTACCTCTCCTGGCTCAAGAACAAGATCTTCAAGTCCGACTTCTTCTTCTTCTTCTTCTTCTTCTTCTTCTTCTTCTTCTTCTTACCTCTCCTGGCTCAAGACCAAGATCTTCAAGTCCGACGGGGTACGGTCAATGAGAGTCTGTATTCTTCTTCTTCTTCTTACCTCTCCTGGCTCAAGAACAAGATCTTCAAGTCCGACGGGGTACGGTCAATGAGAGTCTGTATTCTTCTTCTTCTTCTTACCTCTCCTGGCTCAAGACCATGATCTTCAAGTCCGACGGGGTACGGTCAATGAGAGTCTGTATTCTTCTTCTTCTTCTTACCTCTCCTGGCTCAAGAACAAGATCTTCAAGTCCGACGGGGTACGGTCAATGAGAGTCTGTATTCTTCTTCTTCTTCTTACCTCTCCTGGCTCAAGAACAAGATCTTCAAGTCCGACGGGGTACGGTCAATGCGAGTCTGTATTCTTCTTCTTCTTCTTACCTCTCCTGGCTCAAGAACAAGATCTTCAAGTCCGACGGGGTACGGTCAATGAGAGTCTGTATTATTCTTCTTCTTCTTGTTGTTCTTCTTCTTCTTCTTCTTCTTTCTTCTTTCTTTCTTCTTCTTCTTCTTCTTCTTCTTCTTCTTCTTCTTCTTCTCCTACATCAAAGGGACACCCCAGCATCCAATATGAAGGCGGCCATATGTTGCAGGTCCTCCAGGCTCCCGAAGAGCTTAACCCTTTCACCGCCAGACATTTTTCAGCCAAAAAATACCATTAAGCTTGACTGGGTATAGACAAATATGAAGTTGCAATATTGGGAATTCCTCTGTGACGTGCATAACATTAGGCCTATCCTTACCTCCCAAAATAAAGAAAATAGGGTCTTTGGATGACAGGCCCTGATATGGTGTGTTTTAGTGACATGGGTGTTAAACCATTGTGGTGCATGAATGCAACATTGGCGGTGAAAAGGTTAATGAGGGTCTTTAGCCTGTTCTTTTTTGTTGAAGTAATCACTTGAGAAACAAGATCCGCGTCTACTACCTCTCCTGACTCAAGACCAAGATCTTCAAGTCAGATGGGGTACGGTCAATGAGGGCCTTTAGCCTGTTGTTTTGTTGAAATAATCACTTGAGAAACAAGATCCGCGTCTACTACCTCTCCTGACTCAAGACCAAGATCTTCAAGTCAGATGGGGTACGGTCAATGAGGGCCTTTAGCCTGTTGTTTTGTTGAAATAATCACTTGAGAAACAAGATCCGCGTCTACTACCTCTCCTGACTCAAGACCAAGATCTTCAAGTCAGATGGGGTACGGTCAATGAGGGCCTTTAGCCTGTTGTTTTGTTGAAATAATCACTTGAGAAACAAGATCCGCGTCTACTACCTCTCCTGACTCAAGACCAAGATCTGCAAGTCCGACGGGGTACAGTCAATGAGGGCCTTTAGCCTGTTGTTTTGTTGAAATAATCACTTGAGAAACAAGATCCGCGTCTACTACCTCTCCTGACTCAAGACCAAGATCTTCAAGTCAGATGGGGTACGGTCAATGAGGGCCTTTAGCCTGTTGTTTTGTTGAAATAATCACTTGAGAAACAAGATCCGCGTCTACTACCTGTCCTGGCTCAAGACCAAGATCTGCAAGTCCGACAGGGTACGGTCAATGAGGGCCTGTCTTCTTCATTTTCATGTCATTTTTTAGTCTTGGGCAATTAAAATGTTGAAGGACCGGACTTTTCAGATTAAAATTTGGATATTTTGTATTTTAATTATTAATTTCTGATGTTTCGCAATGTTGCAGAGTGACAAGAAGAATGGTTTTGTCAATGTGGGTGACCTGGAGGGCTGTGTGCACTTCAAGATTGGTAAGTACCTGTGTGTGTGTGTTGCAGACCTGTTTACCTTTACGATTTTGCCGTTATTTTTACAAAACACGTCAAATTACGAGAATTATGATGACCAAAAAACAAAAAAATCCTAAAAAACACTCCCACCACTGCATGCTTTTGAAACAATGCGGTGAAAAGTAATTCCGGTTCCCAGCATACAATGCGCGTCAATTTCTTTTTATTGTTTCAAGATGGCGTCAAAGCGACCGCGTGGTGAGAGTTCTAGGTCAGATGATCCAAAATCTGATGGAAAGACACCAAAGAAAAGGCAAATACATGATTTTAAATTGTTTTCTAAATGTCTCCCAGTGCACTATTGCTTGCATATAATCGTGTAATTACAAATAGTTTTCTTGTTAACCCTTTCACCGCCAAAGTCGCATTTTAGCACCACATTGATTTTACACCTATGTCACTAAAAGGCATCAAACTGGGGTCTATTATCCAACGACCCTACTGTCTTAGTTTTGGGAAGTAAGGATATACCTTAGTTTATATGTCGCAGAAGAATCCACAATACTGCAGATGGATTTTGTTCTCTACCCAGGTAAATTTAATGGAAATATTGGGCTGAAATATGGATGGCGGTGAAAGGGTTAATCATGTTTTGTGGAGAAAAAGAATCAGCTGCACGTTGGATTACAGTTTTTTTCTTCAAAATTACTATTTTTTGTTTCAGAAATTACAAATTTGCAAAATAGGGGTAAACAGGTCTGGTGTCAGAGCTGATTCTAGAGCGCAGGATTGGTACAATTCCCTGAAAATCTGTTCCTTCCCACGATAATTGAGTCTTAATGCGGGCCGACTCCCGCACATTTGCAGAACTGCCCGCTATTTTCACCGATCGCTGCGGGCATGGTGTTCGTCGTCTGCAAAACCTGTTGTCTAGGCTACACAAATTGATCAACCAATCAGTCGCGTTCATCTCATTCATCTTGAATACCGACGAGAACTTGCGAGAGTTTAGGCCGCCATATTGGATTTCTTCCAAAATGAAGCACGTAGCCACGCTCCTTGATTTTGACTTTCGCGGAGGCAAAGTGAGAAAAAAAGCAGTCTGTGCCACATGATGAGTCAAAGTGTGGAGAAGAGCTTGAAGAAACGGCGACTACATCCAAAAACTCGGAGAAGCAGCCCGATAACAGCGCCAGTGCAAGGGAACACCGGTTCCAAGACGACTGGCTGAAGAAGTGGCCATGGCTGTCCAAGATGGAGAGTGGCGGAATGCAGTGCAAAGTGTCCCCCCTTTTTTCATTCTAAGGGGGGGACCTTAGAGCGCCTTTTAGTGGCGTAGAGTGGCACAGTGGTAGCGCGTTCGCTTCGTGTCAAGTAAACCCGAGTTCGAACCTGGGTACAGAGGATTTTTTCCTCTCATTCTGCACTAGGCCTTAACGGTCTGAACGTGGAGTCTTTCGGATGAGACGATAAACCGAGGTCCCGTGTGCCCATGCACTTAGCATACGTTAAACCCAGTGGCAACGAAAAAGTTGTCATTTGGTAAAAATTTACCCCCCCCCTCATCAGTGACAAAAATCGCATGCAAAAAAATAAAATAATAAAAATTGGGTGGCGCGCCTCTGGCTGCGACGCGCTCTCCAGGTGGGAGCAACCCGAATTTCACAGAGACGCCTCTGTGACTATAAAGTACCTAATACCTAATAATACCTGCCCCCCTTTTTTCAATCGTAGGGGGGGAATGCCCCCCCTTTTTCAAAATCCTAGAATCAACTCTGTGGTGTTGTGTGTGTGTGTGTGCTTCAATTTTATGTCCTCCCACAAAAAAAAGTGATTCAGAATGTGTGCGTATGTGTGTGTAAAAGTCAAAGTCAAAATAGAACATTTACATCTATAACAAACAAACAAAAATGTGTGCGCTCGCACATGCATGTGTGTGCACGAGCGTGCACATGTGTGTTTGCGTGCGCGCATACATGTTCGTCTGCGCGCATGCACATCTTAAAATGATGTTAGTGACAATGTTCACATTGCTAGCTAAAACAGTCCAAGTGATAACCATGACTGCTTTAATGAAGGGAGAGAACCCCCCCAAAAAAAATGTCGACTGAATTGCAAATAATTCAAATTGAGTTGTCTCTTGGGTGAAAGTTTGCTCTCGTGTGAGTGGTTTTGAAGCTAGTTCTTCTTCTTCTTCTTCTTCCATTTTCATACTCATTTTTATTATGTGCAGTGAAATACGAGTATCAAGTTTCTGGTCATTGCCTTACTGGTGTGGTATTCTCAAAATGGATTTGTTCTCAACATGTCTGCGCATGTGCGAAATCGATCATGATGTACCATCAAATTTTATCTTTTGTGTTTTCGACACTAAATTGACCCCCAAAACCTATCCCTAACCCTATCCCTAACCGAATTCCTAACCCTATCCCTAACCCTAACCCTAAGCCTATCCCTAACTCTTCGCACATGCGCAGACATGTTGAGAACAAATCCATTTTGAGAATGCCACACCGGACAGTATTGAGATCTACGCCTGATGTTATTTATTATATATGTTAATATGTTATGTTGTGTTATATGTGTGTGGCATGCTTTAATAATAAAAAAAGAAGGGAAAAAGAAAGAAGAACGAAAAAAGAGAAAGAAAAAAAAAGAGAAGAGGAGGGGAAGGAGAAAAGAAAGGAAGGGGTTAAAGATGAAGGCGGAAGTGGTGGTGGGTTGCATGATGAGTGAGCAAGATAGCGGGAAGAGCGGAAGAATGACTGGGTGTGGTGTGAGAGTTACATATTTGTTTTAATGTAAATTTATGTTTCATATTTTTATTTTTAATATTTTTATTTTGATATATCTCATGTTATTTTACACGGTGGAAGACAAGTTTCCTTGTGCGTTGTGCAATGCAGACCTGTTTACCCATATGATTTCACCATATTTTGTACACATATTTGACAGAAATATGATTAATAGGGAAAAAATATGATGAAAACTAATCCGACATCATTTCTCTATATTGCCTGATTCGGGAATCGGGTGCGCTCTGTGTATGTGTGTGTGTGTGTGTGTGTGTGTGTGTGTGTGTGTGTGTGGTTGTAAATTTAAATGGATGGTACTTTTGACACAGTATTTCTATAGTTATACAAATGTATGCATGTTTGATTTCCGTTTTTCAAAATCTTTCCTATTGGAGTACTCGTATTTTTTTGAAAAATACACTTATTTTGGATTCCAAATACACAAAGCCCAATTTCAGGGTAAGCAGGTCTGACAATGCCAATGGACAATAAAGAAACTTATGACTTTTGTGCAGTGAAATACGAGCGCATCAAGTTTCTGGTCATCGCCTTGCTGGACAGTATCGAGATCTACGCCTGGGCGCCCAAACCCTACCACAAGTTCATGGCTTTCAAGGTGTGTGTGTGTGCGTGCATGCGTGCGTGTGTGCATGCGTGTGAGACAAGTAGATGCGTGTGTGAGGGCAATCGTGTGTGTATATCGCAGGGCTGCCTACCGTCCCCCCCGGGTATTTGTCCCTGGAAACAGTGAAAAATGGTACCCTGTCCTTGGAATCCACTTTTCTGGCTAGCGTCCCTAGAAACTAAGTAGAATTAAAAATTTGCAGAACGGTCTCTTGTCTTAGTTGACCTTACTATTGAACGCACAAAAATCCAAAAACAACAGACACTTGAAATTTTCCTAACAGACATGTTACACATAGGGTACTGGGACGGTATTCATGTCGAGATAGCATGAGACTTAGCATGATGCTAACTTAGAAGCTCTTCCAAAAGTCCTATTAAATCCTATAGGACATTGGAAGAGCTTCTAAGTTAGCATCATGCTAAGTCTCATGCTATCTCAACGTGAATACCGTCCCAGAACACTAATGGATCTTGACTATTGAATGGATCTTGACTATTGAATGGATCTTGACTATTGAATGGATCTGACTATTGAATGGATCTGACTATTGAATGGATCTTGACTATTGAATGGATCTGACTATTGAATGGATCTGACTATTGACTATTGAATGGATCTTGACTATTGAGTGGATCTTGACTATTGAATGGATCTGACTATTGAATGGATCTTGACTATTGAATGGATCTGACTATTGAGTGGATCTTGACTATTGAGTGGATCTTGACTATTGAATGGATCTGACTATTGAATGGATCTTGACTATTGAATGGATCTGACTATTGAATGGATCTGACTATTGACTATTGAATGGATCTTGACTATTGAGTGGATCTTGACTATTGAATGGATCTTGACTATTGAATGGATCTGACTATTGAATGGATCTGACTATTGAATGGATCTGACTATTGAATGGATCTTGACTATTGAATGGATCTGACTATTGAATGGATCTGACTATTGACTATTGAATGGATCTTGACTATTGAATGGATCTGACTATTGAATGGATCTTGACTATTGAATGGATCTGACTATTGAATGGATCTGACTATTGAATGGATCTGACTATTGAATGGATCTGACAATTGACTATTCAATGGATCTTGACTATTGAGTGGATCTTGACTATTCAATGGATCTGACTATTGAATGGATCTGACTATTGAATGGATCTTGACTATTGAATGGATCTGACTATTGAATGGATCTTGACTATTGAATGGATCTGACTATTGAATGGATCTGACTATTGAATGGATCTGACTATTGAATGGATCTTGACTATTGAATGGATCTGACTATTGAATGGATCTGACTATTGAATGGATCTGACTATTGACTATTGAATGGATCTTGACTATTGAGTGGATCTTGACTATTGAATGGATCTGACTATTGAATGGATCTGACTATTGACTATTGAATGGATCTTGACTATTGAATGGATCTTGACTATTGAATGGATCTGACTATTGAATGGATCTTGACTATTGAATGGATCTGACTATTGAATGGATCTGACTATTGAATGGATCTGACTATTGAATGGATCTGACTATTGAATGGATCTTGACTATTGAATGGATCTGACTATTGAATGGATCTGACTATTGAATGGATCTTGACTATTGAATGGATCTGACTATTGAATGGATCTTGACTATTGAATGGATCTTGACTATTGAATGGATCTGACTATTGAATGGATCTGACTATTGAATGGATCTGACTATTGAATGGATCTGACTATTGAATGGATCTTGACTATTGAGTGGATCTTGACTATTGAATGGATCGGACTATTGAATGGATCGGACTATTGAATGGATCTGACTATTGAATGGATCTGACTATTGAATGGATCTTGACTATTGAGTGGATCTTGACTATTGAATGGATCTTGACTATTGAATGGATCTGACTATTGAATGGATCTGACTATTGAATGGATCTGACTATTGAATGGATCTTGACTATTGAATGGATCTTGACTATTGAATGGATCTGACTATTGAATGGATCTTGACTATTGAATGGATCTTGACTATTGAATGGATCTTGACTATTGAATGGATCTTGACTATTGAATGGATCTGACTATTGAATGGATCTTGACTATTGAATGGATCTTGACTATTGAATGGATCTGACTATTGAATGGATCTTGACTATTGAATGGATCTTGACTATTGAATGGATCTTGACTATTGAATGGATCTGACTATTGAATGGATCTGACTATTGAATGGATCTGACTATTGAATGGATCTGACTATTGAATGGATCTGACTTCAATGGATCTGACTATTGAATGGATCTGACTATTGAATGGATCTGACTTTTGAATGGATCTGACTATTGAATGGATATGACTATTCAATGGATCTGACTATTCAATGGATCTGACTATTCAATGGATCTGACTATTCAATGGATCTTGACTATTGAGGCACAGTGACACCAAAAAATCCAGTTGCAGAAATGTTGCTAGATCATGAAATAAATCAAAGTTAATATACGTTTTGACCCTGATAAACGACATTGCGATGTTTGTGCCTTTGTCCCTGGAAATAGTTCGGATGGAAGTTCAGTTTAGCGTCGCGGTTCGGCTTCCGCCATGTACGACGGGCTGAACAAACCAACCAGGGTATAAACAAAAATTTATGTTCCTGAATCACTGTCTTAGCCTAAAGGCCGAGAAGCGATCAGAATAATCGGAAATAATTCTCTGTCCCTGGTTTTTAAGTAGTTTGTCCCTGGAAACTGCAAGAGAGGGTAGGCAGCCCTGTGTGTGCCCCCTAGTTAGTGGATGTGCGGGCATGGTGTGTATGTTAACATTCTAGTGACTTATTTGCTTTTTGATTCTCCCCGCCCCCCCCCTTATCCTCGATGTAAAGCGCACTGAGATCCTGTGAGAAAGCTCCCATCATGCAAACCAGTGTTGATTCTCACCCACAGACGTGTGTTTATGACGCTCCCATCTCCCATCTGACACATTGCATTTCAGACCAGTGCGTCCCCCCCCGTGGGGATACCGGGGGGTGTCTTGTTCAGGTCGCAGAATCCGAGACCAGCAGTTCAAGGGGAGCGAATCTATGTTAGTCCATCAGGAGGCATCCAACCGAGGAGACACTGCACTGCTGCTGAGTCACTTCGGTGGAGTTCAGTGGAGCCTGTTCAGGACACCACCTACTAAGCCCCCCTACTGACGACACTATTCTCTTAGTCGTGGAGCCAGCGTGAGTGAGGTCCTCCTCCGAGGGCGCCACCACGACCGTCCACTGATCCCCATGACTTTGACCCGATCGCACACGAAGGCATAGACTGGATTGGAAACCGAGACTGAGGTCACCATGAGAGCAGGGCTTGCAAAGCCACAGAATTTGACTTTTTTTTCTTCACAACTAATTATCACTATTACTAGCCGGTTACTACCCGCTTCGCGGATATAAGCGTAATCAACTGTATTAAGAATCCACTGTATTATTATGTGCGTGTTGGGATTGTTAAAAAAAAAAAAAAAAAAAATTGACGGAGCCAGGTTTGAACCCGGAACGTTTGTGTAAGTATGCGACGACTTAGCCATTAGGCTATTGTATCTTGCTGCTGTCTGTCGAAAATTTTGCCTTATAGGGTCTAGTTGTAAAAAGCAGTGGGTAGAACCACTGACCTGGTCGATCGCTTTCTTGACTTTGACTAATTACGCTAATTACGGAGCTTGTTGCAAAATGTAATGTAACCTATGTTACCCAGGGATCATCCATCTGGATACTGTGAAAGTTTGGCGGCGATAAAACCATGCTAAATATGGTTTTATCCCGAAAACACACACACACACAGCTCGGTTATATATATAGATGCAGTATTATTATGACGTCATTGTTGCAGTCGTTCACGGAGCTGGTGCACAAGCCGGTGCTGGTGGACCTGACCATCGAGGAGGGTCAGAGGTTGAAGGTCGTGTACGGCTCCACCCTGGGCTTCCACGCCATCGACCTTGACACCTCGCAGGTCTTCGACTTGTACATTCCATCCCATGTGAGTGTGGCACCGTTTGTCGTTACTCAACTGAGAGGTTTGACCCTCTTATTCCTGACGCTCTGTGCTCCCAGTCACTTCTGAAATACTTTCAAACGAACCAGCCATATTAGACGGTTGGGCGGAAGTGTGATCTATTATGATAGCAAGGCTGAAGCATTCACGTGACTGCCATGTGATAGAAACAAAATGGAAGCGCCCATGCTGGCCACGTGGATTCTGTACGTTCCCAGAAGTTCTTGGATATTCTGATCCATATTTTTTTCAGAACGTTCAGTGCGCAAGAGGGTTTAACTCTTTCTATACTAACCTGCGCTCTCGTCGCAGGGCATGCGCACAACGCCTCGTTACTAAGGTAACGGGATATCGCATGTGAACTTTAAAAATTCATAGTTCATAGGTTAACAGTCATGTGTGCTTCAAAGTGGCTCGGAGGGCTACTACTACGTTTCATTCATGCCTCTGACACTGATTGGCTGGCTGCCGGTTATTTTGGGACCTTAAAATTATATTTTCGCTATTATGAGTGTGCCTGGCTTGACAAAGCATGCATTTATTTTAATATATCACAAATCAAAACTAACCAAGTGGATGCTTTGAAACTGTTGCAGGTGTTAGTACTGTATATTGTGTACATATTGCCAAAATGTCACGTTTGTATCTGTTACCATTATTTAGAAAATAATTTTTGGGCAACCTATGCAAATCGGCCAGTACAGAACGCTTGCAAAGGGAAGCAACTGGCCAGCATGGAATGAGTTAGTATAACTTGGTGATATCCTTTTTTCTTTTTAATTAATTAAAAAGGCACCGTTTTGTCCTCGCTCAATTGAGCGTGTCTCACTTTTTTTTTAGTTTAACTCAATCAAGTCGTTCCGGCCATATATGTCCGGAATAGGAATTGTTCGGAAATAATTAAGGGGAGTAATTTCATGGTGTGTGGGAGTGATCTCGCCTAATTCAATCGGTCAAACAGGGGAAGTTACTCTGCCATCAGGTAAATCCCCAGCCCTCGCTTCGTGTGTTTGAGGAGACAGACAGCATGTAGAACACAGTGCGTCATTCTAAATTTGATGTAATTTATGTTTTTACGTCACAGTTTGCAAGTTCTATCACTTTGTAGCAAGTGGCGACCCCTTAAAAAAAAGACGCTGACTCGCATCCTGCTGTTTCAAGCTTTGATGCTATTGTTGCTATGGTATTTGACCGAGTAATGGAGGTAAACAACTCTAATTTTCACGAAGTGCTCTCCCCTATTTTTTTCCCGAAAATCGTCTATCTAGTGTGTCACTTTTTTTGGTTCAACTCACTCGGGACGAATGAGCTGGATCCGGCTCATTAACCTTTTCACCACCAATGTCGCATTTTTGCACCACAATGTTTTAAAAAAATTAAAAATCTTGAAATCAGTCT
>CM065708.1:14111068-14143568 GCA_017654935.2 Phymorhynchus buccinoides | reverse complement strand
ATCCCTGGGACCCCCTGCACATTCTTTTAGAGGGTTCTTTAGAATTTTTAGTGCTTCATAGACCCCCAAATGGGGGTCCCTGGGAGCCCTGCATATGTACCTTACCCATTATGGCCTGGGAACGCAGCAGACGACGAAGAAGAAGGTAACCTCAGATCTGTGTGTGTGTGTCTGTTTTCAGGTGTTCTTCTCGTCGGTGCGGTCGGGCTCCTCCTGCCAGATCTACTTCATGACGCTCAGCAAGATCTGTGTGTGTGTGTCTGTTTCAGGTGTTCTTCTCGTCGGTGCGGTCGGACTCCTCCTGCCAGATCTACTTCATGACGCTCAGCAAGATCTGTGTGTGTGTGTCTGTTTTCAGGTGTTCTTCTCGTCGGTGCGGTCGGGCTCCTCCTGCCAGATCTACTTCATGACGCTCAGCAAGATCTGTGTGTCTGTTTCAGGTGTTCTTCTCGTCGGTGCGGTCGGGCTCCTCATGCCAGATCTACTTCATGACGCTCAGCAAGATCTGTGTGTCTGTTTTCAGGTGTTCTTCTCGTCGGTGCGGTCGGACTCCTCCTGCCAGATCTACTTCATGACGCTCAGCAAGATCTGTGTGTCTGTGTCTGTTTTCAGGTGTTCTTCTCGTCGGTGCGGTCGGGCTCCTCCTGCCAGATCTACTTCATGACGCTCAGCAAGATCTGTGTGTGTGTGTCTGTTTTCAGGTGTTCTTCTCGTCGGTGCGGTCGGGCTCCTCATGCCAGATCTACTTCATGACGCTCAGCAAGATCTGTGTGTGTGTGTCTGTTTTCAGGTGTTCTTCTCGTCGGTGCGGTCGGGCTCTTCATGCCAGATCTACTTCATGACGCTCAGCAAGATCTGTGTGTCTGTTTCAGGTGTTCTTCTCGTCGGTGCGGTCGGGCTCCTCCTGCCAGATCTACTTCATGACGCTCAGCAAGATCTGTGTGTGTGTGTCTGTTTCAGGTGTTCTTCTCGTCGGTGCGGTCGGGCTCCTCCTGCCAGATCTACTTCATGACGCTCAGCAAGATCTGTGTGTCTGTTTCAGGTGTTCTTCTCGTCGGTGCGGTCGGGCTCCTCCTGCCAGATCTACTTCATGACGCTCAGCAAGATCTGTGTGTGTGTGTCTGTTTCAGGTGTTCTTCTCGTCGGTGCGGTCGGGCTCCTCCTGCCAGATCTACTTCATGACGCTCAGCAAGATCTGTGTGTCTGTGTCTGTTTTCAGGTGTTCTTCTCGTCGGTGCGGTCGGGCTCCTCCTGCCAGATCTACTTCATGACGCTCAGCAAGCCTGGCCTGGCCAACTGGTGAAGGGGTGGGGGGGTGGGGTAAAGAGGGTGGGGGGAGGGGTGTGTGGTCCTAGCGACGACCAGACCCTTCCTTCATCATCTGCTCATGGGCCACAACTCTTCATCTCACCAGCTCAGCCAACCACCCACCCACCACCCCTACACTCTCTTTAAAGGCTGCACGGAAATGTCTATATATCTCTCTCTTGTCAAAACTGCCGCAAAAAAAACAAACCGCTTCATGGGATTGTCTAGCCTCTCTCCTCACGAATCTACTATTTGGTAGACTATGTGGTACTTTGTAGTCGGCAGTTTGATGCTGTTTGAGGCAGCTGACTGACTGCCTGAAGAAGAAAAAAAGCTCTTCAAATACGTTAATAACCATGCTCTTGGTTCATCTGGTTTCGGCTTGAAATAGTTCAGGCAATCGTTTGGGCCACTGCTAAGCACCCTCGTTAACTTCCCCCCACCTGTGTTTCTCAGACCTTTTTTGCGTGTGCAGAATTTCCTACAACGCTCGGAAGCGCCCGCTCTTAGCGAAACGTCCCCCTCACCCAGGCTTCCAATCAATGGGTTATCTCCTCTTCATAGGCAAAACAATACCCAGTGGATATTGCTGTTGAGCTGTTGCTGTTTTCTCTGATTCGCAGTAATGGGTCAGTATGTAGCTAGGGATCAATATCTTTCCCGCCCCACCCCACCCCACCCCTCCCATCTCTCGTAGTGCCCCTTTCTCTGTGTCTCTGCTTCTGTTTGATTTCTTCTTCTTCTTCGGTCGCTCAGACAGTTTCCTGTCAGTTATGAGCGCAGATGCGTCATGCTGCCGTTATGCGCCTAGCTATGAAACTAAGGCCCAGCAAGTCCGACTTTGGCTGGGTTTGATTTAATCGAACCAATCTTTTTATCCCCCCCCCCCTAAACCGTTTTCTTTTTTTTTAACCTGTCTTCTTTCCAGGCCTGTTTATTTTGTGTGTGTGTGTGTGAGAGACATGAATCGTTAAAGGCACGGCTGGACTATAAAAGAGGGGAGGCGCTGAGCGCGCGCCGCATTTGAATCACAGCTGGCGAGAGAGACGGTTCGCCCTTCTTTGTTCCCTGTTGTGCGAGCCACCGCGAGGCAGAGCTTTTCTGACGAGAACGACCCGATCCCTGGGATCGGTTGTTTTCCCTGTAAGGTTTATACATTGATTTCTGTTGTTTCATTTAGAGTCGAGTCACAAGGAGAGAGAAAGCGAGTAGAGAGAGAGTTTTTTTTAATGCTAAAATTAGGCATTGTTGGTGTGGTGTGGCGTTTCGCTTGTGGTAAAAAATGGGGTTTGTGTGGGTGTGCAATACATAGGATTACTGTACTAGTGCGTGTGTGTGTGTGCGTGCGTGTGTGTGTGGTAAAAAGTAGGTGGGTGTGATTTGGGTTGGGTGGGTATGTATGTCTATGCAAGTGTGTGCATCCTTGTGTGTGCACGCGTGTTCTATATAATATAAATCAAAATGATGGGGGGGGGGGGAAAAGTCCGGAAGGGATTTTTGAAGCAAAAGGCGTGGAAAGTTTGTTAAAAAAAATATATAATATATATAGACAGGGGAATGGGGTATATATATATATATATAATATATAGCGTGGCAAATATTGCAGACTATTTCAACCTTCGCTTCTGTAGTTTGTTTTCGCTGCACCCTTCCCTCAAAACACACATACACACACTTGAACGAAGCTGCATGCATGCATACACACACTTGCGCTCACAGAAACACAACTTCCCCCCCCCCCCCACCCCTCCCTTACAACCCCCCCCCCCCTCCCCCCTACACACAGCACACACTAAACCACACGGGCAGGCACACCCGCGCGCGCGCGCATACACATACACACACACACCTGTTTGTTTTACAGTGGAACCTCCCTTACAAGACCTTCAAAAATCATCCCAAGCGAGGTCTTACAAGGGAGGTCATTTTAATACTTACAAAGAAGGGCAATGTCTCAAAGAAGCAGGTCTTATGTGGGAGGGAGTATTATAATGGGAGGTCTTATAAGGGAGGTTCTACTGCATTTTTCATTCAAGGGGGGCACCATATGTTAACCTGTTATAAAGCTGCTTTTTCAGTGTTTTTTGGTTTAGCTTTGTTTCAAGAGTGCTTGTTTGTTGCTACAGATCTCTTTTTGTTTGCAAGTGTTCTTTTTTCTCTCCCCTGTGCTCCTTGCTTACTTATCATTATTATGATTATTATTTTTGGATATTTTTTGGTCCAGTTCTTCCTTTTTTGTTCTCTTGGTTCATACTTGTTCATATGTACAGAATCGCTGCATTTGTTGTGGTTGTTGTTCGCTGCTTTCACGTGCGTATAAATAATTTGATGTCTTTCATGCTCTTATCGATATATACCAGAATCATGATATTATAATTATTATTATTATTACCACTACAGTGGAACCTCCCTTATAAAAATCCAGAATGAGGTCTTATAAAGGGAGGTAATTTTAATACTTACAAAGAAGGGCAATGTCTCGGAGAAGTAGGTCTTATGTGGGAGGGAGTCTTATAATGGGAGGTCTTATTAGGGAGGTTCCACTGTGTTATTACAACTACAGTGGAACCTCCCTTATAAGACCTTAAAAAAAATCATCCAGAATGAGGTCTTATAAGGGAGGTAATTTTAATACTTACAAAGAAGGGCAATGTCTCGGAGAAGTAGGTCTTATGTGGGAGGGAGTCTTATAAGGGAGGTTCCACTGTGTTATTGATTAATGATTAGGTCCAGTTTGACATGTGATTTTGCATTGTGGACACATCCGTTTTTGTATTCATGCAGAAAAATGTATTATAATTATGGATCAAGCGCCAATTTTCTGGTGTCCTTTAAAACGTTTGAACTTGTGCTTTTTTCTTTCATTTGAAAATACATTCATCCCCATGGGAATGCCACATAAAAATAGTTCCCCCACCTTCTGGAAGTTCTGTGCTTGTAACTTCCCCTAATCTGCCACTCTCTTTGACTCTGCCTTTTCCCTTTGCTTTCTATCAACAGCTATCTTGCTGCCTTATTTTCAAAAACAATCTTCCAAATAATTTGTCTCCCTTGAGCCCCTCCGAAATCGGAGTGTGTCGGCTGTACGCTAGCGGGGGGGAAACCAGCGAAAACTGAAAACCGGACATATGTACCTTACCCATTATGGCCATATGGCCTGGGAACGCTGAAGAAGAAGAAGATGCATTAAGCAAGAAGCGTTGTTTGTTTGTACGATATAAAAGGAGATAGAAATACTACAAGAATCGTGTTTGGTGCTGATAAATGTACTTAACGGTCAGAACACCAGATCCATTGACCTAAATTTGGTTTAACCCTTTCACCGCAAAGCCATATTTCAGCCAAAACTTTCCATTAAATTTACCTGGGTAGAGAACAAAACCCATCTGCAGTATTCAGGGGTGGGATTTTGTCCGTTTTTTGCCGGAAATCCGGTATTTAAAAAAAAATTCCGACGTTGAAAAAAAAAAAATCCGGAAAAAAATGAATATATTTCTTTAAAATGGGTTATTCCAACCCATTTTATAGGCTTTATTTTTTATTGTATTTGTTTATTATTAATCAAATTTTGTTCAGGGGGTGGGCCGCGGGTTGTTGAAAATCTGGTTTTCCCTTTTTTTTATCTTTGGTCAAATCCCACCCCTGAGTATTGGGGATTCTTCTGTGACGTATATAAAATAAGGTCTATCCTTACTTCCCGAAACTAAGACAATAGGGTCTTTGGATAACAGACCCCAATTTGATGCCTTTTTAGTAGTGACATTGGTGTTAAAGACCCACCACGTCACGCGTCAAAGTCACGTTTTTCACGTGTTTTTCCCTCTTATAGCTGGTAAGAAATCTTCCAAGCATAAGAGGGAATGTGGCACGTGGACGTGGGGGATCTTTAAATCAGTGTGGTGGTAAAATGCGACTTTGGCGGTGAAAGGGTTAAGGCTTAGCGCCTCTTCGTTAGAAATCTGTGTCGATAAAGGAATTTAGGTCTCGGGTTGATTTCAGACTGCAAAGCAGTGGGGAAGCAAAGAGGCATTAATCAAGCTTGATTCAGAAGGTGAATGTGGTCTAGGTTTCTTCTTAGAATTTTCAGTAAAGGTCAAGATGTGCCACCCCCCCTGCATTTCTCGGTTAATTCCATGTTCCCGTTTTTGCCTTTCTTACCAAACATAAAGCTGTATTTTATTAACCTTTTTTTAGCTAATAACCTTTTTGGAATACTAACCCTATCCCTAACCCTAGGCCATTATCTAATAGGAACCCCCCCCCCCCCCCCCCCCTATGTATTGCAGTACACAGCGCCATTTGTCACAGTCGTGGTTCATTGCGTTTTCCCCGTCTTATAGGGGGGGGGGGGGGGGGGGGTAGGGTTAGGGTTAGGGATAGGGTTAGTATTCCCAAAAAGTTATTAGCTAAAAATGTTCCTAAAATACAGCTGTATGGTAAAAAATGCA
The DNA here is from genome assembly GCA_017654935.2 of Phymorhynchus buccinoides. Classification (NCBI taxonomy): domain Eukaryota; kingdom Metazoa; phylum Mollusca; class Gastropoda; order Neogastropoda; family Raphitomidae; genus Phymorhynchus; species Phymorhynchus buccinoides. The sequence goes on along the minus strand of CM065708.1, from coordinate 14,137,812 downwards.
GGGGTGGTGGCACATCTTTACCTTTAACCAATGTTCATATTGTAACTATGCTAGTGTGTGCGTGAGGAAGAAAGAGAATGTTGTGTGCAAGCATCCCCCCCATCCCTCCCCCACTTCTCCTAGTTCTTTCTCTCCAAGCGTGCCCCCCCCCCCCCCCCCCCCCTCTTTCATCCTACTCTTTCAGTATCTATCTGTGTGTTTAGGGTGTGTGTGGTTGGGTGAAGCAAGTGACACAGACCTGTTTACTCTACTCTTTTCGAGTAGTAGTCTACTCAAAAGTGGACCTCTACTACTCTTCAAAATTGAGAAAAAAAATGCTCTAATTACTCATTTTCAGTGAACATTGTTTGATGGTTTAATGAATAAAACTACACATTTTGAGCCCAAACTACTCATTTCAGTTCCAGACTACTCCAGACTTGTGTAGGGGGTAAACAGGTCTGGTTCAGTGTGCGTTTGTTGATGTTGCTCTATTGCTAGTTCACAGTGGAACCTCCTTTATAAGACCTTCAAAAAGCATCCAAATTGAGGTCTTCAGGCATGGGATATGTCCGCGAATTCGTGGATTTCCGCGAATTTTTTTGGGAAATTGTTACTAAATACTTCAATTGGGGGGCGTTTCAGAGTTTTTTGTCTCTGACAATTCCCATGCCTGGGTCTTATAAGGGAGGGGTCTTATAAGGGACGGGTCTTATAAGGGAGGGGTCTTATTAGGGAGGTAATTTTGATACTTACAAAGAAGGGCAATGTCTCAGAAAAGTAGGTCTTATGTGGGAGGGAAGTCTTATAATGGGAGCTCTTCTAAGGGAGGTTCTACTGTAGTCTTGCTCGAAGGATTGCGGTCTTCGTTCACACCCTTGTTACGCTTTCTTCACTTTGATAGCACGGTCCAAGGAATGGAGGGAGGGAGCGATGAAGAGGAAAAAAGAGAGAAAGAAAGAGCAAGAGAGAGAGAGATAACACAGGCGTGTGTGTGTGTGTGTGTGTGTGTGTGTGTATATATAGTATGGGGGTGGGGGGTGTTTATTTAACGGGAGACTGGACCGTCACACAAGTCTTTTAACTGTGATGTCTTGAGGAGAGCTTCATTGTACAGTGCATTTGCTATTACTTTCATTGTCACAGAGAGACTTGTCTCTGTGAAATTCGGGTCGCTCCTGCCTGGTGGAGAGCGCGTCACAGCTAAGTGCTGCGCCACCGTTTTTTTTTTTTTTTTTTTTTTTTTTGCATGCGAAAACCACACCAACCAACTTCAAAGGGGCATTCACATTTTTTGTTTGTTTCGTTGGTCGCTTGTGCTTTTTTTGTTTTGCGTGTGTGTGAGCAAACCATCCCCCCCCCCTCCCTCCCCCCATTTTCTTGACTGAAACATTCTTGCCGGCTCTACTCTACTCTCCAGTTGCCATTGTTGTGTGTGGGTTTTTTTTTTTTTTTTTTTTTTTTTTTTGCTCAACAATCCAAAATCAACTGGTCAGTTATGTAGACATAAACAGCGAAACGAAACGCCAAAATGTTGGTGGAGAGAAATATTTCCAATCCAAGGCCTTGGCCCTTCTTGATCGGTCCATGGACTGATGATGATGAGGATGATGATGACATCAAATATATTGTTCGTTCGTTTGTTGTTGTCCCCCCCCCCCCACTCTCAGCCCCCATATCAATTGTGCGACCATTGTGAAATCGACTAGTCTGGGGGTGGCCGATTTGTAGAAAATTCTCCATGACTGAAATTTGTGAACCTTAACCTTACACGACCACTCTTTGTATAGTTCTGTTGAGAAATAGATGCGGTTGAATGGTTTTTTGTTTGTGGCTCAAGCCACAAACCTATAACTCACTTTGTCGGTCGGTCGGTCTGTCGGTCTGTCGTTCCAAAATTGTCGCACATTTTGACAAAATTGTCGCACTTCAAATCGAGGCTACACTTCAAAATTAATTGAGGCCGCTCTTTAAAATGATGTATTTTAAAAGCGTACAAAATACGTAATACAGACACTACAACAGATACACGACGAGTATGCGGTGCTTCTTTTGATGAGCATAAGTAGGATACATAGTTTTAAATGTTTTCCAAAAGATATAAAAAGTTACGAAATGGTGCAGAGATAACATTCTGGTTTACAGATTAAAATTATTGAAAATCCAGGGGAGGTAACTCATGATTGGAGTGGTAAAAATAGACCGCGTGCCACAAACTATTGCGATTTCGCGCTTGTTCCCACCTCAGCCCCCTAATCGTGCAGTCATTGTGAAATCGACTGGGTGGCCGATTTGCTTAAAATAATCTCTGACTGAAGTTTGTTAGTCAGATGGCCCTTTTACCGCGGTTTTCAGAGGATTGGACTTGCTTACCTCAGACAAATTCTGATGCCTGATCAAGCAAATCTGAAAATAAGCCTGTTGGACTGTCCCATATGGTCTTTTCAAGACCGGGACGACGTAAAACAAAACTTTAAGCCTGTTGAGGGTGGGGGGTGTCTCAGACTTAAAGCAAGCAGCATGGATTTGACAGAATATAAAGACATTTTCATGGCCAAGTTAACACTAGCAGTAAACTCCCTCCTTCCCTTCGCCCCTCTCGTTCAAAGGCCAGCGATCCACAAGAATGGAATTTCTGACCATTTTTTTCGGACTATAATAAGCAGAGATGAGATTTTTCCTCCAATTGGAGGATTTCCTCCTTTGTGATGGCCCCAGGGGTCATTTTTGAGATCAGTGTAAATCCATTGAGAAAACTGGGGGGGGGGTAGGGGTGTTGGGTTTTGTGTTGAATCGTAAATACGGCAAGAAGTTCGATTGATATTTTGTTCTCGGTTGGTTCATTCTCAAATGGAACATTTCCGGTTACTGCTTGGGGGCAGCCAAGACTGCTCTGTTTATCATTACTCTGGAGTTTGCAAAACTGAAAACGGAAGTTGTTATCCATTTGCTGATGTAGCCTACACCGGGACCCCCCCAGCTTCTTTTTTCCTCCTTTTTGTTTTTCTGAGAATCTCATCTCTGATAAGGCGATACTTTTTCCCCCAGACTGAGACCCCTGCGCCTTATAATATGACTGATAACATGGTAAGAAAATATAATAACAGAATCTGAATTTTGTGTAAAATTTTTGGGGGTGCGCCTTATAATCAGGTGCGCCTTGTAGGCCTTTGCAACTAGGGTTATTAACGCCCTTGACAGTGAGAGTAATTGCTCTTGCTGGTCAGCACTGACAAGGGCATTCACTCTTGCGAAAGGCAGCCATTTAGTGGCATCAAATAGGGTTTTTTGGCGAGAGTTATCCCCCCTGTCTGGTCAGTACTGAACCATCTTCCCCCACCCCCCAAGGGTATTCACTCTTGCAAAAGGTGTTCGTTGCAGACCCCAATCGTCCGAAAAATACAGTAATTTTTTTTTGGGGGGGGGGGCTTGCCATCTTGACTCTTAAAAACGAGTTTGCGTTTTTTTGTTTATTCGCAAGAGTGGTACGAATAGAATTATTGAAGCATGCTAAAACCAACTTTTATTTTTTATTATTTTTTTATGTGTATTGATGTCTTGGTTATTTGAATCAACTACCATCCGAGTTTGATACGAGATGTTCGATTAAAATTGAATTCTACTCGTTTTGTGTCTCAACGTGTAAAAAAAAAGGAACCCAGTCGCATAATGTGATTTGGATATCAAAAGGTGTTTGAGACTTGGTGACTGTAGAGTGAGTCAATGGGTTTTTAAATATTTGTTGGTAAAGGTCAAGATGTGCCACCCCCCCTACATTTCTCGGTTAATTGTATTTGTCCGTTTTTGCCTTAGCTTACATACATAAAGCTGTGTTTTAGGAACCTTTTTAGCTAATAACCTTTTTGGAATACTAACCCTAACCCTAGCCCTAACCCTAACCCCCACCCTATAAGACGGAAAAACGCAAGGAACCACAACTGTGACAAATCGCGGTGTACTGCAGTACATAGTGGGGGGTAGGGTTAGGTTTAGGGCTAGGGTTAGGGTTAGTATTTCAAAAAGAGAATTAGCTGAAAATGTTCCTAAAATACAGCTTTATGTATGGTAAGAAAGGCAAAAACGGAAAAATACAATTAACCGAGAAATGCAGGGGGGGGGGGGGGGGGGGGGGGGGGCACATCTTTACCTTACCGTATTTTTTTAAATAAATTTCGTTTAATTTCTGTGACTTTTTGTAAGAGGCGTTGAACAAAAAAATACCAACCCTCCCCCCTTCCCTCTACTGTCCTTAACCATGACTGGACTGTTTTATAATTGTAAAGTTTAGTGTGATTGACTGGGACTAACTATGGGAGAGTGTTTGTGTGTGTGTGTATGCATACGCGCATGTGTGTGTGTGTGTTCATGCGTGCGTGCTTACGCTTAAGATTTTGAAGTGTTTGAAGTAATTTTTTTCAGATGATACTTGACTTGGTTTTCTTACTGTGTGTGTGTGTGTCATTTTGTTCTCCTGTTTAATGAACAATTTTTAGCTTAATTGTACTCAGTAGCATCTTCCAACCCAAACTTATAATGCATGTAACAAAATGTTTGCATACAGGTAACAGTTCTGATTCTTATGTGTGTGTGTGTGTGTGCGTGTATGCGTGCGTGCATGTGTGTGTGTGAATGTAAGTTTTGGTAAAGGTAAAGATGTGCCACAAACCCCCCCTGCATTTCTCGGTTAATTGTATTTTTTCCGTTTTTGCCTTTCTTACCAAACATAAAGCTGTATTTTAGGAACATTTTTTGCTAATAACCTTTTTGGAATACTAATACTAACCCTAGCCCTAGCCCTAAACCTAACCCTACCCCCCACTATGTACTGCAGTACACCGCGATTTGTCACAGTTGTGGTTCGTTGCGTTTTTTCCGTCTTATAGGGTGGGGGGTAGGGTTAGGTTTAGGGCTAGGGTTAGGGATAGGGTTAGTATTCCAAAAAAGGTTATTAGCTAAAAATGTTCCTAAAATACAGCTTTATGTATGGTAAGAAAGGCAATAACGGAAAAATAGAATTAACCGAGATAGGTAGGGGGGGTGGCACATCTTGACCTTTACCTAAGTTTTTTTCAACACTTTTTTGGGGGGTGTTTTAGGTCACAGGGTCAAACAAGTCAATTGTTAAAAAGCGATTCGACTATGACTCTTTTTTGTTGGAGTTCAATGTGAATTTGATTATTGATTGACTGTAGTAGTAACAATGTAATTTGAGCACACAATGTTTTGATATTTGACACCCCCTCCCCCCCCCCCCCCCCCACCACCCCCCCGCAAAAAAAAAAATGGAGTGGAAAAAAACCTGTAGTAGTCTCCTTCGGAAAAGATAGTCGTTCGCTATGGTGGATGTGATGAATGTGGAATTGTCTCCCCTACTTGTGCACGCGATTCGTTGCTCACGGTCACCGTCATTCTGACGTTTACGATGCATGTAACAAAATGTTTGCATACAGATAACAGATTTTTGTGTGTGTGTGTGTGTGTGTGTGCGTGTGTGTGTGTGTGTGTGTGTGTGTGTGTGTGTGTGTGTGTGTGTGTGTGTGTGTGTGAAAGTATGAAAGCGAGGTAAAGAATTACGATTTTATTATTTAAGGAAAAAAAGTCCTTTCAAATTCACAGAATATTTATATATTTCACTGAATGTATCGAAACAAATCATTTTTGCAAATGATAAAGTGCTATGCAGAATGGTTTTGCGCAAAATTCAAAAGAAAAAAGTTGGGTTAGGTTAGGTACATTTTAGTCACAGAGGCGTCTCTGTGAAATTCGGGTTGCTCCCACCTGGAGAGCGCGTCGCAGCCAGAGGCGCGCCACCCAATTTAAAAAAAAAAAAATTTTGCATGCGATTTTTGTGTGACTGATGAAGAAGGAAAGGGGGGGGGGTATATTTTGACCAAATGACAACTTTTCCGTTGCAACTGGGTTTAACGTGTGCTAAGAAATAGTACAAAATAAATTAGAAATATGATATATAAAATACATTTTTTTGTTTTGTTTTAAAGTAGCTTAAAGACCCACAACATCACGTGTCAAAATCTAGGTTTTCACGTGTTTTCCCTCTTATAGCTGGTAAGAAATCCTAAGAAATCTTCCTAGCATAAGAGGGAATGTGACACGTGATGTGTGGGGGGTCTTTAAAAGGTCACTGAAAGTTGGGCTATTGGGCTATGGGGGGGGGGGGGGGGGGGGGTCTGTGTTTAAATTTCTAACAGAAATTTTTAAGAGTTGTAATAACGTCATGAAATTAGTTAGTAATGGTCACTATACACGTTGCCATTTTTCGCTTTTCCCCCACGGGGCAACACAGTTCTTCTTCTTCTTCGTTCGCTCAGACAGTTTCCTGTCACATGAGCGTAGATGCGTCATGCTGCCGTTATGCGCCTAACTAATAAACAGTTAGGCCCAGCGTGTCCGACTTCGGCTGAAGAAATCTTTGTAAGAATTTCTAGAAAAAAGGCAGGAGAATGGATGGACCAGTGAGATAGAAAGATAGCAGATGACAGTCAAGCCAAGGGAAAAGGCAGAGTCAAAGAGAGTGACAGATTAGTCACACAAACAATGCACGCATAAAAGAAAATGGGTGGCGCGCCTCTGGCTGTGACGCGCTCTCCGGGTGGGAGCAACCCGAATTTCACAGAAACGCCTCTGTGACTATAAAATACCCAATACCTAATACCTGATTAGAGGAAGTTACAAGCACAGAACTTCCAGAAGGTGGGAGAACTATTTGTACAAAAGACCCCCCCCCCCCCCCCCGGTATCACTGTGTTGGTATGGGGCAGAGTGAAAAATACCAACCTCAGGGATGTGAGAGCTACGTGTAAGCGCGTAAATGCGCTTTTTTTTTAATTCAACAAATTAAAAAAAATTGAAAACCTACAGAGAGAGATTGTCGAGTTTGGTAGCCTTTCTTAGTGCACACACACACACACAGAGTGAAAACGAAAGCAGTTTTGTAGCGTGAGTACATTCCCTTGACTGAAGTTTGTAAGCTTCTCTGTGGTTGGCCAGTTAACGTCCAATGGCAATGCGTCATTTTTATTGTTTCGGCTGTGATTTCGAAGGAGGATTTTGATGTTTTCAAAGTTATTCAGTGACTGTTTCATCGTCAACTATGAACATTATTTATCACACCATATATGTGAGGAAAGAGGAGATGGACAAAGGATGCCAACACAAATTTGACAGGGCTTGGATGGATGAAACTGTAACGGACAGTAAGATCCGTGTAGGCGAACAGCGAAAAAAAAATTGATGTCGGAGGCAAAGTTTTGTTTGAGTACTTAGACGATGCCATCGCTTACGCTTTTTTTGTTTTGGGCACTCTCACATACCTGCTGAACGTGTACCATGACCATGACCGTTTCTAGTTCTTGTACTGTATGTTTCGGACTATAAGCAAAGACTGTATAGGGGAAGATAAGCATCCGGTCTCTTTTCCCTATATGAGTAGTGAGGACAGAAACACTGGTTATGTCCCTTTTAAACAGGACACATTTTACACGTCGATAGGCCAGTTGAATTCTCCGTTCAAGTTCCAGTCTGAGTTTTTTTGGATAGCCTCCACTGTGAATGGTGTACTGTCGACACTAACGATAACTCTATCAGCCCGGTTCGCCGAGCTCTTAAGTAATCCATCTTACCCTTTTTAGAATATCTTTGTTATAAGGCACCCCCCCACCCCACCCAATTTTTGTTTGGGGGCACTCTCACAATACCTGCTGAACGTGTACTCTGACCATGACCGTTTCTTGTTCTTGTACCGTATGTTTCGAACTAAAAGACTAAATTTGACACAAAAGTCAGATTTTGTTACTGCACTTTCTTATATACAGTGGAACCTCCCTTATAAGACCTTCAAAAATCATCCAAAATGAGGTCTTACAAGGGAGGGGTCTTATAAGGGAGTAATTGCAATGTATGTCCTTGATCTGTCTCAGAGAAGTCGGGTCACGCCACTCAGACTCTTATACAGTGGAACCTCCCTTAAAGGAACCTTCCACTGGAAAAATCAGCCAAAATGAGGTCTTATAAGGGAGGGGTCTTATAAGGGAGGTAATTTTAATACTTACAAAGAAGGGCAATGTCTCAGAGAAGTAGGTCTTATATGGGAGGGAGTCTTATAATGGAGGTCTTAATAGGGAAGGTTCCACTGTATAAGAAGCAAGTGGATGGAGAGGTCTTTTAAGGGAGGGGTCTTATAAGGGAGGTAATTTTAATACTTACAAAGAAGCAATGTCTCAGAGAATGTCTCAGAGAATTAGGGTCTTATATGGGAGGGAGTCTTATAGGAAACAACGTGGATCGAACCAATGGTCTTATAAGGGAGGTTCCACTGTATAAGGGAGAAGCAAATAAGGGATGGGTTCTTATCCGTGTAATTTTAATACTTACAAAGAATATACTCAGAGAATTTTATATGGGAGGGAGTCTTATAATGGAGGTCTTATAAGGGAGGTTCCACTTATAAGAAGCAAATGGATGGGGTTCCGTGGTCCGCTTATTTTTTTACTGTAATTTTTTGGGTTCCAATTTCGATATTTTCCCCCTCCAATTTCGACTTAGGTATTAGGTACTTTATAGTCACAGAGGCGTCTCTGTGAAATTCGGGTTGCTCCCACCTGGAGAGAGCCGCAGCCAGAGGCGCGCCACTCTTTTTTTTTTCATTCAATTTTTTGGTGTGTGTGACTGATCAGGGGGGGGGTGGTGGGGTAAATTTGGACCAAATGACACAAATGTTTGGGTTTGACGTGTGCTAAGTGCATGGGCACACGGGGCCTCGGTTTATCGTCTCATCCGAAAGACTCCACATTCAGACCGTAAGGCCTAGCGCAAAGTGAGAGGAAAAATCCCCTGTACCCAGGTTCGAACTCGGGTATACTTGACACGAGGCGAACGCGTTACCTCTGTGCCACTCTACACCTATGCGCCTCATAAACGAGGGTGCCCTATTACTGAACAAAACCGTGAGAAGAGAGGCAACGATTGCCGTGTTCAGTTCAGTCTACTGCAAACTTGGGAAACCTAGCTATCAATTTGGCCATACCAGGCAGCGGGATTTCTCCCTGCTCTTACCGACTTTTAACTGCCGTGGGATTTTTTTTTTTACGTGCGTCAGAGCGCGCAGGTCAGACTAGCTTTAAGTCCCCATCCGAAGGACTCGATGTTCCAGTTCTATTTTCCTGTCGAACTAGAAAGAAAGGGCGAGGAGGCCGGGATTCGCGAACCCGGGTCACTCACGTTGCTGTATTCACGCATTACATTTGGCAGGCGGACGTCTTAACCACTCTGCCACCTTTCTCCCTCGTCTTCAAGACTCAAGACTACTTTATTATCTCAAAAGTGAGAAATTGATTTGTGGCACGGCATAAACACATATATACAATAAGAACATAATAATGAAATACCCAACACATATAAAACTTTATAGGACATGTGAAAAGACACCACGATTATTCAATATAATAATAATGCATCTGCACATAAAAAAAAAGGATTAGGATAAAGTAAGAAGAACACGTGAAATAGAATGCAATAGCTCGATATAACCAAATAACAGTTTAAAAACTACAGAGAAGTGGATGCGTAAGCGCGCATACACGCACTCACAGACACAGAGTGAGAGGGAGGCGGGGAGCGGAGAGAGAAAGAGACAGAGAGAGAGAGAGAGACAAAGACAAGAAAAACACATCAAACTTAGGTATAACTAAGATGAACATGTTATGAATTATAATCCATTAATATATCATAAAACAAGTGCAACGCTGAGCGGCTGCAAAGTCCCCTCGCAGCCATCGCCGAGCTACTCCGAAATCGGAATGTGTCGGTTGTACACATACATAAAAAACGCATCAAAACAGCACGTAACTACATAAAAAACGCATCAAAACAGCACGTAACTGAATAGTTTTTTTATATATATAGCCTTGGGGTTCGGACCCGTGATTTGAGCGCGCGCGATCATGCGCACACGAGCGCACAGAAAGATTCATGACAACTGTGTTATAGACCATTCATCAAGAAATGTTGTGAAAAAAAAATGCATTGAAATACATGCAAAACTTCGCGAGATATTAGCGATTATGTGTTTTGGGGTTTGAACCCCGTAACTGGCGCGGCCTTGACCTTAATGTAAAACTAAATACACCAGTGGATAGCTTGCATCTTGGCAAACTAGTATGCCAACTTTGATGATGATAGACTGAATAGTTTTTGAGAAAAACGGACAAATAGCCGGACGGACACCAGACGGACGGACACCGGACGGACCAGACAGAAACAATAGTTCCCGAACCTTCGGCTCGGGAACTAATAATTAAATAATGCATCACATGTTGGGTGGGTGTACAGCTAGAGAGAGAATGAACGGAGCAAGTGATAAAATATATCGATGTGCAATGCTATGGAATTTTTGTGTTGTTTCTAATGTGGGGGTTTTTTATGACACAAAAATCCCACCCCTCACCCCCCCCCCCCCCCCCCCCCCCCCCACCCCCCCCCCCCCCCCCCCCCCCCCCCCCCCCCCCCCCCCCCCCCCCCCCCCCCCCCCCCCCCCCCCCTTAAAATTGTGCGTGCGTGCGAGCGTTTTGTGTACAGAATCTCAGCGGTCCCCGGAGATTATATAAGACAGGCTAAGGGGAGAGAGATTGTATGATGATGATGATGATGACGATTGATCGATGATGATAATGATGATGAGTGTGTTTTTATGTAAATTGACGTCAGCATGTTAATCTGCTTTCTACTGTACAGATCAGGCCTGCGTTGCTTGTTTCATCATGCTTTTCTGTTTGTTTTGTTTTCTGATTATTATTTTTTTTAAGACTAGCATTAAACTTTGTTAATACCAAATTCTGGTGGGTTGATTCTTTGTGTGTGCGCGTGTGTGTGTGTGTGTTTGTGTGAGAGTGTGTGTGTGTGTGTGAGTGTGTGAGCGTGGTGTGTGTGTGTGTGTGTGTGTGAGAGTGTGGTGTGGGTTGCGTGTGTGTGTGTGTGTGAGCGGGCGGGTGTGTGTGTGTGTGCATGTGTGTGTGTGCTGGTGTGTGCATGTGTGTGTGTGTGTGTGTGTGTGAAGTCAAGTCAAGTCAAGTCAAAATCATCTTTATTGAGGGTTAAAGAATAAGCTGACAAAGCTTTTTTTCATCCTGCCCTCATAAGAGAAAATACACAATGTTATGTGTTTGTGTGTGTGTGTGTGAGAGAGAGAGAGAGAGCGAGTGAGAGAGCGTGTGTGTGTGTGTGTGTGTGTTTTTCTTACTTGCCTGAAAAGGATAAGTTTGGATTTAGTTTACGCTCACTACCTCCGTTATGAGACCTTCAAAAATCATCCAAAATGAGGTCTTATAAGGGAGGTAATTTTAATACTTGCCAAGAAGGGCAATGTTTCGGGGAAGTAGGTCTTATGTGGGAGGGAGTCTTATAATGGGAGGTCTTATAAGGGAGGTTCCACTGTATTTCAACATGATCCCACATTCATGGTCAGTCAATGAATCGACCAACCGGTCAATCAACTGATAATTCAGTCAATCAACTACTAAATCAATTAGTCATTCAATTAATTAATCGGTCAATATCCATCCTCAAGGATAATATGACACACCATTCACATTTTATTTATTTATTAAGACAACTTTTATAGCGCCTAATCTTTAAGCTTTAAGCGCTTACAGAAATCACTAAAATGAATAGTAAACACAATGAACAAAAAGTATACATTAAACATTGACCAACACCCCCCTTCCCTGATCCCTCAGTCAATTTCTCAATCACGCCCAAATAATGAATGACATAATCTACAGTACACTTTCGCAACCAACTTGAAACACTCACACTGATGGACACTTAAAGACATGGCTTAAACTGCTTCCTTCTCAGGAAGGAAATCCTTTTTTTTGAAAAATCGGTACAGAAGGAATTATTCATTTTTTTGAAAATTTTCATCAACAAAAAAACCCTGGAAAAAAAACAGCTTTGCTGTAAGCGAAAACTGATTGCCGTTGTATAAGAGCCCCGATTATGCATCCAAATTGCTTTAACCCTTTCGCTGCCAGCCATTTTTCAGCCCAAAATACCATCTTTAACCCTTTCACCGCCAGCCATATTTCAACCAACATTTCCATTAAATTTACCTGGGTAGAGAACAAAATCCATCTGCAGTATTGGGGATTCTTCTGTGACATATATAAAATAAGGTCTATCCTTTACTTCCCAAAACTAAGACAATAGGGTCTTTGGATAATAGACCCCAATTTGATGCCTTTTAGTGACATAGGTGTTAAGTCACTGTGGTGCTAAAATGCGACTTTGGCGGTGAAAGGGTTAAGCTTAAAGGGAAAACTACTGATCCCAGGGATCGGGTATAGACTGCTAGCCTAGTCGCTGCGTGGCTCGGGCAACAAGGACAAAAGAACGGTTGAACCGTCTCTGTCGCGACAAAGATATTCTAAAAGGGTAAGATGGATTACTTAAGAGCTCGGCGAACCGGGCTGATAGAGTTATCGTTAGTGGGGACAGTACACTTTTCACAGTGGAGGCTATCCAAAAAACTCAGACTGGAACTTGAACGGAGAATTCAACTGGCCTATCGCCGTGTAAAATGTGTCCTGTTTCAAAGGGACATAACCAGTGTTTCTGTCCTCACTACTCATATAGGGAAAAGAGACCGGATGCTTATCTTCCCCTTTAGAATATCTTTGGTCGCGAGCAGCGATGAGAATGATGGCGCGCGCCTCGCGTGAACGCTTTATATATGCCGGCTGTGTGTTTAACCCTTTCACCGCCAATGTTGCATTTTAGCACCACACTGATTTAACACTCATGCTACTAAAAGGCATGAAAGTTGGATCAGTTATCCAATATCCTTATGTTGTTAATATTAGGAGATAAGGAAAGGGTTTATTTGATGCATGTCATTGGGGGATTCACAGTACTGCAGATGACAACTTTTCGTTACCTAGGTAAGTTTGAGAGAAAGTTTTGGATGAAAAATGGCTGGCGGCAAAAGGGTTAAATGGTTAGAGAAATAATAAATCTGCAATATTGGGAATTCCTCTGTGACATGTAATAAAATTAGGCCTATCCCTACCTCCCAAAAATTAAGAAATTCCCTTCTTTTTTTTAACATTGCCAGGTTTTAACCCTTTGCATTCAATACTGATCCCGGTAGTCATCCAATCAAATTTTTCAGTTATTTAGTAAAGCTTTATTTTGTGTGATATTTGGATTAATGGATCTAGGGTATCGCTGTTTACGGGACTGTAAACAATGTAAAAATAAAATACATAAATATATAGGGATAGGATTAGGGTCAGTTGACTATCAGTTTGAAAGGTTAAAAGATACAAATTTATTCTAAACAGTCGCTGAAAACCTACATTGTCTCATGACTGATGTCATTTTTCATATTTGGAGGACTTTTCCATATTTTGAAGACTTTTCCATATTTAGAGGACTTTTCCATATTGGGAGGACTTTTTTATGTTTGGAGGACTTTCCATATTGGGAGTATTTTTACATATTGGGGGACTTTTCCATATTGGGAGAACATTTCCATATTGGGAGGACTTTCGGTAGCAGCATTGAACGTCTGTGTGAACAGAACAGTTGTTTATTGCCTTAGAAGTGAAAAAACAATAGACTTATTTGGCACAAAACAATAACAAATTAAATAATTAGAAAGTAAAACGAATACTTCTTATAATTTCAGATGTAAAAGAAGAAAATATATTTGTTTAGTAGGCCTATTAGTTTGCTCTTTCTTTAAAGGGGCACCCTGACTGATGAGTTTTTGTAAGAAACACGTCCAGATCACCAGGAAAACACCCTTTACAGAGATTGCACACTCTCTCTTTGCTCTGGTTTCCTAGAAATCAAACCGTCAAATCGGCGATTCCTCCTTGGCGGAGGTGCTGGAAGTCAAATTTCTAATGGCGTTTAGACCAAATCGTTTGCACAAAATGTTCGCAATACAAGCCTTTTTTTAAAATTTATTTTAAATTTTTGGAATACAGATTATCTAAAGGAGTTTCGCTCACAACAAAGGAAAAAGCTCTCTTTTTTAATTTTTTAACTGCACTACAAAAAAAGAAAACGCTTCAACCCACCCCATCCAAAATGGCTTCTCTCTCCAGCATCTCCGCCAAGGAGGAATCGCCATTTTTGACGGTTTGATTTCTAGGAAACCAGAGCAAAGTGAGTGTTCTGATCCTTGAAAAGGCTGTCTTTCTGGTGATCGCGACGTGTTTCTTGCAAAAACTAATCCGTCAGGATCCACCTTGAAAACAATCGCAAATACTTTTTAATATTTATTTTTGGAAGCACTTAATATGTAATTACATTACTTTTTATTATTTTCATCAATCGTTTCATCCAAATTACTTTGTAATACATGTAATAACAATAATAATTATCGGTAATAATAATATAATAATCATATAATAAAAAGGCAATGTGTGTCCGTGTGTGTGTCTGTCTGTTTGTCTGTCTGTCTGAAACACAAAACGGGCCTTATAACTCCGCCGTTTTTTGACCGAATCGCTTCAAATTTGCTGTGAGCCCTGACAACGGCAAGCGAGGCGGCCGTGTCATTTGCGCGGTTTGGCAAATGCGCGAAACGCGTATCCGCCGGCCTCTCGGCACCCGTATCTCCGGCATTTCTGGACCGATTGCCTTCAAATTTGGCAGGTAGATGACCGGGGACGGTGACTATCGGTGTGCCAAACCGGAAGCGAATCGGTTCTGAAACGCCGCGCTATACGCCGCTTCACCTTTTTACGAATAACTCCGCCATTTCTTAACCGAATCGCTTCAAATTTGCTGTCAGGCTTGCTATGGCCGGGGGGCAAAGCCTGGCAGCAAATTGTGAAGAGAATCGGGAGAGCGCGTCCCTCTCAGAGCAGCGCCAACGGGAAACGGGGCCTTATAACTCCGCCGTTTCTTAACCGAATCGCTTCAAATTTGCTGTACTCAGCGTTACCAGTACTTGGCGTTACCGTTACTAGGCGTTACCGTTACTAGGGAGAGCGCATCACTCTCAGAGCAGCACCAACGGGAAACGGGGCCTTATAACTCCGCCTTTTCTTAACCGAATCGCTTCAAATTTGCTGTACTCAGTAAGGTGTGGGGGGTAGTAGAACGGGATGAGTGAAGAAGATGGAAGGAGGGAGAGAGACAAAAGTAATAATAATATTTCACGGACCCGGCGAAACCAGTACTCAGCGTTACCAGTACGTGGCGTTACCAGTACGGTGCATTGCCAGTACTAGGCGTTGCGCTAGTAATAATAATAATTAATAACATTTATATGGCGCAGTATCCTGACTACAGCTCAAAGCGCCTTACAGATACAGCGCATATACAAAACACACATGAACATGATAATACAGGCACGTAATACGAATTCACTATTATTGAAATACACAATAGAATACCAGTTACAGATCATACAAGATACATGTATAAGCTCATATTTAATTTTAAAAAGCAAAAATTATTTTCATCAATCGAATCATCCAAATTACTTTTTAATTGTATAAGCTCTTATATTTAATTAAAATTATTTATTTTTTTCATCATTCAAATCATCCGAATTACTTTTTAATTGTATAAGCAAATATAATTAATTAAAAAAAATTATTTATTATTTTCATCTATTAAATGATCCAAATTGGGTTTTTTAATTGAATTAAAAAAAGATTGTTCCTCAATTCATCATCATTATTTTGTAAATGTATAACTGCATTGGTAACTTCTGTCCCAAGGCAAAGTATTTATGTTACTGGTGGATTAAGGTTATAGCACACGGGCTCAGTAAGAGGATTATCCATTTTGTGGATTAAGGGGAGCGTTAATTTCTGGAATATAATTATCCACTGTTGTAGAAACAAGCTCGTTGCGCGACAGACACGTCAGCTTATTACTTAATCCGTTTCGGCCATATCGTTTATTGGCTCACTCGTGTTAACGAAATGAGTATACAGTGGAACCTGCCTTATAAGACCTCCCATTATAAGACCTCCCATTATAAGACCTCCCATTATAAGACCTCCCATTATAAGACCTCCCATTATAAGACCTCCCATTATAAGACCTCCCATTATAAGACCTGCTTCCCTGAGGATGAAAATGATGTTTTACGTCCTCGCGGTCATAGACACATATGGGACATTTGTAAATGGCTTGTACCCACGTGTCGTCATATCCGGCCACAAGGAACACGCCATATTATGGGAGACCGCCATCTTAGTCAGTAACTTTGTTTGAAAAATGCCAGATCGATGCTGTTTACACACAAATGAGGACTAAGATGGCGACACTTCCGTTGGAAGGGTCGAGATGCGCACGCAGGTGGGGGGTAGCCATACAAAGATGGTGGGAACAATACTGGCTGCAATGCCCGGAGGCAGTGCAACACCAGTAAAGTCCCGAGTTTTTTACAATGTAGATAGGTGTAGCGGTAACCAAGCCTCGGTTAAACCTCATCGGCTATGGTACCGCCACATTGTCTTGGCTGCTTCCCTGAGACATTGCCCTTCTTCATAAGTATTAAAATTCCCTCCCTTATAAGACCTTATTTTGGATGATTTTTGAAGGTCTTATAAGGGAGGTTCCACTGTAGTATGATAGTTGTTCGGTTGTGTGCGTGTGTGTATGTGTGCGTTGCGTCCGTGGTCTAATCTCCAAACTTTAACGTTGGCATTTTCTCGGAAATAGAAGGCATACATTGTTCAAATTTTGCACACATATAGATGTCCATGCAAGCTTTCAAACAATAATGATTTGAATAATTAAATAATTAAAACAACAATGTTAACAGATAACAAACAGATAACATTTTAGATTAGCGGGGTAAGTGTCCCGCGCGACCCGCTTTCTTTATTCCTTATCTACACCCCCCCCCCCCCCTTCTCCCCTCCCCCCCCCTCTCCTTTTCATTTCTCTGTCCGGCCGCCACGTTAATTGCCACCCACCATCTAAAGAACGCCGAATAAGGCAATTATCTCTTTGAAGCAAGATCTATCTACCCATCACAAGAAAGTGACAACCACGGTCGGCCCCTTTGAAACCCTTCCTTTCCGAGCACGAGAAGGATTTCAAATATCGGCACGTGATAAGGATGTAATAGGCGCGTGATTGTTCGGTACATTTAGAACAGCATCTTGTGACGTGTCGACTGCTATAAACCAATAGCAGGCTTTCATTGTTTGAAAGTGAAGGCTATAATTGGCGTAGTGAGAAAAAGTTTTTCACACAAGACGCTGAAACTGACTAGAGCAACACCTCTCCCAGCCAGAATAGCCCACCTAGTAAGTCTTATTGATGACTGGTGATTGAGACTGGTTGTTTGTTTGACTCTAGTTTTGATCTAGATCCTATGTTCAATGATGAATAAGGAGTAGATAGATATGTTATAGAAAAGAAGTGGTAAACATTCTATTCTATTTATGTGCACTGATTATTTGTGTGTGTGTGTGTTTTTGACTTGAACACTTTTGGTACCAGAACCGGAGTTTATGCCTACTAACCCTTTTGTCTATTTTTAGTAGGAAACCTATGGGCCGCAATCTTGCACTATTTTTAGTAGGAAACCTATGGGCCGCAATCTTGCACTTTATGATACCCTTCCTTTCCAGGTGTTGGATGGAGAGTGATGATGGATTGATCACCTTTTATGTTTTACTGATCTCAGTTTGTTAACTGAAATTCAGTTTATTTATTAATTAGTGCTATTGTACAAGGGAAGCCTTCTAGCCGGTTGGGATTCACTAATTCCCTGCCGACTGAAGCCCCTTGTCTCTAAGCCATAGAGATCTACATCCACCTTCTCCTGTGATTATCAGCAGGGCATCGTGGGCCGGAAGATCATCCCGGACTCCACCAAGCACCAAGACGGGATCGCCGCCAAGACGACCCGCACCCAGAATCCGCGAGGAGACCACGCCTGAACCGTGCCATCCCGCGAAGCCGTAACCGGAACGACTGGGAGCTACTCTCACCTGACGAGCAAGCCCAGAACTTGAAACAGCTAAGTCCACCTGACTGCGCCAATCATTTGAACTTTCCTACGGACACCAAAGATAATTAGTAACCCTTCCGGCATGGGGCGAACCTTATAGAAAGACAAAAGTCTTGTGAATCCTTTCGGATTTCATTGTTTTTTTTTATCCATATTTTGTTTTGGCGCCATTGAGCTGCTTTATTATTATTGTTGCATAATCTTATGCAGATTTTGGGAGTAAATAAAATACAAGTGTCAAATAATCCTGAACCCTTTGGTCAGACTGATGAGAGTGGGAGTCTTGTAATTTCATGTAAAACCCTACTTCTCTCTGTCTGCCATTTAGAGCAAATCAACCACTTGTATTTCTTACAACCATCTGACGAGCCAGAACCCGGGCACAAATATAAATTTATTAGATGAAAAGGGGCCGGGAAAGTTGCTCATCTCCCATACCCTAGAGAAGTGGGCTAAAGGCAAATTATCTAAAGTCTTCCCTAGGGACTTAGCCTTTTAACCCATTACCTCGTCACAAGAGAGTATTCAACAGGCAACATGAGTTAAGAAACTCGTCACCAACACTGAAAGCCTCGATAGATAGCTCATTGGTAGAGGGTCTGTCTGTCATGCCAATGGTTCCGGGTCCGATTCTCGGCACGGGCACATTTTTTGTTTTTGTTTTAGTTGTATCCATTAATGATAATTTCATTTGTACTTTAAAATTTTATTGGCAATCTTGTACTTTAGACACCCCCCTCAATCTTTGTTGTTGTTACACATGTTCATGTTCGAGTGAGCCTTGAAGGCTTTTCCTCTTTTTTTCTTCCTTTAAAAAAAGAAAGAAGTAAGCCTACAATGATACCCTTGTCACAAAAAGTTACGAATCATCCTGAGAGTCCTGCATGATTTTTACTAAAGGGTCAGTCGCACACATACGAATCGTATCTGATTGCGATGCGATTTTGACGATGCGAGTCCCGAATCGCGTGAAATACTTCCGTCTAAAAAGAATTCTGCTATTTTTGTTCACCATACTCAAGTAGACCCCAAAATACATGAATTTCACGTGAGTCAGGACTCTCATCGTCAAAAATCGCATCGCATTCAGATACGTTTCGTATGGTGTGTGGCTGGCCCTTCAGGGTTGAATTATCAATCTTTTTGGGTTTAGTTGAAATGTTGTTCTACATTTTAGATAAAGGTTTTACCACTTTTGCATTCTAGTTAAAAGTGCCTGCGTGCGCGCGATTGTGTGTGTATGTGTGTGTTATTTTGTTGTTGTTTTTTGTTTCAGTGTGTGTGTGTGTGTGTGTGTGTGTGTGTGTGTGTGTGTGTGTGTGTGTGTGTGTGTGTGCGTGCGTGTGCGTGATGTTTCTGCAACACCGCACAGCGATTTTCTGTACTTACATAAATGATCCTGAGCCCAGAATAAAATTAAAGTTTATCCTGTCCCTTTCTTAATTTACACTTTCAAATGATCACTAGCATTTTGGAAAAAAAATGATCAAGAAATTCAAGCAATAGCCATTCACTCACTCCACCCTTGACCGGCTTGGTCATCGGGGTGCCATGCTGCATTTGGTGGTCAGCCTCCGCCACTGGTCTGGTCACGATCCTCTGCCAGGCGTAGAGGGTGTTGGTGTTGCGGATGGTCCACCCTTTTGATGTTGTCCAGCCAGGTCTTTCTTTGTCTGCCCTTGCCGGCGTTTTCCTTGGATGGTGCCCTGGATAAATCGTTTTGGCCAGAGTGTCGTGACGTGTCACATGACCGTACCAGGCAAGTTTGCGGCGCTTAGCAACTGCCAGGAGTGGCTCTTGTCTGCCTGCGAGGGTGTTCACTTTTTTGCCTGACATACTCATTTGTCTTGTGCTCCGTGTACGAGATGCGAAGAAGTCTCCGGAAGCCCTTATGCTCAAACGCTTCTAGTCTGCTTTCGCAATCTGCCGTCAGAGTCCAGCTCACGCAACCGTACACTAACACAAACAAAAACAAACACCACCACCACCACCACCACCACCACAACACAAAACAACAAAACTGCGGCTGTAAACAGAACCTGCTGGTCTCGGATTCTGCGACCTGAACAAGAAAGCAGGGGTGTGGCTGCGAATTGGGATTCGGAATGAACGGCGTGGGAGCAAACGCCACTGAACGGCCCAGAAGATGGAACAGCAAAAAAAATAAAAAAAAAAGAACCTGTTTCAGCAATAATTTGATAAAAATCAAAGACCCCTTAACATGTTATGACTAGTGCATGATTTACGAAATCATTGACCCAAACCAAAAAAACCAAGTGCAACGCCGAGCGGCTGCAAAGTCCCCTCGCAGCATCGTCGAGCTACTCGGAAATCGGAATGTGTCGGCTGTACACATACATAAAAACGCATCAAAACAGCACGTAACTACATAAAAAGGCATCCAAACAGCACGTAACTGAATAGTTTTTTTTATATATAGCCTTGGGGTTCGGACCCGTGATTTGAGCGCGCGCGATCATGCGCACACGAGCGCACAGAAAAATTAATGACAACTGTGTTATAGACCATTCATCAAGAAATGTTGTGAAAAAAACTGCATTAAAATACTACATGCAAAACTTCGCGAGATATTAGCGATTATGTGTTTCGGGGTTTGAACCGCGTAACTGGCGCGACCTTGACCTTAATGTCAAACTAAATACATCAGTGGATAGCTTGCGTCTTGGCAAACTAGTATACCAAATTTGATGATGATAGACTGAATAGTGTTTGAGAAAAACGGACGAATAGCCGGACGGACGGAGGCACGCCGGACGGACACCGGACGGACGGACAAGACAAAAACAATAGCTCCCCGAACCTTCGGCTCGGGGACTAATTAAAGATTAACAACTGAAGGCTTTACTGCGACTGAGGCCTAAACCGTGCCAGATACAATACAATGATATGCTTATTGCATGTTGAAACAGACCGCTACAGACACAGGCGCGCGCACGCGCAAACACACACACACACCTCTTAGGCGTGTCATAATTATTCAAAAAAGAGTTAGGGAGGCAGTGTGATTACAATTTTTAAAAAATCCCTTAACTCAAAATTGAAGGGACTGACATTTTAGTTTGAGATATTTTGAGTTTAAAAGACTTTTCAACACAGATTACTATTCTGGAACCCAAAAATTATTGCGAGTTACACAGTGTTTTTTGAGTTGTCAGTTCTCCACTGTATTTTAATAATTATCGTTCGTGATGGCAACGTTCGGGTGGAATTGGGCTGACAAACTTGTCATTGTCCTTGGATTGTGCTTTTGGCTAGCTCCAGGTAAGACTCTTTCACTTAGGCCTACTACCTTTAATTGTTTAAAAATTGTTTTGCTTTGTTATTATTTTAAAATCCTGACTGTTTGTGTGTGTGTGTGTGTGTGTGTGTGGTGTGTGTGTGTGTGTGTGTGTGTGTGTGTGTGTGTGTGTGTGTGTGTGTGTGTGTGTGTGTGTGTGTGTGTGCAGTGTGTGTGTGCAGTGTGTGTGCGTGTGCGTGCGTGTTTTGTGTGTGTGCGTGTGCGTGTTTGTGTGTGTGTGTGTGTGTGTGTGTGTGTGTGGGTGTGTGTGTGTGTGTGTGTGCGTGTGTGTGTGCAGTGTGTGTGTGCAGTGTGTGTGTGTGCAGTGTGTGGGTCTGTGTGTGTGTGTGTGTGTGATTACGGTTTCTGTTTGTTTTTGTTAATTGGTTTTTGTGCACAAATTCTCTCCACCACTGTTGTTGTGTACTGTGTGGGTGATGGTCATCTGGGCAGTCCTGGGTCACCCTTTTTTTTAGGATGAACCTGTGTCTGTCTCAATGTGGCTGTTGTTTATTCTTTGCTAGGCGACTTGGTGACGTAAACAACTTTGGTGAAGGGAGTTAATTACAGAGAGAGTTACCTTTAAAAACAAACTTGACTATACCAACACATTAAATGGGCATCCTGACGGATGAGGTTTTGCAAGAAACACGTCGCAATCACCAAGAAAACACCCTTTACAGAGATCGCAACACTCACGTTGCTCTGGTTTCCTAGAAATCAAACCGTCAAATCGGCGATTCCCCTTGGCGGAGGTGCGGGAAGTCAAATTCTTTCAGTGAAAGAGAAGGCACATGCCTTCAGTTCTCTTTTGTAATGGCCACATGAGTCGCTTTGACCAAATCACGAAATTTCCACAATACGTCTTTTTATTTACAGTTTACCTTTAAAGGAGTTTCGCTCACAACAAAGGAAATAGCTCCTTTTTTTTGGGTACTGCAAATACAAAGAAGAAACAGCTTCAACCACTCTTGAGTGGCCTCCACCCACCCCGTCCAAAATAGCTTATCTCTCCGGCAACTCTTCCAAGGAGGAATCGCCGTTTTAACGGTTTGATTTCTAGGAAAACAGAGCAAAGTGAGTGTTCCTATCCTTGAAAAGGCTGTCTTTCTGGTGATCTCGACGTGTTTCTTGCAAAAACTCATCCGTCAGGGTGCACCTTTTACAGTAATTCGTTACGAACGCACGATGAGGAAATAAAAGAACTCCTGTGTGATATTGCAGTCCATATTAGCATCATTGCAAAATGTAATAGAATGTTCCTGGGATGATAAGCTTACTATTACACATCTGTATTGTTAAACATTCTGGACTTTCCCGGTGTTGCACTGCCTCCGGGCATTGCCTCCAGGATCGTTCCCACCATCTTTATATCTACTAATGTCCCATATGCGTCTGCTCCAGACCGGAGGACGTTAAGCAGAATTTCATCTTCACCTGGCACATTCATTTTTAAGAATGATGCTTTGCTTGTCTCACTTTGGTTCTGACCCACTGCACTGCTAGGTGAATGGTATCGTAATCAACTTTGGTGGAGGGGAGTTAATTAGAAAAAGAGAGTAATTACCCTTTGTTCAATTTCGTCATCTCCTCTCTTGGCCTCACTATTTCATTCTTTGATTACGTGTTAGGTTAGGTTAGGTTAGGTTAGGTTGGGTTAGGTGTGAGTACCCACCACCCCCGTTTTTGATTACCCGCGCCACGCTGAGCAGCCACACTCCGTCTTCGGGGGAAGACGGGATATAATAGAGACCCTCGTGGGGATACCGGGGGCAATCTTTCGTACAAATAGTTTCCCCCACCTTCTGGAAGTTCTGTCTAATCTGTCACTCTCTTTGACTGTCTTAATTTCCCCTTTGCTTACTGTCATCTATATATATCTTGTCCATTCTCTTCCATTTTTTCCTCCTAGAATCTCTTACAAAGATTTTCTTAGGCCTAACTATTATTTTATTTTAGTTAGGCGCATAACGGCAGCATTACGCATTCGCGCTCATATGACAGGATACTGTTTGAGCGATCGACTATAAGACAAGAGATAAAACATATCATTATCGTTGCCCCCCTCCCCCCTTTCCTTTCTCATCAGCCACACAAAAATAAAATGCAAAATAAAAATAACCAGTGCAACGCCGAGCGGCTGCAAAGTCCCCTCGCAGCATCGCCGAGCTACTCGGAAATCGGAATGTGTCGGCTGTACACATACATAAAAACGCATCAAAACAGCACGTAACTACATAAGAAAACGCATCACGAACAGCACGTAACTGAATAGTTTTTTGATATATAGCCTTGGGGTTCGGACCCGTGATTTGAGCGCGCGCGATCATGCGCACAACGAGCGCACAGAAAAATTCATGACAACTGTGTTATAGACCATTCATCAAGAAATGTTGTGAAAAAAAACTGCATTAAAATACATGCAAAACTTCGCGAGATATTAGCGATTATGTGTTTCGGGGTTTGAACCCCGTAACTAGCGCGACCTTGACCTTAATGCAAAACTAAATACATCAGTGGATAGCTTGCATCTTGGCAAACTAGTATACCAAATTTGATGATGATAGACTGAATAGTTTTTGAGAAAAAACGGACGAATAGCCGGACGGACGGACGAGACGCACGCCGGACGGACGGACCAGACAAAAACGATAGCTCCCCGAACCTTCGGCTCGGGACTAATAAAAAAAATTGGGTGGCGCGCCTCTGGCTGCGACGCGCTCTCCAGGTGGGAGCAGCCCGAATTTCACAGAGACGCCTCTGTGACTATAAAGTACCTAATACCTAAAGTATAATAAGCATTAAATTGCTTGTTGTAGGCCTATTTGGGGTGCTTTGTAGCTACTGCATTGTGTAGGGCCTACTTTCAAATAGATTTGTTTAAAGAAAATAATGGCCTTGCCATCCTGCCGTTGATCTGGACGTACGTTAACGTGGCTTTACCATCCTGTTTCACGGGTGTGCACGAGCAGCAATGCACGTGCGATGCGCGTACTCGTTCCCCAGCAATCTTTTTTCAAACCATGCTACTCTTTGCTAGTCAAATGGAAGAACGTTGACGCGGCTTTACCATCTTTTTTTTCTTCTTCCACGGGCGTGCGCGCGTGCCCGTGCGCGTTTCAGTGTTGCACGTGCGAGGCGCGTGCTCGTTCCCCAGCAATGTGCACGGGCAGTGGCAGGTGGTGGACAGTAACGGGGCGGTGCAGTGCACCGTGGACATCAGCTCCTCGTCCTTGATCGGCATCACCTTCTGGGAAAAGTACCTGACCTACAGCTGCTACATCAGACTGCTAACTACTACGTGTTCGGGTGTGAGTGAGTGAAGTGCGTGTGTGCGTGTGTGTGCGTGGGTGTGTGTGTGTGTGTGTGTGTGTGTGTGTGTGTGTGTGTGTGTGTGTGTGTGTGTGTGTGTGTGTGTGTGTGTGTGTGTGTGTGTGTGTGGTGTGTGTGAGTGAGTGAGTGTGTGTGTGTGTGTGTGTGTGTGTGTGTTGTGTGTGTGTGTGTGTGTGTGTGTGTGTGTGTGTGAGTGTGAGTGTGTGTGTGTGTGTGTGTGTGTGTGTGTATGTGTGTGAGTGAGTGACGTGTGTGTGTGTGTGTGTGTGTGTGTTGTGTGTGTGTGTGTGTGTTGTGTGTGTGAGTGTGTGTGTTGTTGTTGTGTGTGTGTGTGTGTGTGTGTGTGTGTGTGTGTGTGTGTGTGTGTGTGTGTGTGTGTGTGTGTGTGTGTATGTGTGTGAATGTGTGTGAAGTGTGAGCCGAGTGTGTGTGTGTGTGTGGGTGTGTGTGTGTGTGTGTGTGTGTGTGTGTGTGTGTGTGTGTTGTTGTGTGTGTGAATGTGAGCGAGAGTGTGTTGTGCGCGCGCGCGCGCGCGTGCGTGTGTTTGAAAGGTATGGGGAGCCGTTTGCACAAAACCCTAGATAAGAGATATCAACAGTTTCAAAACACTTGCTAAGAGATATCAACAGTTTTAAAACCCTAGATAAGAGATATCAACAGTTTCAAAACACTAGCTAAGAGATATCAACAGTTTTAAAACACTAGATAAGAGATATCAACAGTTTCAAAACACTTGCTAAGAGATATCAACAGTTTCAAAACACATGCTAAGAGATATCAACAGTTTTAAAACCCTAGATAAGAGATATCAACAGTTTCAAAACACTTGCTAAGAGATATCAACAGTTTCTATAAAACACTTGCTAAGAGATATCAACAGTTTTTAAAACCCTAGATAAGAGATATCAACAGTTTCAAAACTATAGATAAGAGATATCAACAGTTTCAAAACCATAGATAAGAGATATCAACTGTTTCAAAACACTAACTAAGAGATATCGACAGTTTGTCGCCTGCGACACCCTCCACCCCAGTCTGTTATCAAATGTGAATACCATCAGAAAATTGTCAGAAAACACGCTACCTACCATCACACGACTGAAACAGAAAGGCCGATGTCTAATAAAACAAGAACAATATCATTTTTCCAGCCTTCGCGTCGAATATTTGCAAAAAGCTTGTCATAAAATGTTCGCTTGTGCATGTAGTTTCGAGCAGACGATACCTTGGCCCAATATGCAAACGAACTTTCACTTTTGCCCCTTCCGAAACTTCTATTAATATCGTCCAATGAAAATTGGCGTCGATCCTCTGGTGAGACTGTTTCTGTCTGCCTTTCGATCTGTGTTGTAATCTCTGCGTAGTCTTCTTCTTCTTCTTCCAGTTGGGGATGTTTCACGGTAGAAACTGTTGATATCTCTTAGTCAGTGTTTTGAAACTGTTGATATCTCTTAGTGAGGGTTTGAAACTGTTGATATCTCTTATCTAGGGTTTTGAAACTGTTGATATCTCTTATCTAGTGTTTTGAAACTGTTGATATCTCTTATCTAGGGTTTTAAAACTGTTGATATATCTTATCTAGGGTTTTGAAACTGTTGATATCTCTTATCTAGGGTTTTAAAACTGTTGATATCTCTTATCTAGGGTTTTAAAACTGTTGATATCTCTTATCTAGGGTTTTGTGCAAACGGCTCCCCATAGAAAGGGAAAGGAGAGAGAGAGAGAGAGAATGAATGAATTTTGAATGAATGAATTTTATTTATAGAGGTAATAGAGTAAGCAATATACATGCTTTTTTTACATCCAGCCCTCTGGAACAAAATACATATATAAAAGTAGAAAATGGAAAACGAAATAAGCACAGACAAAGTAATATAAAGCATGCAAAAAACATCCCTATATTGTAACACATCAATAACAACATCAAACCTATTATTATTAACTATACTCATTATTAACATTCAAAATTTGGGAAGTAAGCGCATACACACGGGAAAATAAAACCCAATCCTACTTTTCACACTCATCTTTAACATTCAGAAATTGAGAACTGCACAAACATGAAAAACATACCCAAAAACACACACACACAAAAACCACCCTTTGTATACTCATCATTTAAAT
>CM065708.1:14080001-14110568 GCA_017654935.2 Phymorhynchus buccinoides | reverse complement strand
CGGGGGGAGGGGGTGGGGGGGGAGGGGGGGTAGGGTGGGAGGGGGGGTGTTTCGGCGCAATTCGATGCACTTTCTTGCTTGTGTCACCGCCGCAAACGTAAAATAATGCTTTTGTCTTCTTTGTTTCGTGTGTGTTGGGGGTTTCATGGGAAGGGGGGGGGGGGGAGGGGGGGGAGGAGATATTAGCGCCCCCAATTCGCGCCAATTCGATAACTTCTGTCACGCGCCAAACATAAGCTGTTTTGTCTTTCCTTGTTCATGTGTTGGGGGTCCCTTCTTTCATGGAATTGGGGGGGGGGGAGGAGGGGGGGGGAGGGGAGGGGGGAGGGATATATAATGGGGGGGAGGGATGGGAGGGAGGGATTGGATGATAGGGGAAGGGATATATTATGGGAGGGAATTGGTCGCAACGCAATTCGATGCACCACAATTTCGCCACGCACATAATTCGATGCACCTTTTATTTCTGATTTCTTGTCAAACGCGCCAAAACGTAATGCTGTTTCTCTTTCTTTGTTCGTGTGTTGTGTTGGGGTGTTGGGGTTTCATGGGCGAGGAGGGAGGGAAGGGAGGTGGGGGGGAGGGGGGGGGGGGGGGGGGGGGGTGGGGGGGTGGGGGGTTGGGTGGTGGGGGGGGGGGTTGGGATGTGGGGGTGTAATGGGGGGTGATTGGCGCAATTCGATCAATTAGATGCATGCACCTGTCTTGTCCACCGCGCCAAACGTTAATGCTTGTGTTTTTCTTTCCTTTGTTCGTCCTTGTGCGTGTTGGGATTTCATGGGGGGGTCCGGGGGGGGGGGGGGCTAACGGGGGGGGGGGTGGGGGGGGGGGCTAATCTAATAGGGGGGCGGGCTTCTGAAAAGTCTAAATGGGGTCACTACCCACAACTGCAAGCGATTCGATTCCCCAATCCGATCGAATCGTGACGAAGTCCGTGGAAGTCATCATACATGATTCATGCGAAACATTCCGTTCTCAATCATGTTGTAGAGTAGTGGCACAGAGGTGGACGCTTCGCTCGTGTCAAGTAAACCCCCCCGAGTTCGAACCTGGCCTACTCCCCGTGGGGGATAGGATTTACCGGGGGAGTCTTTTGTAAAAAAAAAAGTTCCCCCACCTTTGGAAGTTCTGTGCTGGAAGCGTTCCCCTACCTATCCCCCCTAATCTGCCACCACTCTTTGTGACTCTGCCTTTTCCTTTGCTTTTATCATCTACTGGTACATTCTTGTAGGAATTATTGGCCCATTCTCCTGCTTTTTTTCTCCAAAAATCTTGCAAATGATGTTTCTCCTTTGAGGACTCCGACCGAAAGCCTCCGAACGAAAACGGAATGGGTCGGCTTTGTGGCGCCAGCGGGGAGACCCAGTGACAACTGAGTGAAAACCGGAGGACACATACGTACCTTTACCCATATGGCCATTGGCCTGGGAATCAAACAAGAAGAAGAAGAAGAACCTGGGTGCAGGAGAATCAGAAGAAGAACTGGGAGGGGGTGCAGGGAGATTGTTTTCTCTCTCGCTTTGTGCACTAGGCCTTACGGTCGATCTGAAGCGTGGAGTTCTTTCGGAGGAGTACGATAAACCGAGGTCCTGTGTGCCCACGCACTTAGCACACGTTAATACAGTGGCAACCGAAACAAGTTGTCATTGGTCAACATTTACCTTTCTCCTCATCAGTCACACAAAAACGCATGCAAAAAATAACAAAAATACTTCCGTCTAATCATGTGTAGAGGCGGCACAGAGGGGTAAGCACAGAGGTAAACGCGTTCGCCTATTTTCTGTGTCAAATAAACCCGCGTTCGAACCTGTCGAAACTAGGTACAGGGGGAGATGTTTTGTGTCATCTCACTTTTGCCACTAGGGCCTTACGGGTCGATCTGAACGTGGCGTGTAGTTGGGCGAGTCTTTCGGATGAGGACGATTAACCGAGGCCCCCGTCGTGCCCACGCACGTAGCACACGGTTAATCCCACAAGTGGCAACGAGCAAGTTGCATTTAGTCAAAATTTACCCCCCCCCCCCTCCTTCCTCATCAACCCCACCCCCCCCCTTCTTCCTCATCAGTAACACAAAAATGCATGCCAAAAACTAATAAAAAATTGGGTGGGAGCAACCAGAATTCACAGAGACGCATCTGTGACTTATATTAAGAAAAAACGTACCTAATACTAATTCTAATATTTTCGCTTACTATACTTGTGCACACCCCACAATTTACGAAAATCCATCAAAGGTCCTGAAATCATACAACAACAACAGAAAAACCACAGTTGTTTCTTTTTATGAAAGTTGAGGTCATTCATATTGTGCATAGGGAAGTTAGAAAGGGAACGTGATAAAAGCTTTGCATCCAACAGCCCATCTCTCTCTCTACTCTCTCTCTCTCTCTACTCTCTCTCTCTCTCTACTCTCTCTATCTCTCTCTCTCTCTCTCTCTCTCTCTCTCTCTCTCCTTGTCCTCCTCTCTCTCTCTCGTTCCTTCTTTTATAACAAATAATATCAGTACTAGAATAGTAATAGGCGTGTGGGTTGTGGTGTGTGTGTTGTGCTGTGTGTGTTGTGTGTGTGTGCGTGCGCGCGACGCTCGTGTGTGTGTGTGAGTGTGTGTATGGAGAGAGAGAGGTCGTGTGTGTTGTGTGTTGCGTGTGTGTGTGCGTGTGAGAGAGAAGAGGGGAGCATAGACTGAGAGGGGGTTAGAAAGAGAGAGTGTGTGTGTGTGTGTGTGTGTGTGTGTGTGTGTGTGTGTGTGTGTGTGTGTGTGTGTGTGTGTGTGTCGTGTGTATGTGTGTGGTGTGTGAGACGAGAGGAGAGTGTGTGTGTGTTGTGTGAGAGAGAGAGTAAGAGAGAGCGAGGGACGAGAGAGAGAGGGAGGGAGGGAGGGAGGGACGGGAGAGAGAGTGAGCGTGTGGTGGCTCCTGTCGAGTGGTACTTCTTTGTGCGTGCCGCCGTGTACGTGTATGTTTGTTGTTTGTGGTGAATTGGTGGGGGGTGTGGATGTGTGTGGGTGTGCTCCTCCTCTCTTCTCTCTCTCTCTCTCTCTCTCTCTCTCTCTCTCTCTCTCTCTCTTCTCTCTCTCTCTTCTCTCTCTCTCTCTCTCTCTCTTCCCTCTCTCTCTCGACTTTTCTTTCAGGCCTGTTCAAGTTGTCTTAATGTTTCCTATTCTTCTTGCATCATTTTTTCCCAGCTGTTTTCAGGGTTTCATCGGTTTCATGCGTTTGTTGTCATTCTAATATTTAGTATTATTAATTGTTAAATATGATTTATTTTATTAAATGTGTTTTTATTCTATTGTCGGTTTTCAGATTCTCCAAAGGCAACAGCAAGTGGAGAGATTTAGGTAAATAGGAGAAATATGGATTTACCCCCACCCCCCCCCCCCCCCCCCCCCCCCCCCCCTTCCTCTCTCTCTTCGTCTCCGCTTCCTACTCTATCTTCTCTCTCTATCTCTATCTCTCTCTCTCTCTCTCTCCTATCCTCTCTCGCTCTATATCTCGATTTAGTTGTCGTAGATGTCTTTCTCTCTTTCTCTGTATTTGTCTCTCTTTCTTCTTCTTCTTCTCTTCTTTTCTTCTTCTCTCTTCTTCCTTCTCTTCTTCTTCTTCTTCTTCTTCCTTTCTTCTTCTTCTTACTTCTTCTTCTTCTTCTTCTTCTTCTTCTTCTTCATTCTCGATTCTTTTTATTCTTTTTTATTCTTCTTTCTTCCTTCTCTTCTTTTTTTCTTTTTCTTCTTCTTCTTTCTCTTTTCTTCTTCTCTTCTCCTTCTTCTATTCTTCTTTTTCTTCTTTTTATCAGGTCTTTCTCCCGGATCTTCTCTTTCTCCTTCTAAGTGTTCCTGCTTTTGCTCCTTTGCTCTATTGCTTGGTTTCTGTTGGGTCTGTGTTGTATAAAGGCGCATTCGCCGAAATACAGTAGTTTGTTTTGTCTCTTGTCAATAAAAAAGAACGTCACTTTACACTTGTCGCGTAGGTTGTTTGGTGTTGCACGGAGATTAACCCTTCGCCGCAGCCATTTTTTAGCCAAAAAAATGTCCATTAGTTACCTGGGTAGAGAAACAAATATCTGGTCTGTAATATTGGGGGATTCCTCGTAGCATATTAGGTAAGGCCTAACCTTACCTCCCAAACTTAAGAGAAAAGGGTCTTTGGATAAACAGGCTCTGATTGATGCCTTAGTGACACATGGGTGTTAAAATAATGTGGTGCGTAATGTGACGTTGGCGGTAAAGGGTGTTAAGTTTGTTTTAAGAATTGTGTGTGTTGTGGGGGTTGGTTATGTGGGTTTTTTTTTATCACTTCGTATTACTTTACTCTCTCACTACAAAAAAACATACATATCACATAAATCATCACTTCACATTACTGTACTCTCTCACTACAAAAAAAGTACGAATTGTGTTGATCCATGTTTATTATGTATATATATACATTGTCTTTTGGAGAAAACAAAAAAACGAAATTCCTAACATAATAGTTTGTAACCACCACCCCTAGTGGACATGGGCCAACGGCCTATTTTCAATAAACATCGTTTCAATTGTTCGGTGTGTTCAGTTGTTCTTCTCTCCGCTTTTTCGCCGATTACATGGAAGCGTACAAGGGACCAAGCGAACCAAAAGCGACAGCGCGGGGTTTCCCGTTGTGCTCAGCACCATGAATGATCGTCAGACCCTCAACTACCACTACAACCAGAAAATCGCCCACAGTTCTCCGCGCATCTGGTGTTCAACCCCCCCCCCCTCTATCAAGCAAGCGGGGCAAAGTAGGTGAGGTTTTTTTGGGGGGTTGGGGTTTAGGGGGGGTGGGGTCGGGGGTTTTTGTTGGGCTTACGAATAATAGTTTAACAAAAACTAGTAGGATTTCGATATAGATCATTTTATGACAGTGTAATTTCACGAGAAATCATGCCTCTATCTCTCTCTCTCTCTCTTCTTCTCTCTCTCTCTCTCTCTCTCTTTCTCTCTTCTCTCCCTCTCTCCTCCTCTCATCTCTCCGTCCGTCTCTCTCTCTCGCTCCTCTCTTGGTCCCTTGTCATGTTTTGGCTGATGGCATTGTGTGCAAAACAAATGCTTTTCCCGCTTATCCAATTTCTCATGCATTACAAAACGTTCGTATTCGTACTCTCTCCGCGCGCACGCACACACGCACGACGCACCGCACGCACACGCAAGCACGCACACGCACACACACACACCACACACACCACAACACACCAACACACACACACACAAATATATACACACCACACACACACACACACACACACACAACACACCACACACACACACGCACACACACACACACACACACTTCACCATTGAACAAACATGTGTAATCGGAGATGAAGAGTCCAGTCAATTAATGTGGAAGTGGTCACTTGCCGTCTTCAATAGGATGTCGAGACTTGACAGTGCACTCACATCATGAACAAGATCAAGGCACCCTTACTTTATCAGGCTTTTATATTGGTGGAGTAGAGGTTCTTACTCTGTTTAGCTATGGTATTATTTTAACCCTTCGGCCGCCAATGTCGATTTAAGCACCACAGGTGGTTTAACACCCATGTCACTAAAAGGATCAAAGCGGGGCCTGTTATATGAAGACCTTATTGGCTTCATTTTGGGAGGCAAAGGATAGCCTAATGTTTGCATATCACAGATAAATTCCCAATAACTGCAGATACATTTTTATTTCTGCTCTGTTCAGTTTAATGCGGGGGTGGAGGTGCTATAATTTTTTGTGTGTGTGTAAAATGGCTGACGGCGAAAGGGTTAAATTAGTGTCCGTAGAGTAATCCTGAAGGGGTAAATCCCCAAGCTGGCTAAAAATAGAAACTATGATTTATAACGTCAGGAAATTCCGGGTTTTTTCGGGCTTTACCATTGGTTGTATAGTAACCCTGAAGGGGTAAATCCCCAGGCTGGCTAAAAATAGAAACTATAATTTATAACGTCAGGAGATTCCGGGGTTTTTTTTCAGGCTTTACCATTGGTTGTATAGTAATCCTGAAGGGGTAAATCCCCAGGCTGGCTAAAAATAGAAACTATAATTTATAACGTCAGGAGATTCCGGGGTTTTTTTTCAGGCTTTACCATTGGTTGTATAGTAATCCTGAAGGGGTAAATCCCCAGTCCAAAACATTCCATGAAATTTACCTGGGTAGAGAACAAAATCCATCTGCAGTATTGGGGATTCCTCTGTAAAATATATAAAATAAGGTCTTGTGAAGACTATAGGGTCTTTGGATAATAGACCCCAATTTGATGCCTTTTAGTGACATATGTATTACAATCAATGTGGTGCTAAAATGCGACTTTGGTGGTGAAAGGGTTAAAAATAGAAATTATTATTATGATCGAGCGCGCGCGCGTGTGTGTGTGTGTGTGTGCGTGCGTGTGCGTGTGTGTGCGTTTTCCCGTCTCTGTCTCTATGTGTCTGTCTGTCTCTCTTTCTCTCTCTTTCGCTCTCTCTGGTTCCCTCTCTCTCTCTCTCTCTCTCTCTCTCTCTCTCTCTCTCTCTCTGTGCTTGTAACTTGCTTATCTCATGTTCCCTGATTAAATAAAATTTCGTTTTCTCTCTCTCTCTCTCTTTCTCTCTCTCTCTCTCTCTCTCTCTCTCTCTCTCTCTCTCTCTCTCTCTCTCTTTCTCTCTCTCTCTCTCTCTCTCTCTCTCTCTCTCTCTCTCTCTCTCTCTCTCTCTCTCTTTCTCTCTCTCTCTCTCTCCCCCTCTCTCTCTCTCACTCTCTCTCATCCTCTCTGTTTACTTGTGACCTGTGCATTCGTGTTCTAATGATTCTTGATTATAGATTATTGATTATAGATTCAAATTATATTGTCTATGTATATTTTGAAGAGTATAGAGGGTGAGGTGGCGGAGAGTTAGAGTGGAGGGAGGGAGGAGGGGGAGAGTATGTGTGTGCCACCCACCCCCCCCCACCCCCCTGCATTTCTCGGTTAATTGTATATTTTCTGTTTTTGCCTTTCTTACCATACATAAAGCTGTATTTTAGGAACATTTTGAGCTAATTACCTTTTTGGAATACTAACCCTAACCCTAGCCCTAAACCTAACCCTACCCCCCACTATGTACTGCAGTACACCGCGATTTGTCACAGTTGTGGTTCGTTGCGTTTTTCCCGTCTTATAGGGTGGGGGGTAGGGTTAGGTGTTAGGGCTAGGGTTAGGGATAGGGTTAGTATTCCAAAAAGGTTATTAGCTAAAAATGTTCCTAAAATACAGCTTTATGCATGGTAAGAAAGGCAATAACGGAAAAATACAATTAACCGAGAAATGTAGGGGGGGTGGCACATCTTGACCTTTACCTTTTTTTGTTCCCTGTGGTACGAGTATTTTAGATTTGTTGGTGTATTCTTGATTGTTGATTGCATGCCATGTATATATATCGCAGTGTTTATGTATGACACCATTGATTGTAATGTGTTGTTGTAAGGCGCTTTGAGCTGTATTTATCAGGATATTGCGCCATATAAATATCATTCATTATTATTAGTATGATCTATCGGACTATGACTAACCACCATGGCGTCGGGGCCTTCATTTGTTCCGCTTCTTTTTTTGTTTGTGGCTCAAGCCACAAACCTATAACTCACTTTGTCGGTCGTTCGGTCGTTCGGTCTGTCGGTCCAAAATTGTCGCACATTTTGACAAAATGTCGCACTTCAAATCGAGGCTACACTTCAAATTGAGGCCGCTCTTTAACATGATGTATTTTAAAAGCGTACAAAATAATAAACATACGTAATACAGACACTACAACAGACACGACGAGTATGCGGTGCTTCTTTTGATGAGTATAAGTAGGATACATAGTTTTAAATGTTTTCCAAAAGATATAAAAAGTTACGAAATGGTGCAGAGATAACGTTCTGGTTTACAGATTAAAATTATTGAAAAGCCAGGGGAGGTGACTCATGGTTGGAGTGGTAAAAATAGACCGCGTACCACAAACTATTGCGATTTCGCGCTTGTTTGACATAGATGTTTTAAAATCCAGTTCGGCCCACTAGGTATGTCCAATCCATATACAAAAAAACAATGACTTAAGCCCCAATGTCTTCACTAAGTCTTTATTTAGTTGAAAATGGATGCGTACCGTACCTTAAAGGGGCACCCTGGCGGATGAGTTTTTGTAAGAAACACGTCGAGATCACCAGGAAAACACCCTTTACAGAGATTGCAACACTCACTTTGCTCTGGTTTCCTATAAATCGGTGATTCCTCCTTGGCGGAGGTGCTGGAAGTCAAATTCTTTCATCCAAAGAGAAGGCGAGTGCCGTCTCTTTTCTAATGGCCGCCAAATCGTTTGCACGAAATTTTCGCAATACAAGCCTTTTTTTAAAATGTTATGCAGATTATCTAAATGAGTTTCGCTCACAACAAAGGAAATAGCTCTAAAAAAATGTTTTACTGCACTACATAAAAAGAAAACGCTTCAACCACAATGAGTGACCTCCACCCGCCCCATCCAAAATGGTTACTTTCTCCGGCATCTCCGCCAAGGAGGAATCGCCGTTTTGACGGTTTAATTTCTAGGAAACCAGAGCTAAGTGAGTGTTCCGAACCTTGAAAAGGTTGTCTTTCTGGTGATCTCGACGTGTTTCTTGCACAAAAAAACTCATCCGTCAGGGTCCACCTTTAAGCTTAACTGAAGAATTGTTGAGTCAGTGAAACAAGAAGGATAGGCTCCACCTTCTAACCATTATTAGGTCACAATAATACCTGTATTGTTAAAACTTCGGGACTTTCCTGGTGTTGCACTGCCTCCGGGCATTGCCTTCAGGATCGTTCCCACCATCTTTAGATCTACTAGTGTATGTCCTATATGTGTCTGTTGTTTCAGGCCGGAGAATGTTAAACACATTTGTTTTCTCTTCTCCTTCTCAAATTAACCTCTTAATTGAGAAATTAGATATCGATTTTCTTAGTATAAAACTTTAAAGCAACAAAGATCTGGGACTGTATTCACGTTGAGATAGCATGAGACTTAGCATCATGCTAACTTAGAAGCTCTTCCAAAAGTCCTATTAAATCCTATAGGACATTGGAAGAGCTTCTAAGTTAGCATCTTGCTAAGTCTCATGCTATCTCAACGTGAATACAGGCCCTGGTAGACTCAATTTGAGAAAATGGTCTAGAATATATGTCTTTCCTGGGTTGAGTTTCACAAGGGCTAACGTTACGTAGCGTGAGCGCAAATTGGCAAAAACGGTACTAAGAAACACCTCTTTTGCCGACGTTTGTCGAAAACGTTTTGTGGCTGCTATCGAGGTAGCAAGCGACAAACTATTTGAAGGATCATGGGAAATATCAATACTTCCGGCTTTTTGTTTTGGTATATATCTCGCGTGACGAGACTTGAACTTTAAAAATGGAAGACCAAAACAACAAGCTTGCCACATCAAATTTCTTTAGTCTATCGTGAAAAAATACGGGATGATTTTAGCAAATTAAACGAACGCAAGTGTTTTGGATGCTCTTTCTAAATTTTTAATCATGTTAGATGGCATAATATCGTGCAAATTTCATTTTCTGCACACAAATAGACGTGGGTGAAATCGCAAGCTTTGTACAAACTGACAGAGAGGTATGATTTATCTCCCTTATGATATAGCAACCCTTTTCTCTCTCCCAAAAATAAAGAGTAATCTTAAAGAGTTATCTGATCTTAGCAAACGTTTAGGGTTATTCACGCGGCGACCGTTATCTAGAGACATTCGACGGTGAATTGTCTAAAACAAAAGTTGTCATTCCAGGGCTGTAATATTAAAAGCTATGACATCATCAATGACACCACACACTCCGTAGTAGACACGGGGCGGGCAGTGTGTCTGGGTTAATAAATACGGAGCCTTATCACAGACTGTACTGATCGCTTCTCGGCCTTTTGGCTAAGACAGTGATTCAGGAAGATAATTTTTTGTTTATACCTTGGTTGGTTTGTTCAGCCCGTCGTACATGGCGAAAGCCGATACGCGACGTTAAACTGAACTTCCATCCAGACTGTACAGGGGGAGATAAACATCCGGTCTCTTTTCCCTATATGAGTAGTGAGGACAGAAACACTGGTTATGTCCCTTTGAAACGTGACACATTTTACACATCGATAGGCCAGTTGAATTCTCCGTTCAAGTTCCAGTCCGAGTTTTTATCTTTGGCCTTATGAAACAATACATGACATTAACCCTTTATTGTGGCCATAAATGGCTATTGAATCATTTGGATGAAAGAAACCCTGTAAAGGTTAAGATGTGCCACCCCCCTGCATTTCTCGGTTAATTGTATTTTTCCGTTTTTGCCTTTCTTACCATACATAAAGCTGTATTTTAGGAACATTTTTAGCTAATAACCTTTTTGGAATACTAACCCTATCCCTAACCCTAGCCCTAAAACTAACCCTACCCCCCACTATGTACTGCAGTACACCGCGATTTGTCACAGTTGTGGTTCGTTGCGTTTTTCCGTCTTATAGGGTGGGGGGTAGGATTAGGGTTAGGGCTAGGGTTAGTATTCCAAAAAGGTTATTAGCTAAAAACGTTCCTAAAATACAGCTTTATGTATGGTAAGAAAGGCAATAACGGAAAAATACAATTAACCGAGAAATGTAGGGGGGGTGGCACATCTTGACCTTTACCAAGTCATGGAATGAATGGGTTACGTGATTAGAGTAACTTTTACGGGTCTTGCTCCCTTCTTTTTCTTTGATCCGGCGTTAGCGAAACTCTATTCGTTTTTGGCTCACTCGTGTTAACAAAGTTAACACGAAGTGAGTCTATAGTATGATAATTGTTCGGTTGTACGTCTGTGTGTGTGTGTGTGTGTGTTGCGTCCGTGGTCTAATCTCCAAATTTAACGTTGGCATTTTCTCGGGAAATAGAAGGCGTACATTGTTCAAACTTTGCATGCACATGGGTGTTTTATGCAAGCTTTCAAACAGTAATGATTTGAATAATTAAATACTTAAAACAACACTGTAAACAGATAGCAAACAGATAACATTTTAGATTAGTGGGTTAGAGAGTATTCAACAGGCAACATGAGTTAAGAAACTCATGAACACTGAAAGCCTCGATAGCTCATTGGAAGAGTGTCTGTGTCTCATGCCAATGATTCCGAGTTCGATCCTCGGCACGGGCACTTTTTTTTTTTTTTTTAGTTGTATCCATTAACAATAGTTTCATTTGTACTTTTAAATTTTATTGTCAATCTTGTGCTTTAGACCCCCCCCCCCCCCCCCCCCTCAATCTTTGTTTGTTGTTGTCCCACATGCGCCTGTTCGAGTGAGCCTTGAAGGCTTTGCCTCTTGTTTCTTTTTTGTTTGTTTGGTACAACCTCTCATCTCGTGGTTGTTTTTTGTGTGTTTTTTTCTTTTCTGGCACCAGGTGGTGGTGAGTTGAGCCGCTCGGCGCAGCCTCAGTGGAAATCTCCTGCAGAGAGTCCCATGTCCCACATCCTGCCGGGGCTCAAGTTCCACCGACACCGGCGCCTCCTGGTGGCCGCCCCGGGGCTCTACTACGTCTACTGCCTGATCCTCTTCAACCCTGCCCAAGACACATCCCCATCCTCCTCTTCCTCCTCCTCATCATCGTCCACTTCGCGGCAGCAACCGACCGTCACCAGCGCTTACGTTCGCCGGTACAGCGTGCTTCGCCCGGCCGCCCCGACTTTTCTGCTGAAGTTGCGTCACACGCGGAATGACGTCAGCGCGGACCGTCACAGCGCTTACGCCGGGGGCGTGTTTCGGCTGTACAGCGGGGATGCACTGTTCGTGCAGGCTTCCCGCCCTGACCTGATCTCGCACGACGATTTGGCCAGTTCTTTCGGCCTCTTTAAGATAGGACCTTAACAGGGCATTTGCCACGAGTGCTCCTTCTCTTTGGGGGTCTGCAACGAACACCTTTTGCAAGAGTGAATGCTCTTGGTGGGTGGGGGAAGATGGTTCAGTACTGACCAAACAGGGGAATAACTCTCGCCAATAACCCTATTTGATGCCACTAAATGACTGCCTTTTACAAGAGTGAATGCCCTTGTCAGTACTGACCAGCAAGGGCATCACTCTCACTGTCAAGGGCGTTAATAACCCTAATTGCAGAGGCCTATGCTAGACTACTAATTTGCCCGCTCTCGTTCTGCCCGAGTTACGCTGACCTTTCTAATTCAACTCGGTGAAATTCAAGGTCGCCGGCACGCGGCAAATGCCCTATTGGTATGGGTGTTTGGGTATTTGGTACTTTATAGTCACAGAGGCGTCTCTGTTAAATTCAGGTTGCTCCCACCTAGTGGAGAGCTGCGTCGCAGTCAGAGGCGCGCCACCCAATTTTTAATTTTTTAATAATTTGCATGCAATTTTTGTGTGACTGATGAGGAAGGCAAGGTGGTGGGGGGGGGGGGGGGGTACATTTTGACCAAATGACAACGTTTTCGTTG
Organism: Phymorhynchus buccinoides; assembly: GCA_017654935.2. Taxonomy (NCBI): domain Eukaryota; kingdom Metazoa; phylum Mollusca; class Gastropoda; order Neogastropoda; family Raphitomidae; genus Phymorhynchus; species Phymorhynchus buccinoides. The sequence continues at coordinate 14,098,128 of CM065708.1, read as the reverse complement.
CCACTGGGTTTTAACGTGTGCTAGGTGCATGGGCACACGGGACCTCGGTTTATCGTCTCATCCGAAAGACTCCACGTTCAGACCGTAAGGCCGGGTTCACATTAGACGCGTATGTTCCGTACGGAAAACCCTAAATAAGTGGAAGAAAGAAGAATAAAAGTTTACGCATACAGGGGAAATTCGGACACGTGCGTAAATCTTTTCCCTTCCTTGTTTCACTTGTTTATGGATTGCGCACGGGTTTCCGCATGGAATATCCGCTTATGTGTGTACACGGCCTTACGTTCGGAAGATTTCTTAAGATTTCTTACCAGAGATAAGATGGAAAGCGCGTGAAAACGCTGGTGATGGTAACGGTGTGTGTGTGTGTGTGTGTGTGTGTGTGTGTGTGTGTGTGTGTGTGTGTGTGTGTGTGTGTGTGTGTGCGCGCGCGCGTGCGTACGTGCGTGTATGTGTGGGTGGAGTGTGTATGTGTATGCCTATTTGCATGTGCGTGAGTGATTATTTGGTTTTGTTGTTGAATTTCTTGCTTTTAATTTGTGTTGTTGTTAAGCGCATAGAGCTCCACATTTGGTGGAGGAATGCGCTACATAAATGATTCACTATTATTATTATTATTATTATTATTCACTCATGTGCGTGGTGGGTCTTTAATAGAAATTCATTTTTTTTTTGGGGGGGGAAATAATTAAAGGGAGTACATTCATGGTGTGTGGGAGTGATCTCGCCTAATTCAATCGGTCAAACAGGGGAAGTTACTCTACCTTCAGGTAGATCCCCAGCCCTCGCTTCGTGTGTTTGAGGAGACATACAGCATGTAGAACGCAGTGCGTCATTCTAAATTTGATGCAATTTATATTTTTACGTCACAGTTTGCAAGTTCTATCACTTTGTGCATAGCAATTGGCCACCCCTTATTTTTCTAAAAACAAAATGTTTGCAAGTCGCTGACTGGCATCCTGCGGTTTGAAGCTTCGACGCCATTGTTGGTATGGTATTTGACCGAGTAATGGAGGTAAGCAACTCTAATTTTCACGAAGTGCTCTCCTCTTAGTTTTTTTCTCTCCGAAAATCGTCTATTGGTATGGGTGTATGGGTATTTGGTACTTTATAGTCACAGAGGCGTCTCTGTGAAATTCGGGTTGCCCCCACCTAGTGGAGAGTGCGTCGCAATCAGAGGCGCGCCACCCTTTTTTTTTTAAATTTGCACGCGTTTTCTATGTGACTGATGAGGAAGGGAAGGTGTGTGTGTGTGGGGGGGGGGTGGGTTAAGTTTTGGCCAAATGACAACTTTTTCGTTGCCACTGAGTTTAACGTGTGATAAGTGCATGGGCACACGGGACCTCGGTTTATCGTCTCATCCGAAAGACTCCACGTTCTCCACCTTTAGGCCGGGTTCACATTAGACGCGTAAGTTCCGTACGGAAAACCCTAAATAAGTAGAAGAAAGAAGGATAAAAGTCTACGCATATATATGGGAAAATTCGGACACGTGCGCAAATCTTTTCCCTTCTTTGTTTCACTTATTTATGGATTGCGCACGGGTTTCCGCATGGAATATCCGCTTATGTGTGTACACGGCCTAAGTGCAGAGTGAGAGGGAAAACCCCCTGTGTACCCAGGTACAGAACTCGGGTTTATTGTGCACGAGGCGAACGCGTTACCTCTGTGCCACTCTGCACCTGGCATGGAGGAGTATGAAAAAGAAACACCCGAAGTGTGGGAGATGGGAAGAGACCCAGAGATGCACCGGCCATCCACCATGCCTGTCCTACCAACACGAGAGCAGCCCATAGTAGGCCTAGATACATGTAGCTACTTCCCCTGGCTAGGTGACTACCATCGGATACGATGCAGAGAGGAGTCGAGTCGTTGCGAAATGTCCCCCCCCCCCCCCCCTGATGGATGTACCAGCCCGTTTTTCATGACTGCAGAGTCCCACCGGTCGGCAAAAAGACATCCACTCTTACTCTTCTTCCTCCTGGCCTTCTTCCTCATCTTCTTCTACTTCTTCTTCTTCACTTTCTTCTTCTTCTTCAGGATCAGGATCAGTACGTCGCAGGTACCAATACTGGCAATAGTCTTCTTCTATATATATATGTTTAGTTTGCTTTGATAAAACTTTTCTGTGTCCAATGTCTTTATTTGTGAACCTTTTTCAGTCCTTTTCAGTAACTTTTCAGTCCTTCAGAGTAGGGGTCCGGAGCTGGCTATTCACTGAGATTTTTCTTTCATACTATATATATATATATATATATATATATATATATATATATATATATATATATATATATATATATATATATATATATATATTAGACACGCGCATTAGAGGTTACTATGTATCAGGATTCGGCCAGTAAGCTTATGTAGGTCTTTTGAGAGAGCGAGTCGAACATAGTATAGATATTTTAAGATAAATACGCGCATTAGATGTCACTATGATGCCAGAGAGAGAGAGAGAGAGAGAGAGAGAGAGAGAGAGAGAGAGAGAGAGAGAGATTTCTTCACAATCAGCGCAATGGTTGATTGCATTAGTAGATATAAAAATGGTGGGAATGATCCTGGAGGCAATGCCCGGAGGCAGTACTGCACCGAGAAAGTCCCGATTTTTGTTTTAACAATGCAGATGTAACAATATTAAATTAAAGGGCCATCCACACGACATAGGAATCGTATCTGAATGCGATGCGATTTTGACAATGTGAGTCATGTTTCACGTGATGAAATTCATGTTTTGGGGGGTCTCCTTGAGTGTTGTGAGCATGTGCTACCCCCCCCCCCCCCCACCCCCTACATTTCTCGGTTAATTGTGTTTTTTTTTTGCCTTTCTTACCATACATAAAGCTGTCTTTTAGGAACATTTTTAGCTAATAACCTTTTTGGAATACTAACCCTAGCCCTAACCCTAGCCCTAACCCTAACCCTATAAGACGGAAAAACGCAACGAACCACAACTGTGACAAATCGCGGTGTACTTTGTTTGTTGTTGTCCCACATGTGCCTGTTCGAGTGAGCCTTGAAGGCTTTGACTCTTGTTTTGTTTTACATTTCATTGTTTGTTGTAGATTAATCTTTATGTGCAAGGTTCGCCTTTATGATAATCATGCATCCACACAGTCAGTACACATCAAACATTGGTGGAGAGAATGATATTAACAAATCAACATTGATTCAAGCGTGGCATAGCCGTCTAAACTGGAATATGTTACACGTAGACAACACGCAAAGGCGAATCTGGCACGTCCTTCTTTTTTGTTGTTGATGATGATGTTTTGTTTGCCTCCCTTTGGCTCTGATCCACTCATTGCTAGATGATTGGTATGGTGATCAACTTTGGTGCACGGGGAGTTAATTAGAAAGAGAGTTTATCCCCCTTTGTTCTATTTCGTGGCATACTTGTAGGTTTGCTTGTTTTCCTGTCTTTTTACGTATTTACTTGTTTTTTTTGCTTCTTGTTTTTGCTTCTTTTTTAGTGAACATATTGTAAGAAAAAGTTAAATAAAAAAAGAATCTACGTTCTGCCGTTCTCAAGAAAGGGATAGGGTTAGGATCAGCCTAGGGTTATTGTCATGAAACTGAAAATAACCAGACTTTGAGATCAAAAATCGATAACGTGAAGGAGGTACCTAAATGACAACATTGCCAACATTCGCCGTTATAAGCTTAAAGACCCACCACGTCACGTGTCAAAATCACGGTTTTCCCGTGTTTTCCCTCTTATAGCTGGTAAAAAATTCTTAAAGACCCAGTGATGCACCACGATTAAGTCCCTTGGTTTTTTTCTGGGTTGCTGTGACCCACAAACAAATTTCCCCATATTCAAATTGAGGCTGCTCTTTAAACTGATGTGTCGGGTTTCAATTTGGGGCCATTTATATGGGAGTCAGACTTGGTCCAAACAAGATTTATTTCCAGTTATAAGAGGGAAAACACATGAAACCCGTGATTTTGACACGTGATCGGGTGGATCTTTAGGAAATCTTCCTAGCATAAGAGGGAATGTGACACGTGACGTGGGGGGTCTTTAATGGAAACATCCAGTCCAAAGACGAGTCGGCCTTAAATTAATGTTTATGTGTAATAAACAATCACTGTGCATTTCTTTCCTTTCAAAAGTTTTTTCAAGTACAAATAAAACAAATTTGAAGTGCGGAATTGTAGGCCCCAAGGGCGTTGCCATGTTGCCACTGTTAAGAGTAGATGCCCCCTGAGTATGACGTCACACACTCAGTTTACCTACTATGACTAGTGCTTGGGTAGTAAGCCTAAAAGGTATAATAGGTACATGTATTATAGTGTGTGTGTGTGTGCGTGCGTGCGTGTGTATGCCTGTGTCTGTGTTTGTAAGTTTGTAGTGGATTTTTAATTTAGAGCGTCATTTTATCGAAATTGTTATTGATTTGTTATCCTTTTGAGGAGAGAGAGAGAGAGAGAGAGATATTTTTCAATTTTTGTATAATTTCTCTATTCTCTATTGAATTTTCATCGTTTTTTTTTTTTTTCGCTTTAAACCTTTTTTTTTCAATGTCAGTGCAGCTTTTTATAGTCAATCTGACAATAAATTGGTTCCAGTCCAGTCCAGTGTGTGTGTGTGTGTGTGTGTGTTGTGTGTGTGTGTGTGTGTGTGTGTGTGTGTGTGTAGTATGTGTAATGTGTGTGTGTCAATCAGGTCCACAGAGAGAGAGAGAGAGAGAGGAGAGAGAGAGAGAGAGAGAGAGAGAGAGAGAGCTTTCTTGACTGAGATCAGCACCAGACTGGCACCCTCAAGTACAATTAATTATTAAGAGCTTCTTACTCTTTCTTCTTTTGTTTAGCTGCTCAGTGCGTAGCAGGACTCAGTGTTGCTGTTGAATGAAGTCACATTTGTTCCTGATTTCCCTTCAAGGATGCTAGAAAGACGTACTTGACAAACTATTACTTGAAAAGACCAAACGTAATCAAGTTTAAATCTGTATTTCAGAATAAAAAATAAACGAACCCTTACCCGCTTAGTTTGTTTTATAAAGGTTATTTTAACAGAATTTTGAGCATTATCTAACAATGTGACCCATACTGCTTTAGTTTCACAGACTATTAGCCAAACCTGGTACGCCAAGTGTTGGGCTTACTGGCAACGTCGGTTTTGTTTTGTTTTTGTTTTTTATTTATCTTTCTGAAGATTCAATAATTCGGAGTGTTTGTGTGTATGGGCGCGTGTACGCGCCTTTGCAGATGATTATTGCAAGTTTATAAATGTTTGGAATTGTGCACTGGTATGTTGTTTAAAACCAGTGTGTGTGAGGTGTTGTCCAGTTGCCGCAACATAATTGTGATTGTTTTCTTGTGCCCCTGGGTTTTTTTGGAAAATAAACAACTTGAACTTGCCTTAGACTATGTGAAGTCTAATGGAAACTGAGTCTGTGACGTCACAACCTAGCACAAAATGGTGGCCTAGCCTCCATAAACCTTCAATTTGGCACTTTTCAACGGCGTTTTTTGCGCTGACCTTAACTAAAATATAATCTGTACTTGCAGATGCAAACCTATTTACTTTTAATCTTGCAACAGAGATCAACTTCTGTTTGGACTTTATGTCCCCTTTAAAACGTGACTGAAGTTTGTAAAACGATTATTTGTAATTTTATGCGAATACAGAGTTGCAGAGCAAAAATGAAATAAATGCAACCAAATGCCTATATTTGCCGTGTTTTTGTTGTGTTGCGGTTGTTTTCTTGCTTTGAGTATGTGTAAATTCCCCTTTTCTTTCCCTTTTTGGCTCACTCGTGTTAACGAAATTAACACGAAGTGAGTCTGTAATATGATAGTTGTTCGGTTGTGTGTCTATGTGTGTGTTGCGTCCGTGGTCTAATCTCCAAACTTTAACGTTGGCATCTTCTCGGGAAATAGAAGGCATACATTGTTCAAAGTTTGCACACATATAGATGTCTATGCAAGCTTTCAAACAATAATGATTTGAATAATTAAACACTTAAACCAACACTGTAAACAGATAACAAACAGATAGCATTTTAGATTAGTGGGTTAGAGAGTATTCAACAGGCAATATGAGAAGAAACTCACCAACACTGAAAGCCTCGAGCCTTGACACATGTTCCTGCTCGAGGGAGCCTTGAAGGCTTTGCCTCTTGGTCTGCTTGATTTGGCTAAACTCTTCGGAAAGGTTGGAGAGGGGGGAGGCACTAAGGGATTGCCAAATTTGCAGTATTTGCCATATATTTACCAAGTTCTCGGCGGAATGTGCCGGAAAATAGTGAAATCGGAGACAGATGAACGGAATTCGTTCATATTATTTATTTGTTTATAAAGAAAATTTCTTTAGCGCTTAGTCTTAGAGCCCTATAAGCGCTTATCAGTATAAAACTAAAGCAGAAGTACCAGCCGGAAGTACCCCAGCTAGGGTCAGGCAGCTTTCATTCGTAATAGCCAAAACCGGAAGTGATGTCACAAAACATTTTTTTGGATATCGTAGCTCTTACTCTAGCCCAATCTTAAATATCTCGAAACAACTTCACCGAATACGATCATACTTTCAGCATTTACTCAAAAGTAGATTTGCAACACTTTCGGTATTAAAGGTGGATCCTGACGGGTGAGTTTTTGCAAGAAACATGTCGAGATCACCAGAAAGACAGCCTTTTAAAGGATCGGAACACTCACTTTGCTCTGGTTTCCTATAAATTAAACCGTAAAAACAGCGATTCCTCCTTGGCGGAGATGCCGGAAAGAGTAGCCATTTTGGATGGGGTGGGTGGAGGTCACTCATTGTGGTTGAAGCATTTTTCTTTTTTTTGTAGTGCAGTAAAAAAAAAATTGGAGCTATTTACTTTGTTGTGAGCGCAACTCCTTTAGGTAAACTGTATAAAATAAAATAAAATTTAAACAAAGGCTTGTATTGCGAAAATTTCGTGCAAACGATTTGGCGGCCATTAGAAAAGAGACGTCACATGCCTTCTCTTGGGGTGAAATAATTTGACTTCCAGCACCTCCGCCAAGGAGAAATCGCCGATTTGACGGTTTGATTTCTAGGAAACCAGAGCAAAGTGAGTGTTGCAATCTCTGTAAAGGGTGTTTTCCTGGTGATCTCGACGTGTTTCTTACAGAAAAAAACCCTCATCCGTCAGGGTGTTCCTTTAACAATATTGCAGATTTTTTTTTTCTCTACCCAATTAAATTTAATGGCATTTTGGGGCTAAACAATGGCTGGCGGTGAAAGGGTTAAAAAAACAACTAAAAAAAAACCCGAACCGTGTCCCAGCTATTGTCAGAAAAAACCGGAAGTGACATCACAAAACACGGAGGAAATGAAAAAGACACCCGAAGGTGCTGATGGGACCCAGATATGCACCAGCCACGCCTGCCCTATCGACACGAGAGCATCTCTGCTCCAGCCCGTGTTATGTTATTTTATATTTAGGAGCAGGCACACACGGGACATTCCATTAACTCTTAAGCATACAGAGGCACATGGCTGCTCCCGGCTTGGTGACCATTGGATACGATGCAGAGGAGTCCTTGCGAAATGTCCCCATGGGTGTACCAGCCCGTTTTTCATGACTGCAGAGCCCACCGGCAAAAGACGCCCCACTCAGAAACCAGCGCGCATCCAACCGCCCCCACCAAGGACAGGCGAGGCCTAGACAAATCACTGGCCTAAATTTAGGATATTATATTAGAATTTAGAATATCTGGCCATTATAAACTATGTGTATAAATTTAAGTAAATAGGGTTGTGTCGCATCCATTTATTTCCATTTTGGACATTTGTTTTTTTACCCGATTTCTCTGCAATTTGCAGTAAACACACTTCTAATGCCAGATTTTCAATATTATATCGATTGGCCAAATTGTGGCCGAAAATGACCACATTTTAATCTTCAATAACTCAGCAACAAAAAACAGCCGCACGAAATGCTTTCATACTTTCAGTATTTGTTAACCCTTTCACCGCCAAAGTCGAATTGTAGCACCACAGTGATTTAACACATATGTTACTAAAAGGCATCAAATTGGGGTCTATTATCCAAAGACCCTATTGTCTTAGTTCTGGGTAGTTAGGATAGACCTTATTTTATGTGTCACAGAAGAATCCCCAATACTGCAGATGGATTTTGTTCTCTACCCAGGTAAATGTAATGGAATATTTGGGCTGAAATATGGCTGGCGGTGAAAGGGTTAATGAGTAACTTTGCAATACATCCGGTGTAAAACCGAACCGGAAGAGCCAACCGGAAATTGGGAAGAAAGGGGGGGGGGAAGAATCCTCCCATAGACCCCTCTAGCGTTTAGGTTGTAACATTACAGAAGATGAAAAACAGACAGCCAACCAAGCAACAACAACAGCAACAAAAACCAACAAGTGCAACCCGAGCGGCTGCAAAGTCCCCTCGCAGCATCGCCGAGCTACTCCGAAATCGGAATGTGTCGGCTTTACACACAGCGGGGAGACCATTGAGAACTGAAAACAGGACGCACGCACGGACGGATGGACGGACGGAAAGAAGTGGGACATAGCGGGCCTGTGACACAAAGGGCCTAGGGCACAGTGGGTAATGTAAAACTAAATACATCAGTGGATAGCTTGCATCTTGGCAAACTAGTATACCAAATGTGATGATGATAGACTGGATAGTTTTTGAGAAAAACGAACAACATAGCGGGCCTGTGACACAAAGGGCCTAGGGCACAGCAGGTAATGTAAAACTAAATACATCAGTGGATAGCTTGCATCTTGGCAAACTAGTATACCAAATTTGATGATGATTGACTGAATAGTTTTTGAGAAAAACGGACGAATAGACGGACGGAGACACGCGGGACGGCGGACGCCGGACGGACGGACCAGACAGAAACAATACTCCTCGAACCTTCGGCTCGGGGACTAAAAAGCAATAATAACAACAGTACCAGACATATTTTCCAAATGTGAAACAGCTCCACAAAAGATAACAAGGGCGTCGCCGAGCGGCAGACATGTCCGTCACCAGCAATGCCACGCACTTGCGACACCCCGTAGAGTGTCACATCCTGACACAAAATTGGAAGGGATTCTGTCTTCTAGTTCCCGAGATACAGCATGAAGAAGAAACATATAGCGCAAAGAAGGAAATTTCGGTTTTCAAGGTCACACTTCAAGGTCAAGGTCAGCATGGTGATAATTTATGCTCGGATGTTTTCTTCTCTAGGGTATACAGTACCACACACAATCTGAAGCGCTTCTGTCAAGTACCAATGTGGAAAATATGGCTTAAAACCCAATGTGTAGACCCCTACCACTTTCAAGGCCTACTGATCGCCCGGACCGTGACCTTGACCTTGATCGGTATGCCACCATCAGAACGGGCATAAGCCAAAGTACCTTCATGCCAAATTTGAAGACTCTAACACTAACGGTGTGGGAGTTATGGCCCCTGAAAGATTTTCGGTTTTCAAGGTCGTACGCCAAGGTCAAGGTCACGACGGCAAAATGGTTTGCGCGGATGCCTTCCTCTCATGGTGACACACCAGCACACAAAATTTGACGTGATTCTGTCAACCCGTTCGAAAGATATCCTTGGGACAGACAGAAGGAGAAAAAAATGACCCTCCGATTTTCAGGCTCCAGCGATCTTTTTGACCTTGACCTTGACCTTGATCGGTATGCCATCATCAGAACGGGCATAAGCCAAACCACATTCATACCAAGTTTCAACATCCTATGTTGATCGGTGCCCGAGATATGGCTAAAAATAGATTTTCGGTTTTCAAGGTCGTACGTCAAGGTCAAGGTCACGACGGCAAAATGGTTTGCGCCGATCTCTTCCTATTAAGGAGGCATACCTTCACACAAAATTTGACGCGATTCGGTCAAGCGGTTCGGGAGATATCCTTGGGACAGACAGAAGAAAAAAAAAAAAAAAAAAAAATACAAACCAGCCCATCGCAATAGTCCGATCACCTTTGGTGACGGACTAATGAAGGTCGGGGATGGGGTGTGTGTGTTCTATTACTGACAAAAGACATTAAAAAAAACAGACGAGTGATAAAAATATAAAAAGAAAAAGAAGGATGGAGGGGATAGGCCTTTTGTGATTAGTTATCAGAAGCAGGGTTCAAGGGAAAGCATTCATGTTGAAGGAGAACAATTGGTTTTTTAGTTGCAGAGTTGCAAGCCTCAACTAAATGAGCTCAGATTATGTGGGTTGTTGAAGGGACACCCTGACGGATGAGGGTTTTTTATGTGCAAGAAACACGTCGAGATCACCAGAAAGACAGCCTTTTCGATGATCGGAACACTCACTTTGCTCTGGTTTCCTAGAAATCAAATCGTCAAAACGGCGATTCCTCCTTGGCGGAGTTGCCGGAGAGATAAGTCATTTTGGACAGGGTGGGTGGAGGACACTGAGTGGTTGCAGCTTTTTTTTCTTTGTAGTGCAGTAAAAAAAAACTTGGAGCTATTCCCGGCCTTTGTTGTGAGCGAAACTCCTTTTGGTAAGCTGTAAATAAAAAGGCACATGCCTTCTCTTTCATTGAAATAATTTTACTTCCAGCACCTCCTCCAAGAAGGAATCGCCGATTTGACGGTTTGATTTCTGGGAAACCAGAGCAAAGCGAGTGTTGCGATCTCTGTAAAGGGTGTATTCGACGTGTTTCTTGAAAAAAAATCCTCATCCGTCAGGGTGCCCCTTAAAACAAAAAAAAAGCACGGACACCGTGTCATTCAAATAAGTTTTAACAACAGTCAATGTTTTTTCTTCTGTTTATTGTCTTCTGAATTTCTAGCAAAGCAGGTTATACTTATAACATCATCATAATCCCACGTGGGCATCAAATCAAAACAAATTTAGAATCAGGACCTCACACCACTACTAGGCTTATAACAGAACATGTAGGGCCTAGTCGAAATTTCATCTCAATGGGCAATTTTAGGACGATACATTGACCGCCAGAGGGCAGTCCAACCGTTAGCGGCTTATCGCGCGCTATTCTTAGTTGTGCGTAGTGTCCCACCCTCTCGTCTCTCTCTCTCTCTCTCTCTCACTACGCCCCAACTAAGAATAGCGCGTGATAAGCCCCTAACGGTTGGACTGCCCTCTAGCGGTCAAAAATTATTTGTTGTCCTAAGCTGCCCAGTAAAACAAATTCACATAAAAATCACGCCCCCCCCCCCCCCCCCCCCCCCCACCCCCCCCAAAAATGGAGCTATTTCCTTTGTTGTGAGCAAAACCCCTTTTGGTAAACTGTAAATAAAAAAGGCTTGTATTGTGAACATTTTGTGGTTATGAGCTTCTCTTTTCTACCCATGACCGAAATAAATACCCCTTTCCCTCATTCAAATTGTTTATTAATTTACTGTTTGGAAAAGATTCGCCCCTAAATACATTCAGAGGCGTCTTGTGGCATGCAGGAAGAACAGAAGATTCATCATTAAATATTGAGAAGTCAGGGATATTTTTTCTAATATTTATTATTATTTATTTTTGTTTGCACGGATGGTTGTTTATATCGTCCGCCATTTTGAAAAACTACGAACCTAAGTGACATGGCTTTGTATATCGATTTATCGGCAAAAATGTAGATTTACACCCCCTCCCCGCTCTATTGCTTGGTTCTTTCTGAGTAGATTGAGCACTTAAATATCAATATTTTAAATAATAGTTGACTTATTTATCACATGAAAGAAGACTGGCTCTAGGGCGCTTTTGAAGGTGCACTAGAACCATTCTTCTTTCATGTGATAAATAAGTCAACTAGTATTACATTAAAATAAAATATTGATATTTAAATATTAGAAAAATATTTAATTATGAATCTTCTGTTCTTCCTGCATGCCACAAGACGCCTCTGAGTGTATTGAGGGTCGAATCTTTCCCAAACAGCAAACCATTTGAATGAGGGAAAAAGGGGCATTTATTTTATGGGTTAAATATTTTAACCCTTTCACCGCCAGCCATATTTCAGCCAAACATTTCCATTACATTTACCTGGGTAGAGAACAAAATCCATCTGCAGTATTGGGGATTCTTCCGTTACATATATAAAATAAGGTCTATCCTTACTTCCCAAAACTAAGACAACAGGGTCTTTGGATAATAGACCCCAATTTGATGCCTTTTAGTAACATAGGTGTTAAATCATTGTGGTGCTAAAATGCGACTTTGGCGGTGAAAGGGTTAAGCCACACCGGCGCACCTTTTTTACCATACACGCGTCTATCAAGTTGGCTTAAACGATTTTTTTTATTATTGAATAACACATAGAAAAGCAGCAACATAAACAAATTGGAACGAGCACAACAAGCTTAAAACTTTCTTACCAAGATCAATTCATCTGTTGAACTCTTAATGCACTGCATCGAGTGATTGTTTTGCTGAGCAGCCTGTCCATCTCCTTGGGATTGAATTTGTATTCGTATTCGTCCAATTTGTTAACTACAATATTGCAGTGTTATTAGTTATTAGTTTATATTCTTTAATTGTTGATAAATGTGTTTATTGTTGTTGCTTTTGTTGATAAATGTGTTTATTGTTGCTGTTTTTCTTATGTGCACCTGGCTGCAATTTCTCAGTTATGAGATAATAAAGATGATTGGATTTGATTGGATTTGATTTCAGCTTATACAAGGCGCTCAAACACAAGTAGATTATACAATATTGGCTGCCACAAATAATAAGAGAATGGAACAGAACATGATAATGAAAATGATAGCATACAAAACGTGCACGAACAAGCAAGCAACAACAATAACATAGGAACTGAAGTTCTATCCAGTTCTTCCCAAAGGTGTTCTATGGGATTCATTTCTGATGACATGGCTGGCCAAGGAAGCTCGTGGAGGTGGTCGTTGGTGAGCACCTGAGGCTCGAGTCGCACGTGCAGCAGCATGAGGGCGAGCTTTATTTTGTAATTGGACTCTTAAAGGTCAAGATGTGCCACCCCCCCCCCCCCCCTGCATTTCTCGGTTAATTGTATTTTTCCGTTTTTGCCTTTCTTACCAAACATAAAGCTGTATTTTAGGAACATTTTGAGCTAATTACCTTTTTGGAATACTAACCCTAACCCTAACCCTAGCCCTAAACCTAACCCTACCCCCCCCCCCCCCCCCCCCCCCCCCCCCCCCCACTATGTACTGCAGTACACCGCGATTTCTCACAGTTGTGGTTCGTTGCGTTTTTCCGTCTTATAGGGTGGGGGGTAGGGTTAGGGTTAGGGCTAGGGTTAGGGTTAGGGTTAGTATTCCGAAAAGATAATTTGGTGAAAATGTTCCTAAAATACAGCTTTATGTATGGTAAGAAAGGCAATAACGGAAAAATACAATTAACCGAGAAATGTAGGGGGGGTGGCACACATCTTGACCTTTACCTGACAAAGGTAAAGATGTGCCCCCCCCCCCCCCCCTGCATTTCTCGGTTAATTCTATTTTTCCGTTTTTGCCTTTCTTACCATACATAAAGCTGTATTTTAGGAACATTTTTAGCTAATAACCTTTTTGGAATACTAACCCTAACCCTAACCCTACCCCTAAACCTAACCCTACCCCCCACTATGTACTGCAGTACACCACGATTTGTCACAGTTGTGGTTCGTTGCGTTTTTCCGTCTTATAGGGTGGGGAGTAGGGTTAGGGTTAGGGCTGGGGTTAGGGATAGGGTTAGTCTTCCAAAAAGGTTATTAGCTAAAAATGTTCCTAAAATACAGCTTTATGTATGGTAAGAAAGGCAATAACCCCATTGTTTTTAGCATATATGAGGCACATTGTTGGAAAATAGTAAACAAATAAAATGATGTGAATACATGACATCGTAAATAGCAAAATAGCGTATCGGGAGATATGACCAAAGGGAAGAAAAAAATGATGGAGGGTCCAATGTTAGTGTCTTGTCATTATTTTAGAAGGAAACCACTTTGTCCTTATCTTTGTAAGATATCCCGGACTCCACGGCTATATCGCACACGTCGTACATTCATAATACACACACCCTACCCCTCCCCTACCCCCTCTTTCTCTCTCTTCCTTCCTTTCACTCCCTCCTCTCTCTCTCTCTCTCTCTCTCTCTCTCTCTCTCTCTCTCTCTCTCTCTCTCTCTCTCTCTCTCTCTCTCTCTCTCTCTCTCTCTCTCTCTCTCTCTCTTTTCGTCATTTCTTTTTTTAGAATGAAACCGCTTTGTCCAAGTCTTTGTACGATTTATCGCGACCTCCACAGCTATTTCGCACACGTCGCGCACATTCATGCATCCTACCCCCCCACCCCCCAACCCCCCCCACCCACCCACTCTCTCTCTCTCTCTCTCTCTCTCTCTCTCTCTCTCTCTCTCTCTCTCTCTCTCTCTCTCTCTCTCTCTCTCTCTCTTTTCGTCATTTCTTTTTTAGAATGAAACCGCTTTGTCCAAGTCTTTGTACGATTTATCGCGACCTCCACAGCTATTTCGCACACGTCGCACATTCATACCTCCCTACCCCAACTCTCTCTCTCTCTCTCTCCTCTCTCTCTCTCTCTCTCTCTCTCTCTCTCTCTCTCTCTCTCTCTCTCTCTCTCTTCTCTCTTTTCGTCATTTCTTTTTTTAGAATGAAACCGCTTTGTCCAAGTCTTTGTTAATTGAACTCCACGGCTATTTCGCACACGTCGTACATTCGCACCCCCTTCCCCACCTCCTCTCTCTCTCTCTCTCTCTCTCTCTCTCTCTCTCTCTCTCTCTCTCTCTCTCTCTCTCTCTCTCTCTCTCTCTCTCTCTCTCTCTCTCTCTCTCTCTCTCTCTCTCTCTCTTCGTTATTTCTTTATAGAAGGAAACCACTTTGTCCAAGTCTTTGTACGATATTCCGGACTCCACGGCTATTTCGCACACGTCGCACATTCGATTTATGCACATCCCTCCCCCTCCCCTCTTCCCTCCCTCCCCCTCTCCCCTCCCTTCTCCCCTCCCCCTCCCCTCCCCCTCTCTCTCTCTCTCCCCCCTCCCCCCCCCTCTCTCTCTCTTCGTTATTTCTTTATAGAAGGAAACCACTTTGTCCAAGTCTTTGTACGATATCCTGGACTCCACGGCTATTTCGCACACCTCCTACATTCGTATTATACACACCCACCCCCCCTCCCCTCTCCCCTCCTCCCCCCTCTCTCTCTCTCTCTCCCCCACTCCCTCTCTCTCTCTCTCTCTTTTCGTTATTTCTTTTTTAGAAGGAAACCACTTTGTTCAAGTCTTTGTACGATTTATCGCAAACTCCACGGCTATTTCGCACACGTCGCACATTCGTACCTCCCTACCTAGAGTACCTTTCTATGTTAAGGTACTCTATCACTACCCCCCCCTCTCTCTCTCTCTCTCTCTCTCTCTCTCTCTCTCTCTCTCTCCCCTCTCCCCCCCCCCCCCCCCTCCCCCCTCTCCTTCTTTTCGTTATTTCTTTTTAGAAGGAAACAACTTTGTCCAAGTCTTTGAACGATATTCCGGACTCCACAGCTATTTCGCACACGTCGCACATTCGTATTATACATCCCCCCCCCCCCTCATCCCCCCCCCCCCCCCCCCCCCCCCCCCCCTCTCTCTTTTCGTTATTTCGTTTTAGAAGGAAACCACTTTGTCCAAGTCTTTGTACGATATTCCGCACACCTCCTACATTCGTATTATACACATCCCTTCCTATGTTAAAGTACTCTATCCCTACACCCCCCTCTCTCTCCACCCCCCCCCTCTCCCCCCCCCCCCCTCCTCCCCCTCTCTCTCTCTCTCTTTCGTTATTCCTTTTTTAGAAGGAAACCACTTTGTCCAAGTCTTTGTACGATATTCCGGACTCCACAGCTATTTCGCACACCTCCTACATTCGTATTATGCACATCCCTCCCCCTTCCCTCCCCCCTCCCCACTCCCTCCCCTCCCACCTCCCCCCCCTCCCCCGCCTCTCTCTTTCTCTCCCCCCCCCCCACCCCCTCTCTCCCTCTTTCTCTTTTTCGTTATTCCTTTTTTAGAAGGAAACCACTTTGTCCAAGTCTTTGTACGATATTCCGGACTCCACAGCTATTTCGCACACGTCGTTGATAATGGGGTCGTCAGTTTCCAGGAACGCCTTAGCCCTCTCCTCGGTCGTCGTGTTCAGTACTTTTTCTGTGGACCAAAAAACAAACCAAAAATACGTCGTCGTCGTCGTCATCACCATCACCATCATTTTCATCATCACGATCATGATCATCACCATCATCATCATCATCATCGTCATCATTATCACCATCATCATAATCATCATCATCATCATCATCATAATCGTCATCATCAACAACATCATCATCATCACCATCATTATCACCATCATCATCATCATCATCATCATCATCATCATCATCATCATCATCATCATCATCGTCATCATCATCACCATCAATATCAGCATCATCAACATCATCGTCATCATCATCATCATCGTCGTCGTCGTCAGTTCTTGCTATGTAACGAACACGACAGTATATTTGTTTTTTTAATTATATTTCCTTTTTATGTTTTTTATCGTTTATTTGTGTGCGTGTACCTACGAAATGTATTTATATTTGTATGTAAAACAAATACACCCACTTCAGCATGGGGCTTTTGGTCTTAATCTGATTACAAAATTCGCATTCGCATTCGTCAGTTCGTACAGCTTGTACTGGGTGTTTGAGTCTCTGCAGGTACCAGTAGAATGTACAGCTTCACGTTGTACATACAAATTCGCATTACCTGTCAGTTCGTACAGTTTGTACTGGGTGTTGGAGTCTCTCTGCATACAAATTCGCATTCGCATTCGCATTACCTGTCAGTTCGTATAGTTTGTACTGGGTGTTGGAGTCTCTCTGCATACAAATTCGCATTCGCATTCGCATTCCCTGTCAGTTCGTACAGTTTGTACTGGGTGTTGGAGTCTCTCTGCAGGTACCAGTAGAAGTAGAGCTTCACGTTCCATATACAAATTCGCATTCGCATTCGCATTACCTGTCAGTTCGTACAGTTTGTACTGGGTGTTGGAGTCTCTCTGCATACAAATTCGCATTCGCATTCGCATTACCTGTCAGTTCGTATAGTTTGTACTGGGTGTTGGAGTCTCTCTGCATACAAATTCGCATTCGCATTACCTGTCAGTTCGTACAGTTTGTACTGGGTGTTGGAGTCTCTCTGCAGGTACCAGTAGAAGTAGAGCTTCACGTTCCATATACAAATTCGCATTCGCATTCGCATTACCTGTCAGTTTGTACTGGGTGTTGGAGTCTCTCTGCAGGTACCAGTAGAAGTAGAGCTTCACGTTCCATATACAAATTCGCATTCGCATTCGCATTACCTGTCAGTTTGTACTGGGTGTTGGAGTCTCTCTGCATACAAATTCGCATTCGCATTACCTGTCAGTTCGTATAGTTTGTACTGGGTGTTGGAGTCTCTCTGCATACAAATTCGCATTCGCATTCGCATTCCCTGTCAGTTCGTACAGTTTGTACTGGGTGTTGGAGTCTCTCTGCAGGTACCAGTAGAAGTAGAGCTTCACGTTCCATATACAAATTCGCATTCGCATTCGCATTACCTGTCAGTTCGTACAGTTTGTACTGGGTGTTGGAGTCTCTCTGCATACAAATTCGCATTCGCATTCGCATTACCTGTCAGTTCGTATAGTTTGTACTGGGTGTTGGAGTCTCTCTGCATACAAATTCGCATTCGCATTACCTGTCAGTTCGTACAGTTTGTACTGGGTGTTGGAGTCTCTCTGCAGGTACCAGTAGAAGTAGAGCTTCACGTTCCATATACAAATTCGTATTCGCATTCGCATTACCTGTCAGTTTGTACTGGGTGTTGGAGTCTCTCTGCAGGTACCAGTAGAAGTAGAGCTTCACGTTCCATATACAAATTCGCATTCGCATTCGCATTACCTGTCAGTTTGTACTGGGTGTTGGAGTCTCTCTGCAGGTACCAGCAGAAGTACAGCTTCACGTTGCACATACAAATTCGCATTCGCATTCGCATTACCTGTCAGTTCGTACAGTCTGTACTGGGTGTTGGAGTCTCTCTGCAGGTACCAACAGAAGTAGAGCTTCACGTTGTACAGGTCAAACAGGTCCGTGGGCTCAGACCTGAACAATACGAAATATGAATACGAATACGAATGGTTTAATGCGTTTGGCTTTGTGCCTGTACACATCCGG
>CM065708.1:14047501-14070001 GCA_017654935.2 Phymorhynchus buccinoides | reverse complement strand
AAAACCGATTTGGATCATTTAATAGATGAAAATAATAAATATATTTTTTAATTAATTATATTTGCTTATACAATTAAAAAGTAATTCGGATGATTTGAATGATGAAAAAAATAAATAATTTTAATTAAATATAAGAGCTTATACAATTAAAAAGTAATTTGGATGATTCGATTGATGAAAATAATTTTTGCTTTTTAAAATTAAATATGAGCTTATACATGTATCTTGTATGATCTGTAGCTGGTATTCTATTGTGTATTTCAATAATAGTGAATTCGTATTACGTGCCTGTATTATCATGTTCATGTGTGTTTTGTATATGCGCTGTATCTGTAAGGCGCTTTGAGCTGTAGTCAGGATACTGCGCCATATAAATGTTATTAATTATTATTATTACTAGCGCAACGCCTAGTACTGGCAATGCACCGTACTGGTAACGCCACGTACTGGTAACGCTGAGTACTGGTTTCGCCGGGTCCGTGAAATATTATTATTACTTTTGTCTCTCTCCCTCCTTCCATCTTCTTCACTCATCCCGTTCTACTACCCCCCGCACCTTACTGAGTACAGCAAATTTGAAGCGATTCGGTTAAGAAAAGGCGGAGTTATAAGGCCCCGTTTCCCGTTGGTGCTGCTCTGAGAGTGATGCGCTCTCCCTAGTAACGGTAACGCCTAGTAACGGTAACGCCAAGTACTGGTAACGCTGAGTACAGCAAATTTGAAGCGATTCGGTTAAGAAACGGCGGAGTTATAAGACCCCGTTTCCCGTTGGCGCTGCTCTGAGAGGGACGCGCTCTCCCGATTCTCTTCACATTTGCTGCCAGGCTTTGCCCGGACCATAGCAAGCCTGACAGCACATTTGAAGGGATTCGGTTAAGAAATGGCGGAGTTATTCGTAAAAAGGTGAAGCGGCGTATAGCAGGCGTTTCTGAACCGATTCGCTTCCGGTTTGGCACACCGATAGTCACCGTCCCCGGTCATCTACCTGCCAAATTTGAAGGCAATCGGTCCAGAAATGCCGGAGATACGGGCGCCGAGAGTCCGGCGGATACGCGTTTCGCGCATTTGCCAAACCGCGCAAATGACACGGCCGCCTCGCTTGCCGTTGTCAGGGCTCACAGCAAATTTGAAGCGATTCGGTCAAAAAACGGCGGAGTTATAAGGCCCGTTTTGTGTTTCAGACAGACAGACAAACAGACAGACACACACACGGACACTTGCCTTTTTATTATATGATTATTATATTATTATTACCGATAATTATTATTGTTATTACATGTATTACAAAGTAATTTGGATGAAACGATTGATGAAAATAATAAAAAGTAATGTAATTACATATTAAGTGCTTCCAAAAATAAATATTAAAAAGTATTTACGATTGTTTTCAAGGTGGATCCTGACGGATTAGTTTTTGCAAGAAACACGTCGCGATCACCAGAAAGACAGCCTTTTCAAGGATCAGAACACTCACTTTGCTCTGGTTTCCTAGAAATTAAACCGTCAAAATGGCAATTCCTCCTTGGCAGAGATGCTGGAGGGAGAAGCCATTTTGGATGGGGTGGGTGAAGCGTTTTCTTTTTTTGTAGTGCAGTTAAAAAATTAAAAAAAGAGGTTTCCTTAGTTGTGAGCGAAACTCCTTTAGATAATCTGTATTCAAAAAATTTAAAATAAATTTTAAAAAAAGGCTTGTATTGCGAACATTTTGTGCAAACGATTTGGTCTAAACGCCATTAGAATTTGACTTCCAGCACCTCCGCCAAGGAGGAATCGCCGATTTGACGGTTTGATTTCTAGGAAACCAGAGCAAAGAGAGAGTTGCAATCTCTGTAAAGGGTGTTTTCCTGGTGATCTGGACGTGTTTCTTACAAAAACTCATCAGTCAGGGTGCCCCTTTAAAGAAAGAGCAAACTAATAGGCCTACTAAACAAATATATTTTCTTCTTTTACATCTGAAATTATAAGAAGTATTCGTTTTACTTTCTAATTATTTAATTTGTTATTGTTTTGTGCCAAATAAGTCTATTGTTTTTTCACTTCTAAGGCAATAAACAACTGTTCTGTTCACACAGACGTTCAATGCTGCTACCGAAAGTCCTCCCAATATGGAAATGTTCTCCCAATATGGAAAAGTCCCCCAATATATAAAAGTCCTCCCAATATGGAAAGTCCTCCAAACATAGAAAAGTCCTCTAAATATAGAAAAGTCCTCCCAATATGGAAAAGTCCCCCAATATGTTAAAATACTCCCAATATGGAAAGTCCTCCAAACATAGAAAAGTCCTCTAAATATAGAAAAGTCCTCCCAATATGGAAAAATCCTCTAAATATGGAAAAGTCCTCTAAATATGGAAAAGTCTTCCAAATATGGAAAAGTCCTCCAAATATGAAAAATGGCATCAGTCATGAGACAATGTAGGTTTTCAGCGACTGTTTAGAATAAATTTGTATCTTTTAACCTTCCAAACTGACCATAATCCTATCCCTATATATTTATGTGGTTTATTGTTTGTGGCTCAAGCCACAAACCTATAACTCACTTTGTCGGTCTGTCGGTCCAAAATTGTCGCACTTCAAATCGAGGCTACACTTCTGGCCGCTCTTTAAAATGATGTATTTTAAAAGCGTACAAAATAATAAACATACGTAATACAGACACTACAACAGACACGACGAGTATGCGGTGCTTCTTTTGATGAGTATAAGTAGGATACATAGTTTTAAATGTTTTCCAAAAGATATAAAAAGTGACGAAATGGTGCAGAGATAACATTCTGGTTTACAGATTAAAATTATTGAAAAGCCAGGGGAGGTAACTCATGATTGGAGTGGTAAAAATAGACCGCGTGCCACAAACTATTGCGATTTCGCGCTTGTTTTTACATTGTTTACAGTCCCGTAAACAGCGATACCCTAGATCCATTAATCCAAATATCACACAAAATAAAGCTTTACTAAATAACTGAAAAATTTGATTGGATGACTACCGGGATCAGTATTGAATGCAAAGGGTTAAAACCTGGCAATGTTAAAAAAAAGAAGGGAATTTCTTAATTTTGGGAGCTAGGGATAGGCCTAATGTTATTACATGTCACAGAGGAATTCCCAATATTGCAGATTTATTATTTCTCTAACCATTTAACCCTTTTGCCGCCAGCCATTTTTTCATCCAAAACTTTCTCTCAAACTTACCTAGGTAACGAAAAGTTGTCATCTGCAGTACTGTGAATCCCCCAATGACATGCCTCAAATAAACCCTTTCCTTATCTCCCAAAATTAACAACATAAGGATATTGGATAACTGATCCAACTTTCATGCCTTTTAGTAGCATGAGTGTTAAATCAGTGTGGTGCTAAAATGCAACATTGGCGGTGAAATGGTTAAACACACAGCCGGCATATATAAAGCGTTCACGCGAGGCGCGCGCCATCATTCTCATCGCTGCTCGCGACCAAAGATATTCTAAAGGGGAAGATAAGCATCCGGTCTCTTTTCCCTATATGAGTAGTGAGGACAGAAACACTGGTTATGTCCCTTTGAAACAGGACACATTTTACACGTCGATAGGCCAGTTGAATTCTCCGTTCAAGTTCCAGTCTGAGTTTTTGGATAGCCTCCACTGTGAAAAGTGTACTGTCCCCACTAACGATAACTCTATCAGCCCGGTTCGCCGAGCTCTTAAGTAATCCATCTTACCCTTTTAGAATATCTTTGTCGCGACAGAGACGGTTCAACCGTTCTTTTGTCCTTGTTGCCCGAGCCACGCAGCGACTAGGCTAGCAGTCTATACCCGATCCCTGGGATCAGTAGTTTTCCCTTTAAGCTTAACCCTTTCACCGCCAAAGTCGCATTTTAGCACCACAGTGACTTAACACCTATGTCACTAAAAGGCATCAAATTGGGGTCTATTATCCAAAGACCTTATTGTGTTAGTTTTGGGAAGTAAGGATAGACCTTATTTTATATTTGTCACAGAAAAATCCCCAATACTGCAGATGGATTGATTTTGTTCTCTACCCAGGTAAATTTAATGGGAAATGTTGGTTGAAATATGGTTGGCGGTGAAAGGGTTAATGGTATTTTGGGGCTGAAAAATGGCTGGCAGCGAAAGGGTTAAAGCAATTTGGATGCATAATCGGGGCTCTTATACAACGGCAATCAGTTTTCGCTTACAGCAAAGCTGTTTTTTCCAGGTTTTTTTGTTGATGAAAATTTTCAAAAAAATGAATAATTCCTTCTATACCGATTTTTCAAAAAAAGGATTTCCTTCCTCAGAAGGAAGCAGTTTAAGCCATGTCTTTAAGTGTCCATCAGTGTGAGTGTTTCAAGTTGGTTGCGAAAGTGTACTGTAGATTATGTCATTCATTATTTGGGCGTGATTGAGAAATTGACTGAGGGATCAGGGAAGGGGGGTGTTGGTCAATGTTTAATGTATACTTTTTGTTCATTGTGTTTACTATTCATTTTAGTGATTTCTGTAAGCGCTTAAAGCTTAAAGATTAGGCGCTATAAAAGTTGTCTTAATAAATAAATAAAATGTGAATGGTGTGTCATATTATCCTTGAGGATGGATATTGACCGATTAATTAATTGAATGACTAATTGATTTAGTAGTTGATTGACTGAATTATCAGTTGATTGACCGGTTGGTCGATTCATTGACTGACCATGAATGTGGGATCATGTTGAAATACAGTGGAACCTCCCTTATAAGACCTCCCATTATAAGACTCCCTCCCACATAAGACCTACTTCCCCGAAACATTGCCCTTCTTGGCAAGTATTAAAATTACCTCCCTTATAAGACCTCATTTTGGATGATTTTTGAAGGTCTCATAACGGAGGTAGTGAGCGTAAACTAAATCCAAAACTTATCCTTTTCAGGCAAGTAAGAAAACACACACACACACACACACACACGCTCTCTCACTCGCTCTCTCTCTCTCTCTCTCTCTCACACACACACACACACACAAACACATAACATTGTGTATTTTCTCTTATGAGGGCAGGATGAAAAAAAGCTTTGTCAGCTTATTCTTTAACCCTCAATAAAGATGATTTTGACTTGACTTGACTTGACTTCACACACACACGCACACACATGCACACACACACACACACACATGCTCACACACACACACCCGCCCGCTCTCACACACACACACACACACACACACACACACACACACACACACACACACACACGCACACACACGCTCACACACACTCACACACACACACACACTCTCACACAAACACACACACACACACGCTCACACACACAAAGAATCAACCCACCAGAATTTGGTATTAACAAAGTTTAATGCTAGTCTTAAAAAAAATAATAATCAGAAAACAAAACAAACAGAAAAGCATGATGAAACAAGCAACGCAGGCCTGATCTGTACAGTAGAAAGCAGATTAACATGCTGACGTCAATTTACATAAAAACACACTCATCATCATTATCATCATCGATCAATCGTCATCATCATCATCATCATACAATCTCTCTCCCCTTAGCCTGTCTTATATAATCTCCGGGGACCGCTGAGATTCTGTACACAAACGCTCGCACGCACGCACAATTTTAAGGGGGGGGGGGGGGGGGGGGGGGGGGGGGGGGGGGGGGGGGGGGGGATTTGGGATTTTTTGTCATAAAAAACCCCCACATTAGAAACAACACAAAAATTCCATAGCATTGCACATCGATATATTTTATCACTTGCTCCGTTCATTCTCTCTCTAGCTGTACACCCACCCAACATGTGATGCATTATTTAATTATTAGTTCCCGAGCCGAAGGTTCGGGAACTATTGTTTCTGTCTGGTCCGTCCGGTGTCCGTCCGTCTGGTGTCCGTCCGGCTATTTGTCCGTTTTTCTCAAAAACTATTCAGTCTATCATCATCAAAGTTGGCATACTAGTTTGCCAAAATGCAAGCTATCCACTGGTGTATTTAGTTTTACATTAAGGTCAAGGCCGCGCCAGTTACGGGGTTCAAACCCAAAAACACATAATCGCTAATATCTCGCGAAGTTTTGCATGCATTTCAATGCATTTTTTTTCCACAACATTTCTTGATGAATGGTCTATAACACAGTTGTCATGAATCTTTCTGTGCGCTCGTGTGCGCATGATCACGAGCGCTCAAATCACGGGTCCGAACCCCAAGGCTATATATAAAAAAACTATTCAGTTACGTGCTGTTTTGATGCGTTTTTATGTAGTTACGTGCTGTTTTGATGCGTTTTTATGTATGTGTACAACCGACACATTCCGATTTCGGAGTAGCTCGGCGATGCTGCGAGGGGACTTTGCAGCCGCTCAGCGTTGCACTTGTTTATGATATATTAATGGATTATAATTCATAACATGTTCATCTTAGTTATACCTAAGTTTGACGTGTTTTTCTTGTCTTTGTCTCTCTCTCTCTTTCTCTCTCTGTTCTTTCTCTCCGCTCCCCGCCTCCCTCTCACTCTGTGTCTGTGAGTGCGTGTATGCGCGCTTACGCATCCACTTCTCTGTAGTTTTTAAACAGTTATTTGGTGATATCCAGCTATTGCATTCTATTTCACGTGTTCTTCTTACTTTATCCTAATCCTTTTTGTTATGTGCAGGCGCATTATTATTATATTGAATAATCGTGGTGTCTTTTCACATGTCCTATAAAGTTTTATGTGCTGGGTATTTCATTATGATGTTCTGATTGTATACGTGTTTATGGCGTGCCACAAATCAATTTCTCACTTTTGAGATAATAAAGTAGTCTTGAGTCTTGAAGACGAGGGAGAAAGGTGGCAGAGTGGTTAAGACGTCCGCCTGCCAAATGTAATGCGTGAATACAGCAACGTGAGTGACCCGGGTTCGCGAATCCCGGCCTCCTCGCCCTTTCTTTCTAGTTCGACAGGAAAATCGAACTGGAACGTCGAGTCCTTCGGATGGGGACTTAAAGCTAGTCTGACCTGCGCGCTCTGACGCACGTAAAAAAAAAAATCCCACGGCAGTTAAAAGTCGGTAAGAGCAGGGAGAAATCCCGCTGCCTGGTATGGCCAAATTGATAGCTAGGTTTCCCCAAGTTTGCAGTAGACTGAACTGAAAACGGCAATCGTTGCCTCTCTTCTCATGGTTTTGTTCACTAATAGGGCACCCTCGTTTATTAGGCGCATAGGTGTAGAGTGGCACAAAGGTAACGCGTTCGCCTCGTGTCAAGTAAACCCGAGTTCGAACCTGGGTACAGGGGATTTTTCCTCTCACTTTGCGCTAGGCCTTATGGTCTGAATGTGGAATCTTTCGGATGAGACGATAAACCGAGGCCCCATGTGCCCATGCACTTAGCATACGTCAAACCAAAAAATGTGTCATTTGGTCCAAATTTACCCCACTTTCCTTCCTGATCAGTCCCCCCAAAAAATCGAATGAAAAAAAAAAGTGGCGCGCCTCTGGCTGCAACGCTCTCTCCAGGTGGGAGCAACCCGAATTTCACAGAGACGCCTCTGTGACTATAAAGTACCTAATAGCTAAGTCGAAATTGGAGGGGGAAAATATCGCCTTGTAACCCAAAAATTACAGTATATCAGAAATAAGCGGACACGGAAACCCATCCATTTGCTTCTCATACAGTGGAACCTCCCTTATAAGACCTCCAGTATAAGACTCCCTCCCATATAAGACCTAATTCTCTGAGACATTGCCCTTCTTTGTAAGTATTAAAATTACCTCCCTTATAAGACCCCTCCCTTATAAGACCCCTCCCTTATAAGACCCCTCCCTTAAAGACCTCTTCATCCACTTGTTTCTTATACAGTGGAACCTCCTCTATAAGACCTCCAGTATAAGACTCCCTCCCATATAAGACCTACTTCTCTGAGACATTGCCCTTCTTTGTAAGTATTAAAATTACCTCCCTTATAAGACCCCTCCCTTAAAAGACCTCTCCATCCATTTGCTACTTATACAGTGGAACTTCCCTATTAAGACCTCCAGTATAAGACTCCCTCCCATATAAGACCTACTTCTCCGAGACATTGCCCTTCTTTGTAAGTATTAAAATCACCTCCCTTATAAGACCCCTCCCTTATAAGACCTCTCCATCCATTTGCTACTTATACAGTGGAACTTCCCTTTAAGACCTCCAGTATAAGACTCCCTCCCATATAAGACCTACTTCTCTGAGACATTGCCCTTCTTTGTAAGTATTAAAATCACCTCCCTGATAAGACCCCTCCCTTGAAAGACCTCATTTGGGATGATTTTTGAAGGTCTTAATAGGGAGGTTCCACTGTATACTAAGAAAGTGCAATAACAAAATCTGACTTTTGTGTCAAATTTAGTCTTTTAGTCCGAAACATACGGTACAAGAACTAGAAACGGTCATGGTCACGGTACACGTTCAGCAGGTATGTGAGAGTGCCCCCAAACAAAAAAATTGGGGGTGGTGGGGGGGTGCCTTATAGCAAAGATATTCTAAAAGGGTAAGATGGATTACTTAAGAGCTCGGCGAACCGGGCTGATAGTTATCGTTAGTGGGGACAGTACACCATTCACAGTGGAGGCTATCAAAAAAAACTCAGACTGGAACTTGAACGGAGAATTCAACTGGCCTATCGACGTGAAAAATGTGTCACGTTTCAAAGGGACATAACCAGTGTTTCTGTCCTCACTACTCATATAGGGAAAAGAGACCGGATGCTTATCTTCCCCTATACAGTCTTTGCTTATAGTCCGAAACATACAGTACAAGAACTAGAAACGGTCATGGTCATGGTACACGTTCAGCAGGTATGTGAGAGTGCCCCAAACAAAAAAAGCGTAAGCGATGGCATCGTCTAAGTACTCAAACAAAACTTTGCCTCCGACATCAATTTTTTTTTCCGCTGTTCGCCTACACGGATCTTACTGTCCGTTACAGTTTCATCCATCCAAGCCCCGTCAAATTTGCGTTGGCATCCTTTGTCCATCTCCTCTTTCCTCACATATGGTGTGATAAATAATGTTCATAGTTGACGATGAAACAGTCACTGAATAACTTTCAAAACATCAAAATCCTCCTTCGAAATCACAGCCGAAACAATAAAAATGACGCATTGCCATTGGACGTTAACTGGCCAACCACAGAGAAGCTTACAAACTTCAGTCAAGGGAATGTACTCACGCTACAAAACTGCTTTCGTTTTCACTGTGTGTGTGTATGCACTAAGAAAGGCTACCAAACTCGACAATCTCTCTCTGTAGGTTTTCAATTTTTAAAAATTTGTTGAATTAAAAAAAAAGCGCATTTACGCGCTTACACGTAGCTCTCACATCCCTGAGGTTGGTATTTTTCACTCTGCCCCATACCAACACAGTGATACCGCGGGGGGGGGGTCTTTTGTACAAATAGTTATCCCACCTTCTGGAAGTTCTGTGCTTGTAACTTCCTCTAATCAGGTATTAGGTATTGGGTACTTTATAGTCACAGAGGCGTCTCTGTGAAATTCGGGTTGCTCCCACCCGGAGAGCGCGTCACAGCCAGAGGCGCGCCACCCATTTTTTTTTATGCGTGCATTGTTTGTGTGACTAATCTGTCACTCTCTTTGACTCTGCCTTTTCCCTTGGCTTGACTGTCATCTGCCATCTTTCTATCTCACTGGTCCATCCATTTTCCTGCCTTTTTTCTAGAAATTCTTACAAAGATTTCTTCAGCTGAAGTCGGACACGCTGGGCCTAACTATTTCTTAGTTAGGCGCATAACGGCAGCATGACGCATCTACGCTCATGTGACAGGAAACTGTCTGAGCGAACGAAGAAGAACTGTGTTGCCCCGTGGGGGAAAAGCGAAAAATGGCAACGTGTATAGTGACCATTACTAACTAATTTCATGACGTTATTACAACTCTTAAAAATTTCTGTTAGAAATTTAAACACAGACCCCCCCCCCCCCCCCGAATAGCCCAACTTTCAGTGACCTTTTAAAGACCCCACACATCACGTGTCACATTCCCTCTTATGCTAGGAAGATTTCTTAGGATTTCTTACCAGCTATAAGAGGGAAAACACGTGAAAACCTAGATTTTGACACGTGATGTTGTGGGTCTTTAAGCTACTTTAAAACAAAACAAAAAAATGTATTTTATATATCATATTTCTAATTTATTTTGTACTATTTCTTAGCACACGTTAAACCCAGTTGCAACGGAAAAGTTGTCATTTGGTCAAAATTTACCCCCCCCCCCCTTTCCTTCCTTATCAGTCACACAAAAATCGCATGCAAAATTTTTTTTTTTTAAAATTGGGTGGCGCGCCTCTGGCTGCGACGCGCTCTCCAGGTGGGAGCAACCCGAATTTCACAGAGACGCCTCTGTGACTAAAATGTACCTAACCTAACCCAACTTTTTTCTTTTGAATTTTGCGCAAAACCATTCTGCATAGCACTTTATCATTTGCAAAAATGATTTGTTTCGATACATTCAGTGAAATATATAAATATTCTGTGAATTTGAAAGGACTTTTTTTCCTTAAATAATAAAATCGTAATTCTTTACCTCGCTTTCATACTTTCACACACACACACACACACACACACACACACACACACACACACACACACACACACACACACACACGCACACACACACACACACACAGACAAAAAAACTGTTATCTGTATGCAAACATTTTGTTACATGCATCGTAAACGTCAGAATGACGGTGACCGTGAGCAACGAATCGCGTGCACAAGTAGGGGAGACAATTCCACATTCATCACATCCACCATAGCGAACGACTATCTTTTCCGAAGGAGACTACTACAGGTTTTTTCCACTCCATTTTTTTTTTTGCGGGGGGGTGTGGGGGGGGGGGGGGGGGGGGGGGGGGGGGGAGGGGTTGTCAAATATCAAAACATTGTGTGCTCAAATTACATTGTTACTACTACAGTCAATCAATAATCAAATTCACATTGAACTCCAACAAAAAAGAGTCATAGTCGAATCGCTTTTTAACAATTGACTTGTTTGACCCTGTGACCTAAAACACCCCCCAAAAAAGTGTTGAAAAAAACTTAGGTAAAGGTCAAGATGTGCCACCCCCCCTACCTATCTCGGTTAATTCTATTTTTCCGTTATTTTTTTTTTTTTTTTTGCCTTTCTTACCATACATAAAGCTGTATTTTAGGAACATTTTTAGCTAATAACCTTTTTGGAATACTAACCCTATCCCTAACCCTAGCCCTAAACCTAACCCTACCCCCCACCCTATAAGACGGAAAAACGCAACGAACCACAACTGTGACAAATCGCGGTGTACTGCAGTACATAGTGGGGGGTAGGGTTAGGTTTAGGGCTAGGGCTAGGGTTAGTATTCCAAAAAGGTTATTAGCTAAAAATGTTCCTAAAATACAGCTTTATGTTTGGTAAGAAAGGCAAAAACGGAAAAATAGAATTAACCGAGAAATGCAGGGGGGTGGCACATCTTTACCTTTACCAAAACTTACATTCACACACACACACATGCACGCACGCATACACGCACACACACACACACACATAAGAATCAGAACTGTTACCTGTATGCAAACATTTTGTTACATGCATTATAAGTTTGGGTTGGAAGATGCTACTGAGTACAATTAAGCTAAAAATTGTTCATTAAACAGGAGAACAAAATGACACACACACACACAGTAAGAAAACCAAGTCAAGTATCATCTGAAAAAAATTACTTCAAACACTTCAAAATCTTAAGCGTAAGCACGCACGCATGAACACACACACACACATGCGCGTATGCATACACACACACACAAACACTCTCCCATAGTTAGTCCCAGTCAATCACACTAAACTTTACAATTATAAAACAGTCCAGTCATGGTTAAGGACAGTAGAGGGAAGGGGGGAGGGTTGGTATTTTTTTGTTCAACGCCTCTTACAAAAAGTCACAGAAATTAAACGAAATTTATTTAAAAAAATACGGTAAGGTAAAGATGTGCCCCCCCCCCCCCCCCCCCCCCCCCCCCCCCCCCCTGCATTTCTCGGTTAATTATATTTTTCCGTTTTTTTGCCTTTCTTACCATACATAAAGCTGTATTTTAGGAACATTTTTAGCTAATAACCTTTTTGGAATACTAACCCTAACCCTAGCCCTAAACCTAACCCTACCCCCCACTATGTACTGCAGTACACCGCGATTTGTCACAGTTGTGGTTCCTTGCGTTTTTCCGTGCTTATAGGGTGGGGGGTAGGGTTAGGGTTAGGGTTAGGGTTAGTATTCCAAAAAAGGTTATTAGCTAAAAAGGTTCCTAAAACACAGCTTTATGTATGGCTAGGCAAAAACGGACAAATACAATTAACCGAGAAATGTAGGGGGGGTGGCACATCTTGACCTTTACCAACAAATATTTAAAAACCCATTGACTCACTCTACAGTCACCAAGTCTCAAACACCTTTTGATATCCAAATCACATTATGCGACTGGGTTCCTTTTTTTTTACACGTTGAGACACAAAACGAGTAGAATTCAATTTTAATCGAACATCTCGTATCAAACTCGGATGGTAGTTGATTCAAATAACCAAGACATCAATACACATAAAAAAATAATAAAAAATAAAAGTTGGTTTTAGCATGCTTCAATAATTCTATTCGTACCACTCTTGCGAATAAACAAAAAAACGCAAACTCGTTTTTAAGAGTCAAGATGGCAAGCCCCCCCCCCCCAAAAAAAATTACTGTATTTTTCGGACGATTGGGGTCTGCAACGAACACCTTTTTGCAAGAGTGAATGCCCTTGGGGGGTGGGGGAAGATGGTTCAGTACTGACCAGACAGGGGGGATAACTCTCGCCAATAACCCTATTTGATGCCACTAAATGGCTGCCTTTCGCAAGAGTGAATGCCCTTGTCAGTACTGACCAGCAAGAGCAATTACTCTCACTGTCAAGGGCGTTAATAACCCTAGTTGTAAAGGCCTACAAGGCGCACCTGATTATAAGGCGCACCCCCAAAAATTTTACACAAAATTCAGATTGTGTTATTATATTTTCTTACCATGTTATCAGTCATATTATAAGGCGCAGGGGTCTCAGTCTGGGGGAAAAGTATCGCCTTATCAGAGATGAGATTCTCAGAAAAACAAAAAGGAGGAAAAAAGAAGCTGGGGGGGTCCGGTGTAGGCTACATCAGCAAATGGATAACAACTTCCGTTTTCAGTTTTGCAAACTCCAGAGTAATGATAAACAGAGCAGTCTTGGCTGCCCCCAAGCAGTAACCGGAAATGTTCCATTTGAGAATGAACCAACCGAGAACAAAATATCAATCGAACTTCTTGCCGTATTTACGATTCAACACAAAACCCAACACCCCTACCCTACCCCCAAATTTTCTCAATGGATTTACACTGATCTCAAAAATGACCCCTGGGGCCATCACAAAAGGAGGAAATCCTCCAATTGGAGGAAAAATCTCATCTCTGCTTATAGTCCGAAAAAAATGGTCAGAAATTCCATTCTTGTGGATCGCTGGCCTTTGAACGAGAGGGGCGAAGGGAAGGAGGGAGTTTACTGCTAGTGTTAACTTGGCCATGAAAATGTCTTTATATTCTGTCAAATCCATGCTGCTTGCTTTAAGTCTGAGACACCCCCCACCCTCAACAGGCTTAAAGTTTTGTTTTACGTCGTCCCGGTCTTGAAAAGACCATATGGGACAGTCCAACAGGCTTATTTTCAGATTTGCTTGATCAGGCATCAGAATTTGTCTGAGGTAAGCAAGTCCAATCCTCTGAAAACCGCGGTAAAAGGGCCATCTGACTAACAAACTTCAGTCGGAGATTATTTTAAGCAAATCGGCCACCCAGTCGATTTCACAATGACTGCACGATTAGGGGGCTGAGGTGGGAACAAGCGCGAAATCGCAATAGTTTGTGGCACGCGGTCTATTTTTACCACTCCAATCATGAGTTACCTCCCCTGGATTTTCAATAATTTTAATCTGTAAACCAGAATGTTATCTCTGCACCATTTCGTAACTTTTTATATCTTTTGGAAAACATTTAAAACTATGTATCCTACTTATGCTCATCCAAAGAAGCACCGCATACTCGTCGTATCTGTTGTAGTGTCTGTATTACGTATTTTATTATTTTGTACGCTTTTAAAATACATCATTTTAAAGAGCGGCCTCAATTAATTTGAAGTGTAGCCTCGATTTGAAGTGCGACAATTTTGTCAAAATGTGCGACAATTTTGGAACGACAGACCGACAGACCAACCGACCGACAAAGTGAGTTATAGGTTTGTGGCTTGAGCCACAAACAAAAAACCATTCAACCGCATCTATTTCTCAACAGAACTATACAAAGAGTGGTCGTGTAAGGTTAAGGTTCACAAATTTCAGTCATGGAGAATTTTCTACAAATCGGCCACCCCCAGACTAGTCGATTTCACAATGGTCGCACAATTGATATGGGGGCTGAGAGTGGGGGGGGGGGGGGGGGACAACAACAAACGAACGAACAATATATTTGATGTCATCATCATCCTCATCATCATCAGTCCATGGACCGATCAAGAAGGGCCAAGGCCTTGGATTGGAAATATTTCTCTCCACCAACATTTTGGCGTTTCGTTTCGCTGTTTATGTCTACATAACTGACCAGTTGATTTTGGATTGTTGAGCAAAAAAAAAAAAAAAAAAAAAACAACCCCACACACAACAATGGCAACTGGAGAGTAGAGTAGAGCCGGCAAGAATGTTTCAGTCAAGAAAATGGGGGGAGGGAGGGGGGGGGGATGGTTTGCTCACACACACGCAAAACAAAAAAAGCACAAGCGACCAACGAAACAAACAAAAAATGTGAATGCCCCTTTGAAGTTGGTTGGTGTGGTTTTCGCATGCAAAAAAAAAAAAAAAAAAAAAAAAAAAAGGTGGCGCAGCACTTAGCTCTCCACCAGGCAGGAGCGACCCGAATTTCACAGAGACAAGTCTCTCTGTGACAATGAAAGTAATAGCAAATGCACTGTACAATGAAGCTCTCCTCAAGACATCACAGTTAAAAGACTTGTGTGACGGTCCAGTCTCCCGTTAAATAAACACCCCCCCACCCCCATACTATATATACACACACACACACACACACACACACACGCACGCCTGTGTTATCTCTCTCTCTCTCTTGCTCTTTCTTTCTCTCTTTTTTCCTCTTCATCGCTCCCTCCCTCCATTCCTTGGACCGTGCTATCAAAGTGAAGAAAGCGTAACAAGGGTGTGAACGAAGACCGCAATCCTTCGAGCAAGACTACAGTAGAACCTCCCTTAGAAGAGCTCCCATTATAAGACTTCCCTCCCACATAAGACCTACTTTTCTGAGACATTGCCCTTCTTTGTAAGTATCAAAATTACCTCCCTAATAAGACCCCTCCCTTATAAGACCCGTCCCTTATAAGACCCCTCCCTTATAAGACCCAGGCATGGGAATTGTCAGAGACAAAAAACTCTGAAAGCCCCCCAATTGAAGTATTTAGTAACAATTTCCCAAAAAAATTCGCGGAAATCCGCGAATTCGCGGACATATCCCATGCCTGAAGACCTCAATTTTGGATGCTTTTTTGAAGGTCTTATAAAGGAGGTTCCACTGTGAACTAGCAATAGAGCAACATCAAACAAACGCACACTGAACCAGACCTGTTTACCCCCTACACAAGTCTGGAGTAGTCTGGAACTGAAATGAGTAGTTTGGGCTCAAAATGTGTAGTTTGTTTTATTCATTAAACCATCAAACAATGTTCACTGAAAATGAGTAATTAGAGCATTTTTTTTCTCAATTTTGAAGAGTAGTAGAGGTCCAAATTGAGTAGAACTACTACTCGAAAAGAGTAGAGTAAACAGGTCTGTGTCACTTGCTTCACCCAACCACACACACCCTAAACACACACAGATACTGAAAGAGTAGGATGAAAGAGGGGGGGGGGGGGGGGGGGGGGGGCACGCTTGGAGAGAAAGAACTAGGAGAAGTGGGGGAGGGATGGGGGGGATGCTTGCACACAACATTCTCTTTCTTCCTCACGCACACACTAGCATAGTTACAATATGAACATTGGTTAAAGGTAAAGATGTGCCACCACCCCTGCATTTTTTACCATACAGCTGTATTTTAGGAACATTTTTAGCTAATAACTTTTTGGAATACTATACCCTAACCCTAACCCTATACCCCCCCCCCCCCCCACCCCCCCCCCCCCTACCCCCCCCCCCCCCCCCCCCCCCCCCCTATAAAGACGGGGAAAACGCAATGAACCACGACTGTGACAAATGGCGCTGTGTACTGCAATACATAGGGGGGGGGGGGGGGGGGTCCTATTAGATAATGGCCTAGGGTTAGGGATAGGGTTAGTATTCCAAAAAGGTTATTAGCTAAAAAAAGGTTAATAAAATACAGCTTTATGTTTGGTAAGAAAGGCAAAAACGGGAACATGGAATTAACCGAGAAATGCAGGGGGGGTGGCACATCTTGACCTTTACTGAACATTCTAAGAAGAAACCTAGACCACATTCACCTTCTGAATCAAGCTTGATTAATGCCTCTTTGCTTCCCCACTGCTTTGCAGTCTGAAATCAACCCGAGACCTAAATTCCTTTATCGACACAGATTTCTAACGAAGAGGCGCTAAGCCTTAACCCTTTCACCGCCAAAGTCGCATTTTACCACCACACTGATTTTAAAGATCCCCCACGTCACGTGCCACATTCCCTCTTATGCTTGGAAGATTTCTTACCAGCTATAAGAGGGAAAACACGTGAAAAACGTGACTTTGACGCGTGACGTGGTGGGTCTTTAACACCAATGTCACTAAAAAAGGCATCAAATTGGGGTCTGTTATCCAAAGACCCTATTGTCTTAGTTTCGGGGAAGTAAGGATAGACCTTATTTTATATACGTCACAGAAGAATCCCCAATACTCAGGGGTGGGATTTGACCAAAGATAAAAAAAAGGAAAACCAGATTTTCAACAACCCGCGGCCCACCCCCTGAACAAAATTTGATTAATAATAAACAAATACAATAAAAAATAAAGCCTATAAAATGGGTTGGAATAACCCATTTTAAAGAAATATATTCATTTTTTTCCGGATTTTTTTTTTGAACGTCGGAATTTTTTTTTAAATACCGGATTTCCGGCAAAAAACGGACAAAATCCCACCCCTGAATACTGCAGATGGGTTTTGTTCTCTACCCAGGTAAATTTAATGGAAAGTTTTGGCTGAAATATGGCTTTGCGGTGAAAGGGTTAAACCAAATTTAGGTGAATGGATCTGGTGTTCTGACCGTTAAGTACATTTATCAGCACCAAACACGATTCTTGTAGTATTTCTATCTCCTTTTATATCGTACAAACAAACAACGCTTCTTGCTTAATGCATTTTCTTCTTCTTCTTCTTCTGCGTTCCCAGGCCATATGGCCATAATGGGTAAGGTACATATGTCCGGTTTTCAGTTTTCGCTGGTTTCCCCCCCGCTAGCGTACAGCCGACACATTCCGATTTCGGAGGAGCTCAAGGGAGAAAAGTTATTTGTAAGATTTTTT
Source organism: Phymorhynchus buccinoides (assembly GCA_017654935.2). Taxonomy (NCBI): domain Eukaryota; kingdom Metazoa; phylum Mollusca; class Gastropoda; order Neogastropoda; family Raphitomidae; genus Phymorhynchus; species Phymorhynchus buccinoides. The sequence continues at coordinate 14,052,438 of CM065708.1, read as the reverse complement.
TTTTTTTAAAGGCAGCAAGAGAATGGGGCCAACAAGTCAGAAAGATAGTAGATGATAGAAAGCAAAGGGAAAAGGCAGAGTCAAAGAGAGTGGCAGATTAGAGGAAGTTACAAGCACAGAACTTCCAGAAGGTGGGGGAACTATTTTTATGTGGCATTCCCATGGGGATGAATGTATTTTCAAATGAAAGAAAAAAGCACAAGTTCAAACGTTTTAAAGGACACCAGAAAATTGGCGCTTGATCCATAATTATAATACAATTTTCTGCATGAATACAAAAACGGGTGTGTCCACAATGCAAAATCACATGTCAAACTGGACCTAATCATTAATCAATAACACAGTGGAACCTCCCTTATAAGACTCCCTCCCACATAAGACCTACTTCTCCGAGACATTGCCCTTCTTTGTAAGTATTAAAATTACCTCCCTTATAAGACCTCATTCTGGATGATTTTTTTTAAGGTCTTATAAGGGAGGTTCCACTGTAGTTGTAATAACACAGTGGAACCTCCCTAATAAGACCTCCCATTATAAGACTCCCTCCCACATAAGACCTACTTCTCCGAGACATTGCCCTTCTTTGTAAGTATTAAAATTACCTCCCTTTATAAGACCTCATTCTGGATTTTTATAAGGGAGGTTCCACTGTAGTGGTAATAATAATAATAATTATAATATCATGATTCTGGTATATCGATAAGAGCATGAAAGACATCAAATTATTTATACGCACGTGAAAGCAGCGAACAACAACCACAACAAATGCAGCGATTCTGTACATATGAACAAGTATGAACCAAGAGAACAAAAAAGGAAGAACTGGACCAAAAAATATCCAAAAATAATAATCATAATAATGATAAGTAAGCAAGCAAGGAGCACAGGGGAGAAAAAAAGACAACTTGCAAACAAAAAGAGATCTGTAGCAACGAACAAGCACTCTTGAAACAAAGCTAAACCAAAAAACACTGAAAAAGCAGCTTTATAACAGGTTAACATATGGTGCCCCCCTTGAATGAAAAATGCAGTAGAACCTCCCTTATAAGACCTCCCATTATAATACTCCCTCCCACATAAGACCTGCTTCTTTGAGACATTGCCCTTCTTTGTAAGTATTAAAATGACCTCCCTTGTAAGACCTCATTTTGGATGATTTTTGAAGGTCTTGTAAGGGAGGTTCCACTGTAAAACAAACAGGTGTGTGTGTGTATGTGTATGCGCGCGCGCGCGCGCGGGTGTGCCTGCCCGTGTGGTTTAGTGTGTGCTGTGTGTAGGGGGGAGGGGGGGGGGGGGTTGTAAGGGAGGGGGTGGGGGTGGGGGGAAGTTGTGTTTCTGTGAGCGCAAGTGTGTGTATGCATGCATGCAGCTTCGTTCAAGTGTGTGTATGTGTGTTTTGAGGGAAGGGTGCAGCGAAAACAAACTACAGAAGCGAAGGTTGAAATAGTCTGCAATATTTGCCACGCTATATATTATATATATATATATATACCCCATTCCCCTGTCTATATATATTATATATTTTTTTTAACAAACTTTCCACGCCTTTTGCTTCAAAAATCCCTTCCGGACTTTTCCCCCCCCCCCCATCATTTTGATTTATATTATATAGAACACGCGTGCACACACAAGGATGCACACACTTGCATAGACATACATACCCACCCAACCCAAATCACACCCACCTACTTTTTACCACACACACACGCACGCACGCACACACACGCACTAGTACAGTAATCCTATGTATTGCACACCCACACAAACCCCATTTTTTACCACAAGCGAAACGCCACACCACACCAACAATGCCTAATTTTAGCATTAAAAAAAACTCTCTCTCTACTCGCTTTCTCTCTCCTTGTGACTCGACTCTAAATGAAACAACAGAAATCAATGTATAAACCTTACAGGGAAAACAACCGATCCCAGGGATCGGGTCGTTCTCGTCAGAAAAGCTCTGCCTCGCGGTGGCTCGCACAACAGGGAACAAAGAAGGGCGAACCGTCTCTCTCGCCAGCTGTGATTCAAATGCGGCGCGCGCTCAGCGCCTCCCCTCTTTTATAGTCCAGCCGTGCCTTTAACGATTCATGTCTCTCACACACACACACACACAAAATAAACAGGCCTGGAAAGAAGACAGGTTAAAAAAAAAGAAAACGGTTTAGGGGGGGGGGATAAAAAAAGATTGGTTCGATTAAATCAAACCCAGCCAAAGTCGGACTTGCTGGGCCTTAGTTTATTTATAGTTAGGCGCATAACGGCAGCATGACGCATCTGCGCTCATAACTGACAGGAAACTGTCTGAGCGACCGAAGAAGAAGAAGAAATCAAACAGAAGCAGAGACACAGAGAAAGGGGCACTACGAGAGATGGGAGGGGTGGGGTGGGGTGGGGCGGGAAAGATATTGATCCCTAGCTACATACTGACCCATTACTGCGAATCAGAGAAAACAGCAACAGCTCAACAGCAATATCCACTGGGTATTGTTTTGCCTATGAAGAGGAGATAACCCATTGATTGGAAGCCTGGGTGAGGGGGACGTTTCGCTAAGAGCGGGCGCTTCCGAGCGTTGTAGGAAATTCTGCACACGCAAAAAAGGTCTGAGAAACACAGGTGGGGGGAAGTTAACGAGGGTGCTTAGCAGTGGCCCAAACGATTGCCTGAACTATTTCAAGCCGAAACCAGATGAACCAAGAGCATGGTTATTAACGTATTTGAAGAGCTTTTTTTCTTCTTCAGGCAGTCAGTCAGCTGCCTCAAACAGCATCAAACTGCCGACTACAAAGTACCACATAGTCTACCAAATAGTAGATTCGTGAGGAGAGAGGCTAGACAATCCCATGAAGCGGTTTGGTTTTTTTGCGGCAGTTTTGACAAGAGAGAGATATATAGACATTTCCGTGCAGCCTTTAAAGAGAGTGTAGGGGTGGTGGGTGGGTGGTTGGCTGAGCTGGTGAGATGAAGAGTTGTGGCCCATGAGCAGATGATGAAGGAAGGGTCTGGTCGTCGCTAGGACCACACACCCCTCCCCCACCCTCTTTACCCCACCCCCCCACCCCTTCACCAGTTGGCCAGGCCAGGCTTGCTGAGCGTCATGAAGTAGATCTGGCAGGAGGAGCCCGACCGTACAGACGAGAAGAACACCTGAAACAGACACACAGATCTTGCTGAGCGTCATGAAGTAGATCTGGCAGGAGGAGCCCGACCGCACCGACGAGAAGAACACCTGAAACAGACACACAGATCTTGCTGAGCGTCATGAAGTAGATCTGGCAGGAGGAGCCCGACCGCACCGACGAGAAGAACACCTGAAAACAGACACAGACACACAGATCTTGCTGAGCGTCATGAAGTAGATCTGGCAGGAGGAGCCCGACCGCACCGACGAGAAGAACACCTGAAACAGACACACAGATCTTGCTGAGCGTCATGAAGTAGATCTGGCATGAGGAGCCCGACCGCACCGACGAGAAGAACACCTGAAACAGACACACAGATCTTGCTGAGCGTCATGAAGTAGATCTGGCATGAAGAGCCCGACCGCACCGACGAGAAGAACACCTGAAAACAGACACACACACACAGATCTTGCTGAGCGTCATGAAGTAGATCTGGCATGAGGAGCCCGACCGCACCGACGAGAAGAACACCTGAAACAGACACACAGATCTTGCTGAGCGTCATGAAGTAGATCTGGCATGAAGAGCCCGACCGCACCGACGAGAAGAACACCTGAAAACAGACACACACACACAGATCTTGCTGAGCGTCATGAAGTAGATCTGGCATGAGGAGCCCGACCGCACCGACGAGAAGAACACCTGAAACAGACACACAGATCTTGCTGAGCGTCATGAAGTAGATCTGGCAGGAGGAGCCCGACTGCACCGACGAGAAGAACACCTGAAAACAGACACACAGATCTTGCTGAGCGTCATGAAGTAGATCTGGCAGGAGGAGCCCGACCGCACCGACGAGAAGAACACCTGAAAACAGACACACACACACAGATCTGAGGTTACCTTCTTCTTCGTCGTCTGCTGCGTTCCCAGGCCATAATGGGTAAGGTACATATGCAGGGCTCCCAGGGACCCCCATTTGGGGGTCTATGAAGCACTAAAAATTCTAAAGAACCCTCTAAAAGAATGTGCAGGGGGTCCCAGGGATGCATTAGAAAAATTATTTTTAGCATTCGCTTGGACCCATCATGGATATTTCCGTCAACTTCCGGTAACCTATAAACTGCCCCGTCACGGAAATATCCGTCATAGGGTTATTCTAAGAGTTTCCCGTTTTCTATCCATACGCTTTTCGCAGTATGTTCGCAGTTCGAATGCATGTGATAGCGTTCTCAAAGGATAGTATATTCAATCCCCGTTCAGAAAAGCAAAGGTTATATGCACTTTTATTCAGAAAGTTTTGCGATAAACTCGGCAACCTAAAACGGCTTGGCAAATAGTTGCCCCGGAACCGGAACCGGGCTCGGCAGTGAAGGGGTTAATGTACCTTTCGTGGTGCTGGGTCACATATGTATGGGTGAAAGTGACAGATCTTGAAAATAAGGAAAAGGCGGAGGGTGGGTTCCAGGGGCCTAATTTCTGGGTCCGCTGTCGCCTAGGCCACGGCGGGGTGTAGGGGCAGAGGCCTGCTTGGGGCAAAGCGCCCCAGAAGCTGACAAGAATTTGCAGATAAATGCCCAAACAGACACAGAAAAAAATAAAAATAAAAAAAAAATAAAAAAAATTGGGTGGCGCGCCTCCGGCTGCGACGCGCTCTCCAGGTGGGAGCAACCCGAATTTCACAGAGACGCCTCTGTGACTATAAAGTACCTAATACCTAATACCATTTCATGAGCTCTCCTGAGGTCTTTCATTCAAATTTATGAAATGCTTTGAACTCTAAAATGACATTTAAGTTGAAAGTTCTAGGAGCA
>CM065708.1:14017501-14042501 GCA_017654935.2 Phymorhynchus buccinoides | reverse complement strand
CTGGGGATTTACCTGATGGCAGAGTAACTTCCCCTGCTTGACCGATTGAATTAGGCAAGATCACTCCCACACACCATGAAATTACTCCCCTTAATTATTTCCGAACAATTCCTATTCCGGACATATATGGCCGGAACGACTTGATCGAGTTAAACTAAAAAAAAAGTGACAGACACGCTCAGTTGAGTGAGGACAAAATGGTGCCTTTTTAATTAATTAACAAGAAAAAAGGATATCACCAAGTTATATTAAACCCTCTTGCGCACTGAACGTTCTGAAAAAAAAATGGATCGGAATATCCTAGAACTTTTGGGAACGAACAGAATCCACATGGCCAGCATGGGCGCTTCCATTTTGTTTCTATCACATGGCAGTCACGTGAATGCTTCAGCCTCGCTATCGTAATAGATCACACTTCCGCCCAACCGTCTAATATGGCTGGTTCGTTTGAAAGTATTTCAGAAGTGACTGGGAGCACAGAGCGTCAGGAATAAGAGGGTCAAACCTCTCAGTTGAGTAACGACAAACGGTGCCACACTCACATGGGATGGAATGTACAAGTCGAAGACCTGCGAGGTGTCAAGGTCGATGGCGTGGAAGCCCAGGGTGGAGCCGTACACGACCTTCAACCTCTGACCCTCCTCGATGGTCAGGTCCACCAGCACCGGCTTGTGCACCAGCTCCGTGAACGACTGCAACAATGACGTCATAATAATACTGCATCTATATATATAACTGAGCTGTGTGTGTGTGTGTTTTCGGAATAAAACCATATTTAGCGTGGTTTTATCGCCACCAAACTTTCAAAGTATCCAGATGGATGATCCCGGGGTAACATAGGGTACATTACATTTTGCAACACGCTCCGTAATTAGCGTAATTAGTCAAAGTCAAGAAAGCGATTGACCAGGTCAGTGGTTCTACTGCTTTTTACAACTAGGCCCTATAAGGCAAAATTTTCAACAGACAGCAGCAAGATACAATAGCCTAATGGCTAAGTCGTCGCATACTCACACAAACGTTCCGGGTTCGAACCTGGTTCCATCAATTTTTTTTTTTTTTTTTTTTTTTTTATAACAATCCCAACATGCACATAATAATACAGTGGATTCTTAATACAGTTGATTACGCTTATATCCGCGAAGCGGGTAGTAACCGGCTAGTAATAGTGATAATTAGTCAAATTCTGTGGCTTTGCAAGCCCTGCTCTCATGGTGACCTCAGTTTCGATTTCCGATCCAGTCTATGCCTTCGTGTGCGATCGGGTCAAAGTCATGGGGATCAGTGTGTTCTGGGGAGCTGTCGGTGGACGGTCGTGGTGGCGCCCTCGGAGGAGGACCTCACTCACGCTGGCTCCGCGACTAAGAGAATAGTGTCGTCAGTAGGGGGCTTAGTAGTGGTGTCCTGAACAGGCTCCACTGAACTCCACCGAAGTGACTCAGCAGCAGTGCAGTGTCTCCTCGGTTGGTTGCCTCCTGACGGCCTAACATAGATTCGCTCCTCGGACTGCTGGTCTCGGATTCTGCGACCTGAAGACCCCCCCCCCCCCCCCCGGTATCCCCACGAGGGGGACGCACTGGTCTGAAATGCAATGCGTCAGATGGGAGATTGGAGCGTCATAGACACATGTCTGTGGGTGAGAATCAACACTGGTTTGCATGATGGAGCTTTCACAGGATCTCAATGCGCTTTACATCGAGGATCTATAGGGGGGGAAAAAAGAATAAAAAAGCAAACAAGTCACTAGAATGTTAACATACACACCATGCTCGCTCATCCACTAAACTGGGACACACGTAAGCGGGCAGCAGACTATGCGACTGCCTCATATGACTCGATCAGGTCGTGACGTAGATCAAATTTTGTTTCCCGCACAGAAGAGGTCACAAGCCATCTGACTCGATCAGACTCGATCAGTGAAATTTAGAACCCACCCTATTCGGCCCTGTCACCTGACTGAGTCAGACTGATCGAGAATGATAGTATGCAAATGAGGTGAAACGTCACGACCTGATCGAGTCATATGAGGCAGTCACATAGTCTGTCGCCGGCTATACACGCATGATTGCCCTCACACACGCACCTACTTGTCTCACACGCATGCACACACGCACGCATGCATGCACACACACACACACACACCTTGAAAGCCATGAACTTGTGGTAGGGTTTGGGCGCCCAGGCGTAGATCTCGATACTGTCCAGCAAGGCGATGACCAGGAACTTGATGCGCTCGTATTTCACTGCACAAAAGTCACAAGTTTCTTTATTGTCCATTGGCATTGTCAGACCTGCTTACCCTGAAATTAGGCTTTGCGTATTCAGAATCCAAAATAAATGTATTTTTCCAAAAAATACGAGTACTCCAACAGGAAAGTTTTTGAAAAACGGAAAGCAAACATGCATACATTTGTATAACTATAGAAATACTGTGTCAAAAGTACCATCCATTTAAATTTACAACAACCACACACACACACACACACACACAGAGCGCACCCGATTCCCGAATCAGGCAATATAGAGAAATGATGTCGGATTTGTTTTCATCATATTTTTTCCCCTATTAATCATATTTCTGTCAAATATGTGTACAAAATATGGTGAAATCATATGGGTAAACAGGTCTGCATTGCACAACGCACAAGGAAACTTGTCTTCCACCGTGTAAAATAACATGAGATATATCAAAATAAAAATATTAAAAATAAAAATATGAAACATAAATTTACATTAAAACAAATATGTAACTCTCACACCACGCCCAGTCATTCATCCGCTCTTCCCGCTATCTTGCTCACTCATCATGCAACCCACCACCACTTCCGCCTTCATCTTTAACCCCTTCCTTTCTTTTCTCCTTCCCCTCCTCCCCCTGTTCCCCTTCTCTTTTTTTTTTCTTTCTCTTTTTTCGTTCTTCTTTCTTTTTCCCTTCTTTTTTTATTATTAAAGCATGCCACACACATATAACACAACATAACATATTAACATATATAATAAATAACATTAGGTGTAGATCTCAATACTGTCCAGTGTGGCATTCTCAAAATGGATTTGTTCTCAACATGTCTGCGCATGTGCGAAGAGTTAGGGATAGGCTTAGGGTTAGGGTTAGGGATAGGGTTAGGAATTCGGTTAGGGATAGGGTTAGGGATAGGTTTTGGGGGTCAATTTAGTGTCGAAAACACAACAGATAAAATGTGATGGTACATCATGATCAATTTCGCACATGCGCAGACATGTTGAGAACAAATCCATTTTGAGAATACCACACCAGCAAGGCAATGACCAGAAACTTGATACTCGTATTTCACTGCACATAATAAAAATGAGTATGAAAATGGAAGAAGAAGAAGAAGAAGAAGAAGAAGAAGAAGAACTAGCTTCAAAACCACTCACACGAGAGCAAACTTTCACCCAAGAGACAACTCAATTTGAATTATTTGCAATTCAGTCGACATTTTTTTTGGGGGGGTTCTCTCCCTTCATTAAAGCAGTCATGGTTATCACTTGGACTGTTTTAGCTAGCAATGTGAACATTGTCACTAACATCATTTTAAGATGTGCATGCACGCAGACGAACATGTATGCGCGCGCGCAAACACACATGTGCACGCTTGTGCACACACATGTTTGTTATAGATGGCTTGATATAAATGTTCTATTTTGACTTTGACTTTTACACACACACACACGCACACATTCTGAATCACTTTTTTTTTGTGGGAGGACATAAAATTGAAGCACACACACACACAACACCAGACCTGTTTACCCCTATTTTGCAAATTTGTAATTTCTGAAACAAAAAATAGTAATTTTGAAGAAAAAAACTGTAATCCAACGTGCGGACGATTCTTTTTCTCCACAAAACATGATTAACCCTTTCACCGCCATCCATATTTCAGCCAAATATTTCCATTAAATTTACCTGGGTAGAGAACAAAATCCATCTGCAGTATTGGGGATTCTTCTGTGACATATATAAACTAAGGTCTATCCTTACTTCCCAAAACTAAGACAATAGGGTCTTTGGATAACAGACCCCAATTTGATGCCTTTTAGTGACATGGGTGTTAAATCACTGTGGTGCTAAAATGCGACTTTGGCGGTGAAAGGGTTAACAAGAAAACTATTTGTAATTACACGATTATATGCAAGCAATAGTGCACTGGGAGACATTTAGAAAACAATTTAAAATCATGTATTTGCCTTTTCTTTGGTGTCTTTCCATCAGATTTTGGATCATCTGACCTAGAACTCTCACCACGCGGTCGCTTTGACGCCATCTTGAAACAATAAAAAGAAATTGACGCGCATTGTATGCTGGGAACCGGAATTACTTTTCACCGCATTGTTTCAAAAGCATGCAGTGGTGGGAGTGTTTTTTAGGATTTTTTTTTTTTTGGGTCATCATAATTCTCGTAATTTGACGTGTTTTGTAAAAATAACGGCAAAATCGTAAAGGTAAACAGGTCTGCAACACACACACACAGGTACTTACCAATCTTGAAGTGCACACAGCCCTCCAGGTCACCCACATTGACAAAACCATTCTTCTTGTCACTCTGCAACATTGCGAAACATCAGAAATTAATAATTAAAATACAAAATATCCAAATTTTAATCTGAAAAGTCCGGTCCTTCAACATTTTAATTGCCCAAGACTAAAAAATGACATGAAAATGAAGAAGACAGGCCCTCATTGACCGTACCCTGTCAGACTTGCAGATCTTGGTCTTGAGCCAGGACAGGTAGTAGACGCGGATCTTGTTTCTCAAGTGATTATTTCAACAAAACAACAGGCTAAAGGCCCTCATTGACCGTACCCCATCTGACTTGAAGATCTTGGTCTTGAGTCAGGAGAGGTAGTAGACGCGGATCTTGTTTCTCAAGTGATTATTTCAACAAAACAACAGGCTAAAGGCCCTCATTGACTGTACCCCGTCGGACTTGCAGATCTTGGTCTTGAGTCAGGAGAGGTAGTAGACGCGGATCTTGTTTCTCAAGTGATTATTTCAACAAAACAACAGGCTAAAGGCCCTCATTGACCGTACCCCATCTGACTTGAAGATCTTGGTCTTGAGTCAGGAGAGGTAGTAGACGCGGATCTTGTTTCTCAAGTGATTATTTCAACAAAACAACAGGCTAAAGGCCCTCATTGACCGTACCCCATCTGACTTGAAGATCTTGGTCTTGAGTCAGGAGAGGTAGTAGACGCGGATCTTGTTTCTCAAGTGATTATTTCAACAAAACAACAGGCTAAAGGCCCTCATTGACCGTACCCCATCTGACTTGAAGATCTTGGTCTTGAGTCAGGAGAGGTAGTAGACGCGGATCTTGTTTCTCAAGTGATTATTTCAACAAAACAACAGGCTAAAGGCCCTCATTGACCGTACCCCATCTGACTTGAAGATCTTGGTCTTGAGTCAGGAGAGGTAGTAGACGCGGATCTTGTTTCTCAAGTGATTATTTCAACAAAACAACAGGCTAAAGGCCCTCATTGACCGTACCCCATCTGACTTGAAGATCTTGGTCTTGAGTCAGGAGAGGTAGTAGACGCGGATCTTGTTTCTCAAGTGATTATTTCAACAAAACAACAGGCTAAAGGCCCTCATTGACCGTACCCCATCTGACTTGAAGATCTTGGTCTTGAGTCAGGAGAGGTAGTAGACGCGGATCTTGTTTCTCAAGTGATTACTTCAACAAAAAAGAACAGGCTAAAGACCCTCATTAACCCTTTCACCGCCAATGTTGCATTCATGCACCACAATGGTTTAACACCCATGTCACTAAAACACACCATATCAGGGCCTGTCATCCAAAGACCCTATTTTCTTTATTTTGGGAGGTAAGGATAGGCCTAATGTTATGCACGTCACAGAGGAATTCCCAATATTGCAACTTCATATTTGTCTATACCCAGTCAAGCTTAATGGTATTTTTTGGCTGAAAAATGTCTGGCGGTGAAAGGGTTAAGCTCTTCGGGAGCCTGGAGGACCTGCAACATATGGCCGCCTTCATATTGGATGCTGGGGTGTCCCTTTGATGTAGGAGAAGAAGAAGAAGAAGAAGAAGAAGAAGAAGAAGAAGAAGAAGAAGAAAGAAGAAAGAAAGAAGAAGAAGAAGAAGAAGAAGAAGAAGAAGAAGAAGAAGAAGAATAATACAGACTCTCATTGACCGTACCCCGTCGGACTTGAAGATCTTGTTCTTGAGCCAGGAGAGGTAAGAAGAAGAAGAAGAATACAGACTCGCATTGACCGTACCCCGTCGGACTTGAAGATCTTGTTCTTGAGCCAGGAGAGGTAAGAAGAAGAAGAAGAATACAGACTCTCATTGACCGTACCCCGTCGGACTTGAAGATCTTGTTCTTGAGCCAGGAGAGGTAAGAAGAAGAAGAAGAATACAGACTCTCATTGACCGTACCCCGTCGGACTTGAAGATCTTGTTCTTGAGCCAGGAGAGGTAAGAAGAAGAAGAAGAATACAGACTCTCATTGACCGTACCCCGTCGGACTTGAAGATCATGGTCTTGAGCCAGGAGAGGTAAGAAGAAGAAGAAGAATACAGACTCTCATTGACCGTACCCCGTCGGACTTGAAGATCTTGTTCTTGAGCCAGGAGAGGTAAGAAGAAGAAGAAGAAGAAGAAGAAGAAAGAAGAAGAAGAAGAAGAAGAAGAAGAAGAAGAAGAAGAAGAAGAAGAAGAAGAAGAAGAATACAGACTCTCATTGACCGTACCCCGTCGGACTTGAAGATCTTGTTCTTGAGCCAGGAGAGGTAAGAAGAAGAAGAAGAAGAAGAAGAAGAAGAAGAAGAAGAATACAGACTCTCATTGACCGTACCCCGTCGGACTTGAAGATCTTGGTCTTGAGCCAGGAGAGGTAAGAAGAAGAAGAAGAAGAAGAAGACAAACCCTCATTGACCGTACCCCGTCGGACTTGAAGATCTTGGTCTTGAGCCAGGAGAGGTAAGAAGAAGAAGAAGAAGAAGAAAACAAACCCTCATTGACCGTACCCCGTCGGACTTGAAGATCTTGGTCTTGAGCCAGGAGAGGTAAGAAGAAGAAGAAGAAGAAGAAAACAAACCCTCATTGACCGTACCCCATCGGACTTGAAGATCATGGTCTTGAGCCAGGAGAGGTAAGAAGAAGAAGAAGAAGAAGAAGACAAACCCTCATTGACCGTACCCCGTCAGACTTGAAGATCATGGTCTTGAGCCAGGAGAGGTAAGAAGAAGAAGAAGAAGAAGAAGACAAACCCTCATTGACCGTACCCCGTCAGACTTGAAGATCATGGTCTTGAGCCAGGAGAGGTAAGAAGAAGAAGAAGAAGAAGAAAACAAACCCTCATTGACCGTACCCCGTCGGACTTGAAGATCATGGTCTTGAGCCAGGAGAGGTAAGAAGAAGAAGAAGAAGAAGAAAACAAACCCTCATTGACCGTACCCTGTCGGACTTGAAGATCTTGGTCTTGAGCCAGGAGAGGTAAGAAGAAGAAGAAGAAGAAGAAAACAAACCCTCATTGACCGTACCCCGTCGGACTTGAAGATCTTGGTCTTGAGCCAGGAGAGGTAGTAGACGCGGATCTTGTTCTTCTTGCCGGAGATGGTCACCAGGATGTTCTGGCCCTCCAGCACCTCCATCTGCTGGAAACGCCGCCGAGAGATCAGCGTGTACACTGCACACACACACACAAGATAATGAAAATAATGGAGAACGTGCGTCACAAAGCCCTACAAAAACTAAGAGTGCGAAAACGCTAGATCAACCAGCCGCGCAGCATCATTATTTTTCGGATCCAGTGAACTTGCAGGAACAAACAGACACCCCTGAAACTAAAGACTGATCTAACAGTCGACACCTGCACTTCTACAGTACCTCTGCGCCAGCGAGGATCTCAACTTTACCTCGCGCACTCTATGCAGACCTGCCTACTTGGAATTTTCCCAATCAGTAGCCCAGCCATCAATTTTCAGTAGCATGGCAAATTTTTTACGTAGCATCCACAAACGACGGCAATCGATTTGTTCTCTGCCTGAGCCGAAACATACTGCTTATGTTTCGTCGATTGAACGTGCTGACAGCAATCGTCTCTACCGCAGAGAAGTCCGCATGGCAGAGGTTGCAGTGACTCGGTCAGTCAGTGAGCATGGTTCGCACCGAGTCGACTTCTGACGATGCAAGGCCACTCCTCCGTGTACGCTATTTTGAAAACTTGTGCGGCAGGCCGATGTTTTTTCTTAGAACAAGATGGTGGGCCAGATGATTTTCGTTTTCTGGTTTGGATTTGCTTTTCTTCGTTTGAAACATCTCCCGAATCGCTACTGCTGCTGGAGTCCGCCATTTTTTTCTCCACAGAAAGCAATAAGAATGCATGCGGTCACTTTGATAAAAACGGAAGTGACTAGGTTATCGCGTGTGACACAGTGTCTGCTGTTAGAAACAGACAAAACCGGGAACAGCGGCAATTTTTTTTCTTTTCCGTAGCAACGCTAAGGTTGCCGTAGCTCCGTAGCAAAGCTTTATTTTTCGTAGCTGCTATGGCCAAATCGTAGCAGTAGGCAGGTCTGTCTATTGACAGCTAGAGAAAAGCAGGTGTGTGGCAGCTTTTTCGGCTCCAGTGACCTTGACCTTTGACCTTCATTTTAAAACTTGGCCTAGATATCTTAAATACCTTTTTGCATGCAAAATGTGTGTGCGTGTGTGAGTGTGTGTGCTTGTGCATTTGTGTGTGCATATAAGTTGGTGTGTGTGTGTGTGTGTGTGTGTGTGTGTGTGTGTGTGTGTGTGTGTTTACCTTTGCCTTGTCCACTTCGGTCCAGCAGCATGAGTCCATTCTCTGTGCCGATCAGCAGATTGACCCCTGGACAAATAACATATAATCAAGATATCATCATTAACTTCATTGTCATCATCATCATCATCATCATCATCATCATCATCATCATCATCATCATCACCATCATCATCATCATCATTATCATCACCATCATCATCGTCATCATCACCATTATCACCATCATCATCAGCATCGTCATCATCATCATAGTCATCATCATCATCATCATCATCACCACCATCATCACCACCATCATCACCACCATCATCATCGTCATCATCATCATCATCATCATCAATCATCATCACCACCATCACCGTCGTCATCATCATCATCATCATCATCATCATCATCATCATCATCATCAATCATCATCATCATCACCATCACCATCATCACCATCATCGTCATCATCGTCATCATCATCACCACCACCATCATCATCCTCTATGCCATTCATGATGCTGACTCGTGGAGGCAACATAGTGCTCATGCAATTGAGAAGTTGCTGCCACCATCATCATCATCACCATCAGGATCATGACCATGTTCAAGAAACTGTCATTATCATCATCACCATTTGTCGCCATTGTCTGCATTATCATTACCATTATCTTCATGATCAGATCATCATAGCAGCAATAGTGAAAATAAATCATCATCCTCCTTCTCCACTACCACCTCCACTTCCTCCTCATTATCATCATCATCATCATTGATGAGACTGACAGAGAGAAGACGGATCAGACAGTCAGACACACAGACAAACACTCACACACTATAAGCACACAGACATATCGATATAGCAAATACCCCCCCCCCCCCCCCCCCCCCACACACACACCCCCCACAGCGCGGCACAGAAGATGTCCAAACCTTGTACCTTCTGATCTCGGGGGTCATGAGGGGGTCACGTTCACACACACACACACACACACACACACACACACACACACACACACACACACACACACACACACACACACGCACACACGCACGCACGCACGCACGCACGCACGCACGCACGCACACACACACACACACACACACACACACACACACACACACACACACGCACGCACACACACACACACACACACACAACCATTCCAAACACACACCATCACAAAATTCACCCAAACCCACAGATGTTCATTCCTACCCACCCCACAACGCGGCACACAGGATGTCGCACCCGAACCGCTTCTTGCACTTCCTGATCTCGGGCATCACATTCACACGCGCACACACACACACACGCACGCACACACACACCGATAACAATACCCACCCCACAACGCGGCACACAGGATGTCGGACCCGAACCGCTTCTTGTACTTTCTGATCTCGGGCGTCATGACGGGGCCACGTTCACACACGCACACACACGCACACAAACACACACACGCACACAAATACACACACACACACACACACACACACACACACACACACACACACACACACCGCTAACAAACAACACCCACCCCACAGCGCGGCACACAGGATGTCCGACCCGAACCGCTTCTTGTACTTCCGGATCTCGGGCGTGTCCCCTGTGCCCTCCGTGGTCTGCGATGGGGTCACGTTGACGTTGATCTGCGACCCCCGCCGGGACTGGGACGAAAGGGAGGTCAGGGTGCCCGTGTTGCCCACTCCAACACCTCCACCTCCACCACCTCCGCTCCCGCCACCTCCGCTCCCGCCGGCCCCGAAGCCAAAGGCGGAGAAGGATCTCTGGTGACGTATGGAGGAAGGTTGCTGGCTCACTGCCTGTCGGTACTGTGGGGTGGGGGAGGGGGAGGGGTTAGGGGTGGGTGTGTAGGGGGTGGGGGGTGGGGGAGTGCGTGGGGGATTAGGGGTGTGAGGGTGGGGTGGTGAGTGAGGGGACAGGGGGGGGCAGGGGGAGGGGGGAGAGGAGGGAGTGGTGATGATGAGAACAGGTTGGAACGGACGGAGAAGAGAGAGAGAGAGAGGAGAGAGAGAGAGAGAGAGAGAGAGAGAGAGAGAGAGAGAGAGAGAGAGAGAGAGAGAGAGAGAGAGAGAGAGAGAGAGAGAAGAGTAACAGAGAGACAGAGACAGAGACACATAGAGACAGAGACAGAGAGAGAGAGAGAGAGAGAGAGAGACAGAGAGAGAGAGACAGAGACAAAGAGAATGAGAGCTAGAAAGAAGAGAGACAAGCCCTATTCAAGCGTGACATAAAAAGGTCCAACCACTAAAAACCAAACGAGATGGAGAAGGAAAGAGAAAGAGAGAGAGACAGACAGAGAGAGATAGAGACTCACAGAGAGAGAGAGTCGAAGATCGTAAGCAAGCACGGAAATCACAAAACCAAGTAGCTCAGAGGCAGAGAGAAATTAGCAGGGTAAAGACAACGGCTGGAATCTTGCAGAGATTGTTAGCAGACCAAAAAAACAAGAAGCAGGGCAGGGCAGGGGGGGGGGGGGGGGGAACACACCAAAAAAAACGACACTTCAAATCTTTCTGGAGGTTGCTAAAAGACTCACAAACAAAAACCGAGAAGCTGCAACTAATAGGGAAAAAACAAAACACCCGACACTTCAAATCTTTCCTGAGATTGTTAAAAGACTCACACAAAAAAACCAAGACCAGTAGCAGAGCAAAAAAACACAACAGCTTCAAACTTTCCAGAAGAAAAAAAAGACTGTTAGCCCAGCAAAGGTTTAAGCACCACACAGAGAGAGGGATTCCAGACTTCAGCGCGAGTCCATGTTACGAACGATCAAAACCACGAGACAGACATAATGAAACACACCTCCGTGGATCCACGAAGAAAGAAAACAACAAACCAAAGGTTAAGCACCACACACACAGAGAGGGGGGTTCCAGACTTCCGCGCGAGTCCATGTTACGAATGATCACAACCACGACCACGATAGGCATAATGAAACACACCTCCGTGGATCCATGAATGAAGAAAACAACAAGCCAAAGGTTAAGCACCACAGAGAGAGAGGGGTTCCAGACTTTCACGGGAGTCCATATTACGAATGATCACAACCACGACCACGATAGGCATAATGAAACACACCTCCGTGGATCCATGAATGAAGAAAACAACAAGCCAAAGGTTAAGCACCACACACAGAGAGAGGGGGGTTCCAGACTTTCACGGGAGTCCATATTACGAATGATCACAACCACGACCACGATAGGCATAATGAAACACACCTCCGTGGATCCATGAATGAAGAAAACAACAAGCCAAAGGTTAAGCACCACAGAGAGAGAGGGGTTCCAGACTTTCGCGCGAGTCCATGTCACGAATGATCACAATCACGACACAGGCATAATAAAACCACACCTCCGTGGTTCCACGAAGAAAAAACCCCAAAAAACAAAGGTTAAGCACCACAGAGAGAGAGAGGGGTTCCAGACTTTCGCGCGAGTCCATGTTACGAATGATCAAAACTACGAGACAGGCATGATGAAGCACCACCTCCGTGGTTCCACGAAGAAAGAAAACAACAGGCTTAGGTTAAACACCAGAGAGAGAGAGGGATTCCCGACTTTCGCGCGAGTCCATGTTACGAATGATCAAAACTACGAGACAGGCATGATGAAGTACCACCTCCGTGGTTCCACGAAGAAAGAAAACAACAGGCCAAAGGTTAAACACCAGAGAGAGAGAGGGGTTCCAGACTTTCGCGCGAGTCCATGTTACGAATGATCAAAACTACGAGACAGGCATGATGAAGCACCACCTCCGTGGTTCCACGAAGAAAGAAAACAACAGGCCAAAGGTTAAACACCAGAGAGAGAGAGGGGTTCCAGACGTTCGCGCGAGTCCATGTTACGAATGATCAAAACTACGAGACAGGCATGATAAAGCACCACCTCCGTGGTTCCACGAAGAAAGAAAACAGGCCAAAGGTTAAACACCAGAGAGAGAGAGGGGTTCCAGACTTTCGCGCGAGTCCATGTTACGAATGATCAAAACTACGAGACAGGCATGATGAAGCACCACCTCCGTGGTTCCACGAAGAAAGAAAACAGGCCAAAGGTTAAACACCAGAGAGAGAGAGGGGTTCCAGACGTTCGCGCGAGTCCATGTTACGAATGATCAAAACTACGAGACAGGCATGATAAAGCACCACCTCCGTGGTTCCACGAAGAAAACAACAAACCACCACAGCACTATGAAGCTTCAACACACCCACCTCCCCTAACACAAAATTCACAACAGACAGACCTGGGGGTGGGGGACCCCGCTGTTTTAGGGTTAATCAACAGCCAGATGTGTTAACCCTTTCACCACCAAAGTCGTATTTATGCACCACAATGGTTTAACCCTTTCATCGCCACAGTGTCGCCTCTTGGCACCACAATGATTTAACACCCATGTCACTAAAAGGCATCAAATGAGGGTCTGCTGACCAATGACCTTATGTTCTTCGTAAGGGCGGGCCCTATTTTATGCATGTCAGAGAGGAATCCCCAATATTGCAGACAAAATCTATTCTCTACCCGGGTAAGTTTAATGGTAAATTTTGGCTCAGAGGAATGGCTAGCATTGAAAGGGTTAACACACATGACACAAGAAGGCATCAAGTCAGGGCCTGTTATCTGAAGACCCTATTTTCTTAGGTAAGGAGAGGCCTAATTTTGTACATGTTACAGTTGAATTCCCAATATTGCAGATAATGTTTTGACTCTACCCAGTTAAATTTCATATTTTGGGGCGTGAAAAAATGGCTGGCAGCGAAAGGATTAAGAATAAAGATAGAGCTCCGTTCACTCCATGAAGCGTGGGATTGGGGCGTGAAAAAATGGCTGGCAGTGAAAGGATTAAGAATAAAGATAGAGCTCCGTTCACTCCATGAAGCGTGGGATTGGGGCCTTCCCCCCCCCTCTCCCTCCCAGCGTGAAAAAATGGCTGGCAGTGAAAGGATTAAGAATAAAGATAGAGCTCCGTTCACTCCATGAAGCGTGGGATTGGGGCGTGAAAAAATGGCTGGCAGTGAAAGGATTAAGAATAAAGATAGAGCTCCGTTCACTCCATGAAGCGTGGGATTGGGGCGTGAAAAAATGGCTGGCAGTGAAAGGATTAAGAATAAAGATAGAGCTCCGTTCACTCCATGAAGCGTGGGATTGGGGCGTGAAAAAATGGCTGGCAGCGAAAGGATTAAGAATAAAGATAGAGCTCCGTTCACTCCATGAAGCGTGGGATTGGGGCGTGAAAAAATGGCTGGCAGCGAAAGGATTAAGAATAAAGATAGAGCTCCGTTCACTCCATGAAGCGTGGGATTGGGGCGTGAAAAAATGGCTGGCAGCCAAAGGATTAAGAATAAAGATAGAGCTCCGTTCACTCCATGAAGTGTGGGAGATTGTGGGATCATATTCAGGTCATTTAAATCGGGAGAATCAACATTTCTAGCAAAGCATATTTTTGGCAACCGTGAGGTCTTTAAATTACCTCATAATAATTTGACATCATTTTGGCATCAGTCCATGGTTTGATAAAGAGGGACAGGCCCCTCGAAATATCTTGCTCTATTAATTGGTGTTTGGTTTGTTGGTTTTCATTAAAGCATACTTTTGTGTGTTTTTATAAAATTGGGGGATTTTTTTTGTTCTTTTCGCTAAGCTGAAGACTGCCCTGTATGTAACTTACTAGCAATAGTCTTCCATCAATGTTTTTCACATTTCGGTTTTCTTTCAAAGGAATTCTATAACCAGTGAGGGGAGAGTTTACAACACAGTGGTTAGATTAACCCTTTGGCTCCCAGCTGCATGTTTCAACATGGTTTTGGCGCGTGGTTTAAGGAGGGTCATCACTTATTAATTAATAAAATATATCTATGTAAAGGAGCAAAAAAATCAACAAGATCGAAAAAACAATACTTCCCCTCTACACTCCAATGTGTAAATCATTTACTAAATGTTTTTTATCTTGATTTTTTTTACTCCTGTTGTTGCCTGCTTTTTGCTCCTTTTGCTATTTTCTTGTTTGTCTGTGTTAATAAAGGCGCATTCGCAAAAATATCCAGTAGTTTTGCTTTGTCTCTTGTGAATAAAATAACGTCACTCTACACTTGTCGTGTAGTTGTTTGTTTGTTGTATGTTCCAGTGACGTTGCAGTCTGTTTCAGTTTTATGTAGTACTAGTAGTCGCAATTACTACCTGAGCATAAACAAATGATAAAGGGGCGAAGTGATGATGATGGCTTTCTAAACAATAGCGCTGTGCACAGTGTTACCGCGGCGATTAATGGGGTATCATTAATTAAAAGCTCTCTGAATAACTAGCATACCTGGGGTACTGTTATCATCATCAAAGGATTCTCTGAACAACTAGCATACCCGGGAGTACTGTTATTATCATCAAAGGATTCTCTGAACAACTAGCATACCTGGGGTACTGTTACTATTATCAAGGGATTAGCCGGACATCATGGCAGCTCTCTCTACACACGCCCATTAGTAGCCAGAACGACAGCTTGTTGTTTGCGAGTGCATCTCACAATACAAACCTAACTCCGCTCGAATTTGCATTTCTACCTACGAATGGCGGAAAGCTAGAGAGGAAAAAATGACGGAACGCTAGAAAACGGACAGATTGGCCAATATTTTCCATATTAGGGCAGGTAAACATTGGATATTTTTTTATTATTATTGAACAAGAGGCAAAGCCTTCAAATTAAATATTATTAAGCCATGCCAGCTTGGGTTTATTTGATTATTTCCCTTGCAGATATCAGGAGTAGGGAAGTGAACGGCAGTTTAACCCCTTCACTGCCAGACAAAAATGGAGAAATTCTCGATATTCTATTTATCAAATTTCAAAGAGACCTGTTAGTGTTGGACTCAATATGAGAAAATGGTCCTAGAGGTATCTTTCCCGATTTGTCTAAACCCAAAACCAGCATTCCAGGACTATGGCATCAAAAGTTATGACATCATCAATGACATCACATACCCTGTAGTAGTAGCAGGCAGCATAAGGGGTGAACCCATTGACTGCCTGATAAAAATTTAAAAACAAATCATTGGGCAAATCATACCATGAAAAAGACAACTAACAGAGCCAATCTGGCAAACTTGTCTGGGGATATAACTCTCTTGACTGTGTTAGAGCAAAAGCCAGCATATCAATCTATCATTATCAGAGCTATTCCTCTTCATCTGATGATGATCATCAGTGATGTCATCGGGGCAGTATGTCATACGTTGGTGGCAGTCAAGGGGTTAATCTTACAATACTAAATTGCGGTTCTATTTTCGGTTGCGGTTCTGTGTTGAATACTTTTGATTAATTGATTGATTGATTTTTAAAAAAAAATCATTGTCCGGAATTAATAGATAGCTGTCAATTTGATGCATTCGCTTCAAGGGAAGTAAATCTGTGTACGCACCATACCTTGGTCACTTCTAAACTCGCTTTTATTATCCACAATTTTGCCTCTGACTTTGCTTTTGTAGTGGTTTGTTGTGGGGGAAACCAATTGGTGTAGACAGTTTTTCTATATAAAGTCTATATATAACAAAAGTCTGATCTACCACTTCCCTATGTCTAAACCTGAAGTAAAAACCCATAATTTTCTTTCATGGTAGCTTTGGTGCAAAATGTGTAGTTGTATTCATCAAACCATCAAACAATGTTCACTGAAAATGAGTAATTAGAGCATTCTTTTCAATTTTGAAGAGTAGTAGAGGTCCAATTCGAGTAGAATACTACTCGAAAAGAGTAGAGTAAACAGGTCTGACACACACACACACACACACACACACACACACACACACACAAACACATGCACACACGCACGCACACGCACACACACACACACAGAGGCAAAGTGAGACAAAGAACACTGTTCCAACAAGCATATAAAAAAATATATTAAAAAAACCACTATCTAACAGCACTCATTGATCCTCTGTACACATCATTAGCAGCACGATAGCCGGCACTCGACAAAGGAAATCTCCCTTGGCTATAGACCCTCATCATACCATCACTACGACTGTCTCTTAGTGTTCCATCCCTTCTCATCAATAAACACAGTAGTACTAGTAACAGCATTAATTAACCCTTTCAACGCCAGCCATTCTCCAGCCAAAATGTATTAGGTAATAGGTACTTCATAGTCACAGAGGCGTCTCTGTGAAATTCGGGTTGCACCCACCTGGAGAGTGCGTCGCAGCCAGAGGCGCGCCACCCATTTAAAAAAAATAATAATTTGAATGCGATTTTTGTCACTGATGAGGGAGGGAGGGGGGGGGGGGGGGGGTACATTTCGACCAAATGACAACTTTTTCGTTGCCACTGGGTTTAACGCATGCTAAGTGCAGTATGTACCATTAAACTTACCAGGGTAGAGAAAAGATTTTGTCTGCAATATTGGGGATTCCTCTGTGACATGCATAAAATAGGGCCTATCCTTACCTCCCAGAATGAAGAACATATTACGATGGCTTGGAGTCAAAACGGACTATCTTTAGATTGTCCGTTAATATATTATTGAACTTATTACAAAAACTAATAACTTGTATATAAAAAAAAGACTGTTGAAATATAAAAAGCATAACCCCTTTTTATATTTCTGCAGTCATTGCTTGATACAAGTTATTAGTTTTTGTAATAATTCCAATAATACGTCAATGGACTATCTAAAAATAGTCCGTTTTAACTCCAAGCCATCGAAATTAAGGTCACTGGATACCAGACCCTCATTTGATGCCTTTCAGTGACATGGGTGTTCAATCATTGTGGTGCCAAGAGGCGACAGTGGCAATGAAAGGGCTAACATAAGGTCACTGGATACCAGACCCTCATTTGATGCCTTTCAGTGACATGGGTGTTCAATCATTGTGGTGCCAAGAGGCGACAGTGGCAATGAAAGGGCTAACATAAGGTCACTGGATACCAGACCCTCATTTGATGCCTTTCAGTGACATGGGTGTTAAATCATTGTGGTGCCAAGAGGCGACAGTGGCGATGAAAGGGTTAATACATAAGGTCACTGGACAACAGATGCCTCATTCAGTGATGCCTTTGGTGCCAAGTGACATGGGTGTGAAAGGGTTAATACATAAGGTCACTGGACAACAGACCCTCATTAGATGCCTTTCAGTGACATGGGTGTTCAATCATTGTGGTGCCAAGAGGCGACAGTGGCAATGAAAGGGCTAACATAAGGTCACTGGATACCAGACCCTCATTTGATGCCTTTCAGTGACATGGGTGTTCAATCATTGTGGTGCCAAGAGGCGACAGTGGCGATGAAAGGGTTAATACATAAGGTCACTGGATAGCAGACCCCCATGTGATGTCTTTTAGTGACGTGGGTGTTCAATCATTGTGGTGCCAAGAGGCGACAGTGGCGATGAAAGGGTTAATACATAAGGTCACTGGACACCAGACCCTCATTTGATGCATTTTGAGTGACATGGGTATCGAATCATTGTGGTGCCAAGAGGCGACAGTGGCGATGAAAGGGTTAACATTAAGTGATTAACGTCCACTATGTCCATTACCAACTAGTTACTACGTATCAATCAATATACCCTTCAAAAAGTAGTCTTCCCCCAGGGGGGTCTTTCATACAAATAGTTCCACCACCTTCTGGAAGTTCTGCGCTTGCAACTTCCTCTCTGATCTCTCGCTCTCTTTGACTCTACCTTTACCTTTTGCTTTCTGTCGTCTTAAGCGTCTTTCTGCCTTTTTGGTCCTTTCTCCCACAGTGGGTTACCTCCCTTATAAGACCTCCTATTATAAGACTCCCTCCCACGTAAGACCTACTTCTCTGAGACATTGCCCTTCTTTGTAAGTATTAAAATTACCTCCCTTATAAGACCCCTCCCTTATAAGACCTCAGTTTGGGTGATTTTTGAAGGTCTTATAAGAGAGGTATCACTGTGTTTGTGTATACGACAAATGCTCAGATTGATAAGAGACTCCGATAATTTTCTCGAAGTTAGCTAAAAAAAAACCACAACAGCTATTCACCACCAACATGCATGGAAGACAAAAAACAAATGGGGGGTGGGGGTGGGGGTGGGGATGGGGTGGGGAGAAACATTGGTGTAGGCTACACTTGGGAAAACATTGAACAAGGTTTACCACAAAACAGACTTTAAAAAAAAAAGGTGATATTCTCGTGTTGTTACTTATTTTCTTTTATACAAATGCAATATTATTTCCAGTAACTGGGCATTAAACACGAATTAGAGTCAAATCAATGGAACATCAACTATGGACTATAGCCAAATATGAACATCAACTATGGACTATAGCCAAATATGACATCAACTATGGACTATAGCCAAATATGAACATCAACTATGGACTATAGCCAAATATGAACATCAACCATGGATTATAGACAAATATGACATCAACCATGGACTATAGACAAATATGAACATCAACCATGGACGATAGCCAAATCTGAACATCAACCATGGACTATAGACAAATATGAACATTAACCATGGATGATAGCCAAATCTGAACATCAACCACGGACTATAGCCAAATATGAACATCAACCATGGATGATAGCCAAATCTGAACATCAACCACGGACTATAGCCAAATATGAACATCAACCATGGTTATGGACTACAGCCAAATATGAACATCAACCATGGATTATAGACAAATATGAACATCAACCATGGACTATAGACAAATATGAACATCAACCATGGACCATAGCCAAATATGAACATCAACCATGGATGGATAGAGCCAAATATGAACATCAACCATGGACTATAGACAAATATGAACATCAACCATGGATTATAGACAAATCTGAACATCAACCTTGGACTATAGACAAATATGAACATCAACCATGGACCATAGCCAAGTCTGAACATCAACCATGGACCATAGCCAAATCTGAACATCAACCACGGACTATAGACAAATATGAACATCAACCATGGACCATAGCCAAATCTGAACATCAACCTTGGACAATCGCCAAATCTGAACATCAACCTTAGACTACAGCCAGATATGAACATCAACCATGGACGATAGCCAAATCTGAACATCAACCATGGACCATAGCCAAATCTGAACATCAACCATGGACTATAGCCAAATATGAACATCAACCACGGACTATAGACAAATATGAACATCAACCATGGACGATAGACAAATATGAACATCAACCATGGACTATAGCCAAATCTGAACATCAACCTTAGACTACAGCCAGATATGAACATCAACCATGGTAGCCAAATCTGAACATCAACCTTGGACTACATCCAAATCTGAACATCAACCATGGACCATAGCCAAATCTGAACATCAACCATGGACCATAGCCAAATCTGAACATCAAACTTGGACTACAGCCAAATATGAACATCAACCATGGACCATAGCCAAATCTGAACATCAACCATGGACTATAGCCAAATGTGATCATCAACCATGGACGATAGCCAAATCTGAACATCAACCACGGACTATAGCCAAATCTGAACATCAACCATGGATGATAGCCAAATCTGAACATCAACCACGGACTATAGCCAAATCTGAACATCAACCATGGACAATAGCCAAATATGAACATCAACCACGGACCTATAGCCAAATCTGAACATCAACCATGGACGATAGACAAATATGAACATCAACCATGGACCATAGCCAAATCTGAACATCAACCATGGACTATAGCCAAATCTGAACATCAACCATGGACCATAGCCAAACATGAACATCAACCATGGACCATAGCCAAACATGAACATCAACCATGGACCATAGCCAAATCTGAACATCAACCTTGGACTATAGCCAAACATGAACATCAACCATGGACCATAGCCAAACATGAACATCAACCATGGTAGCCAAATCTCACTCAGAACCACCAAAATCAGCCGAATGTCCTCTTCTTTCTTTCACTTGACAACCACCATCATCTTTTTGAAGGCCAACTGTACTTTGCAGCTAAATCCGAACACACAACCACAAATTCATTGAAACCCAATCGTAGCTCGCCTCAATTCAGATCAGAACTCTCCACACCAAGAAGCAACGACCCAGAAACCCGTATTCCAATAATAATTTTTTAAAAAGGAACAACTATCAGAAAAAGAACAGACAAATTTGAAGCAACGTGAAGAGAATAAGATTCAGTCCTTTTGTGTTTTTTGGCACCAGAACTTGAGGATTGAGTAACAACGTCTTGAAATGACAGGTAGGAGAGGCAGGGTTCGTACAGAATTTTTGAAATAAAAATCCATACTTTTTCCAGACCATTTCTGCAACTTTCCCATACCATAAAGAGGCCAGATGCACTCACCTCTCAGATGATGTCTGTGGCCTATAAAAGTCATGCATTGTCATTGCCGGGCCGAACTAAAAAATAAAAATAAAAATAAAAAAAGGAACTTTTGCCGGGGCCGACTTGCTCTGTTTTGCCGCTTTCTCCAGCTGCTGGTGCTTCTTGCCTTCAACATGGCATTTCAGTGCCCCCACACCCATGTTCCGAACATCAAAGTCCTTTGCGCACAGTAAGCTCCACGCTTTGTACTTCGACCCATCAGATGATGGGGCTATCCAATCCTTGAACTCGCTAGGCCTATGTTCCAGCCACGTTTGGCTAAACACGCACTTTAGCGAAGCAAATGACCGCGCTTCCAAAAAGACAAGAAAACCGACTTCCAGCGCATGTGTATTGCGTACAACTCACTACAAGGGACGTCACTTCGCCGGCCAAGAAAGAAAAGTTTGTCTGCTAGTAACCATGGCGCTCACTCGTCAAGTATGCGTGCCGTGGTAGCGTTGTTATTATCGTGTAAAATCGAAGTGAAATTCTCTTTGTCTTCAGTGAGAAAACAAATAGCCTGTCGTTGTGAACTGTGCCAGACTGAAAAATTCAAGATTTTTCCAGACTCAGGCAACCAAAGTTCATAATTCCATGCTTTTCCAGGCCTGGAAACCATTTTTCCATTTTCCAAGACTTTTCCAGACTTTAAAGACTCTGTACGAACCCTGGAGAGAGAAGGAGGATGAAGGGTGGTGTGCTGACAGTGAGTTTCAAAGACCAGCACTGCAAACTCCATTTTACCCCTATCCCATTCTACCCCCCCACTCCCTTTTAGCCAACCTTCTCGTCAAGACGCTCTTGAAAGATCAGATCAGAACAGAGAGGAGGAGAGAGAACGATGAAAGAACGATGACAATACATGTGGTGGGGCACCAAGAGGGCAGGAAGGGGGCCTAAGGTCCCACACTAACACACACACACAGAGCGAACTGACACCAATCACCGTACAAGGGCTTCGGTCACTGTTCGCTACAACAGTCATATACCGATGACAATACATGTGGTGGGGCACCAAGGAGGGTAAGAAGGGGGACTAAGGTCCCACACTAACACACACAGCGAACTGACATAATCACCGTTACAAGGGCTTTGGTCACACTTTGCTACAACAGTCATGTACCGATGAAAATACATGTGGCGGGGTACCAAGGAGGGCAGGAAGGGGGACTAAGGTCCCACACTAACACACACACACAGAGCGAACTGACACCAATCACCGTTACAGGGGCTTCGGTCACTTTGCTACAACAGTCACGCACCGGTACATGTAACGAGTCACATCGCAAACAAAAGTCACTGTCGACTAACACAGCACACAAAGGTTCTCTTCTTACTGTAAGCCACATCCAAATAAAACACTGTTGTACAGTGGAGTCCAACTATAACGAACTCGCTTTTAACGAAATTTCGCGATTAACGAACTGACTTCAATTTCCCGGCAAATGCCCTTCTATTTGTCACTTGCAAAGCCATGGGTATAACGAACAAAAAATCCTTTTGAAATAACGAACATCCGCTTTTTACGAACACATGTTCTACGCCCCAGGATAATTTTATTTACTTGGAAAAATAGCCTATAACGAACTCAGCCTGTGCGATGCGCTGCAAAAACCTAGGCCTTCAAACTCCAAGCTAGAACGTGTTGTCAAGAGGAAGGAAGTTGGAAAATATTAACTGCGCATGCGCGAACTCATTTAGATTCACACTGGGTCGTCTGCTAGGCCTAGGCTTCCTACAGATCATTCGGTTTCTCAAGGTCGCTTTACAATTCGTGCTCAAAATAAAGATCGAAAATTTCGTGAAAGCCTATAACAAACTAAATTTGTGTGATGTGTTGTCACTTAATGGACAAACTTGTTGAAAAGTGTGCCAAAACAGATCAGCGTCAGACAACACTGCTGAACTTCTTCAAGCCTTGTACATCCCGTGATTAAGACAGACGATCCAAACTGGTCAAGTTTATGTTTTCGGTTATCATTGGTAAGTGTTTGAACTGTTTTTGTTTTCAACATACATTGTACATGTACATGTATAACGAAATCCTGATACAACGAACTGAGTCTGTGTTCCACTAAAATTCGTTTTACCCGGACTCCACTGTACATTCAACAACGCAGTAAAAACAGTTGCGGCGTTATGGAGATCAACATCACATTCAAATATACCACTATAAACATTCAAACTGTAAAACAATTTAAGGCTATCATAGGTACATATAAGTTTGGTTTTTTAAAGAAAATGAGATTCCTCTTTTACAATTGACATTTCATGAACACCCTTTGGGTGAACGTGAAAATACAGTGGAACCTCCCTTATAAGACCTTCAAAAATCCTCCAAAATGAGGTCTTATAAGGGGGGTAATTTTAATACTTACAAAGAAGGACAATTACCCCCCTTATAAGTATTAAAATTACCCCCCTTATATCTTCACAATGTCCCTCCTGACGGCCTAACATAAGATTCTCTCCCCTTGGACTGCTGGTCTCGGTTTCTGCAACTTGAACAAACCCGGGTGTAGCTGCGAATTGGGATTCGGAACGAGCGGCGTGGGAGCAACGCCACTGTACAGCCCAGAAGATGGGACAGAAAAAAAAAAAAAAAAAAAGAAAAAAAGAAGGACAATGTCTCAGACAAGTAGGCCGTATAATTTATGTTTGACGTCCTCCCGATCTATAAAGATGCATATGGGACATAAGTAGGTCTTATGTGGGAGGGAGTCTTATAATGGGAGGGAGTCTTATAAGGGAGGTTCCACTGTATTCATTGAAGATATGTAATCTTTGCATTTTATTTCAATACCTGTGTAAAATCCATCATTTAATCTTAACATTCTATTCCTAACATTCTTTGATTCAGTATAGAATCTCAGCATAGCTGCCAACTTTCCAGAATAAAATTCCGAAAATTAGGTAAGGGGGGGTGGGGGGGGGGGGGGGGGGGGGGGTTGAGAGAGTGGGGGGGTCAGGGGGCACAGCCCTCTCTGAAGCTTTTTTTTTATACAAAGAAGCAAACTCTTCATCTCAGCTTCATGTCAGCTTATTCTTTAACCCTCAATAAAGATGATTTTGACTTGACTTGACATGACATGAAAACAATGTCTTACATAAGCCGAATAAAACGGCAGCTTATGGTTTCCGGGATAATAAATGTTGGATTGGCTGTGGAAACGGCACGCACGTCGACTTCCACATGGATTTGACAGTATTTTCTTTCTTTTTTCTTTGCGATTTCGGAATCAGGAATTTTATCATTGTAATTGAAAATTCGGAATCGCGGCTAGAAAACAGAAAAAATTCTGGGAAATTCGGAATGGTTTGGCAGCTATGTCTTAGCATAATCTTAGCGTTGAATGACAACACCTTTATAGGTAAAATTTATTTAAAGACCCACCACGTCACGTGTCAAAATCACGCGTTTTCTCTCTTATAACTGGTAAGAAATCTTAAGAAATCTTCCAAGCATAAGAGGGAATATGACACATGACGTGGGGGGGTCTTTAAAGACCCAGCACGTCACATGTCAAAATCACGGTTTCCACGTGTTTTCCCTCTTAAGGCAAGAAATCTTAAGAAATCTTCCTAGCATAAGAAGGAATGTGACACGTGACATGAGGGGGTCTTTAAAAACTGTAAATCAACACCCACCCCCCACCCACCAAAAAAAAAAAATGCCTGTGGGATAAAATGTATGACCCGAGCAGTGACTGACCTCGTCGGAGGTGGTTTTGTCCTGGGGCCGTTGTGGGGTGGGGGGCGAGCGTGACTGGGGCGGGGTGTGGGGGGGCAGCAGGTCCGGCATCACATTGCTGGTGGTGCTGTGCCTGGGAGACT
>CM065708.1:14000001-14005001 GCA_017654935.2 Phymorhynchus buccinoides | reverse complement strand
GTGTCTTCCGGGGGCTACGGAGGATCAGAGTAAGTGCGATGTTTTTTTAGTTCTTTTCTTCTCCCTGTGTGTGCATGGCTGGAGTGATTGGTGAGGGTTTTTTTAACAATTAAAATCGTTGCGATGTGAATGAGTTAATGCAGAAAGACAGACAGACAGACAGACAGAAACTCCAAGAAAGAAAGAATGACTCTTGCTGGCTCTCACTCTCACTGTGCTATTGGCCCCTTCAAAATGTCTTCCACTGGTATTAGGTATTAGGTATTAGGTACTTTATAGTCACAGAGGTGCCACAAACTATAACTCACTTGTGTCGGTCGGTCTGTCTGTCTGTCTGTCTGTCGGTCGGTCGGTCGGTCCAAAATTGTCGCACATTTTGACAAAATTGTCGCACTTCAAATCGAGGCTACACTTCAAAGCCGCTCTTTAAAATGATGTATTTTAAAAGCGTACAAAATAATAAACATACGTAATACAGACACTACAACAGACACGACGAGTATGCGGTGCTTCTTTCGATGAGTATAAGTAGGATACATAGTTTTAAATGTTTTCCAAAAGATATAAAAAGTTACGAAATGGTACAGAGATAACATTCTGGTTTACAGATTAAAATTATTGAAAAGCCAGGGGAGGTGACTCATGATTGGAGTGGTAAAAATAGACCGCGTGCCACAAACTATTGCGATTTCGCGCTTGTTTAACAATTACAATCGTTGCGATGTGAATGAGTTAATGCAGACAGACAGAAAGAATGAACTCTGCTGGCTCTCACCCTCACTGTGCTATTGGCCCCTTCAAAATGTCTTCCACTGCATTCCCCCAATGATGCTGATCACGAAAATGTATGGTTATGGTGGTCAGTAGTCTAACACCAACAGTTTTGAAACTATGAGCACTCAGCTCTCTCTCTTTTGTTGGCCCCTTCAAAATGTCTTCCGCTGCATTCCCCCAATGATGCTGATCACGAAAATATATGGTTATGGTGGTCTAACGCCAACAGTTTTTAAAACTATGAGCACTTGTTTTTTGGAGTCCCCTCAGCTCTCTCTCTCACTGTTGGCCCCTTCAAAATGTCACGTGCAGCATCTAGGCACCCTAAGGAACAATTCTGCCAGGTTTTGTTCAGATTGGTTCAGTGGTTTAGGCGCTATGAAGTGGAACACATTTCGGTCACACATGCATGCACGCAAGCACACACACACTTTCTTTCTGTCAGTCACACACACACACACACACACACACACACACACACATGCACACACACACAGACACACATACACACACACACACACACACACACACACACACACACACACACACGCGCGCGCAACGCACACACACACACACACGCACACAGCACACACAGACATACACACACACACACACACACACACACACACGCACACACACACAGACACACACACACAGACATACACACACACACACACACACACACACACACTTTCTTTCTGTCAGTCACACACACACACACACACACACACACACACACACACACACACACACACACACACACGCACACACACACACACACACACAGACACACACACACACACACACATACACACAGACATACACACACACACACTTTCTTTCTGTCACACACACACACACACACACACACACACACACACACACACACACACACACACACACACACACACAGACACACACACACAGACATACACACACACACACACTTTCTTTCACACACACACACACACACACACACACACACACACACACACACACACACACACACACACACACACACACACACACACACACACACACACACACACCACACACACGACACACACACACACCGCACAGCACAGCCCTCATTCCCATTCTAAAGTAACTGGGAGAGTTATTTTAGAACTGCGAGACTACAAAAAGGAAGGAGAAAAAAATGGGCCGCAGGAATTAATGATTTTTAAAAGTTGCTATAAAATATAAAAAAAGGCAGTAAAAGACAAAACTTGTGAGCTTCACAAAACAAAAAACACACAAAAAAGATGCAGTGTCGTCATTTTTTAGTGCCTCACATTTTTGCATCCATTGAACGCAGTATCAAACATTTTTTCTACATTTTATCATCATGGTATAAAATCTTGCCAGTGTAACGACCCCCTGCATTATTAACGATCGACAATCCAGCAGTCTTTTATCTCTCTTATTAAAAAAAACGGCAGCGATTTAATGCTCCAAAAAAATAGATGATTTTGACACCAAAAAAACAGATGCTTGTGGCAAAAGAAAAGACCATCTAACCCTAACCCTAACCCTAACCCTATCCCTAACCACAGAAAGAACCAAGAAATAGAGCAGGAGGGTGTTATAAAATCTACATATTTGCCGAGAAATCGATGTACAAAGCCATGCACTTATACTATTTTTTTGCTGGAACCATTCCTTTTTTTGGTTGATAAATTTGAAGTCTTAAAAAACAGCCGAAGTCGGACTTCCTGGGCCTAGCTATTTCTTACTTAGGCGCATAACGGCAGCATGACGCATCTGCGCTCATAATTGACAGGAAACTGTCTGAGCGATCGAAGAAGAAGAAGAAAGCCAAAAGTTACTCTAAGTCTAGTATTAAGTATAAGTATTAGGGTACTTTATAGTCACAGGGGCATCTCTGTGAAATTCGGGTTGCTCCCACCCGGAGACCTCGTCGCAGCCAGAGGCGCGCCACCCTGTCTTTCTTTTATTTTTGCATGCGATTTTTGTGTGATTGATGAGGAAGGAAGGGTGGGGGGTGGGTGGGGGTTAAATTGTGACCAAATGACAACTTTTTCATTGC
Source organism: Phymorhynchus buccinoides (assembly GCA_017654935.2). Taxonomy (NCBI): domain Eukaryota; kingdom Metazoa; phylum Mollusca; class Gastropoda; order Neogastropoda; family Raphitomidae; genus Phymorhynchus; species Phymorhynchus buccinoides. Next base: position 14,002,177 of record CM065708.1, on the reverse strand, counting down.
CACTGGGTTTAACGTGTGCTAAGTGCATGGGCACACGGGACCTCGGTTTATCGTCTCATCCAAAAAAGACTCCACGTTCAGACCGCAAGGCCTAGTGCAAAGTGAGAGGGAAAATCCCCTGTACCCAGGTTCGAACTCGGGTTTCCCCCTGTGGGGATACCGGGGGGGGGGGGTCTTTCGTACAAATAGTTCCCCCACCTTCTGGAAGTTCTGTGCTTGTAGCTTCCTCTAATCTGTCACTCTCTTTGACTCTGCCTTTCCCCTTTGCTTACTGTCATCTACTATCTTTCTGCCTTACTGGTCCATTCTCCTGCCTTTTTTCCATAAATTCTTACAAAGATTTCTTCAGCCGAAGTCGGACATGCTCAGGGCCTAACTATTTCTTAGTTAGGCGCATAACGGCAGCATGACGCATCTAGTAGCTCATAAAATGTCATATGGCACTTTTTATAGAAACTGTCTGACCTGGAGAGCGCGTCGCAGCCAGAGGCGAACGAAGAATGAGAAGAAGAAGAAGAAGAAGACAACTCGGCAGACCTGTTTACCCCCTGCACAAAGACGGAAAAAACATCTTGAGTAGTCCTGGATAGCTGAAATCGAGTAGTTTTTGGTGCGAAGCGCTATCTACACCACTTGTGTAGATGTTAGTTATTCATTAAACCATCAAATAATGTTCACTGAAAATGAGTAGTAATCAAGAATTAAAGAGCATTAGTTTCACTGAAGAGTAGAGAGTAGTAGAATACTACTCGAAAAGAGGCGAGTAAACAGGTCTGAATCGGGTTTACTTGACACGATGCGAACGCGCTAGCCACTCTATTATTTGCTCACTGAAAATGAGTAGTAATCAAGAATTAAAGAGCATTACTTTTCAATCGTTGAAGAGTAGTAGAGGTCCAAATTGAGTTACTACTCGGAAAGAGGAAGTAAACAGGTCTGACTCGGGTTTAGACACGAGTACCACTGTTGAGTACTTGGTGCAAGAATTTTACTCCACAAACAATGTTCACTGAAAATGAGTAGTAATCAGAATTAAAGAGCAATTTTCAGTTTTGAAGAGTAAAGGTCCAATTGTAGAATACTGAGGTTCGAACTCGGGTTTACTTGACACGAGGCGAACGCGCTTAACCACTGTGCCACTCTACACCACTTGGTGCAAGATGTGTAGTTTTATTCATTAAACCATCAAACAATGTTCACTGAAAATGAGTAGTAATCAAGAATTAAAGAGCATTAGTTTCAGGTTTGAAGAGTAGTAGAGGTCCAAATTGAGTAGAATACTACTCGAAAAGAGGAGAGTAAACAGGTCTGACTCTGCTTTACTTGACACGAGGCGAACGCGCTTTAACCACTGTGCCACTCTACACCACTTGGTGCAAGATGTGTAGTTTTTATTCATTAAACCATCAAACAATGTTCACTGAAAATGAGTAGTAATCAAGAATTAAAGAGCATTATGTTTCAGTCCCCAACAAAAGAGGAGAGTAAACTTTATTTTATTGATGGGCACCTTTAACCACTGTACCACTCTACCCCAATTCTCCCAACAAACTTTATTATTATGGGCACCTGCACTTTCGGCATTCACAATGAAGCATCTCATTGTTCCAGTAGAATTTTCTGCACAGAAATCTAAAGACCCTGTAATATTCTTTTGCTATCAACAATCACCGGCCTTACAACTCGTAATGCCTACACAGTTTACCTGACAATTTTTTTTCAAGATCTTGTTTTTATTATCGACAATTAGAGATGTTTTACATCTCATTACGCCAACACATTAATCCAGAGAAACTATAAAGCAGTTTAGTATTGACATTTTCCCTGATGGTTCATATTTTCTGTCTGTCTGTCTGCCTGTCAGTCCACCTGTCTGTCTGTTTGTCTGTAACTGTCTGTCCATCCGTCTGTCAAACTCTCCCTCCCCCCACCCCCCCCCCACCCCCATCTCTCCCTCTCGATCTCTGTCTGTCTGTCTCTCTCCCCATCTCTCTCTCCTGTTCTCTTTTTTTTCTCCTCTCCCACCCCCCCATCCCCCCCCCCATGTGTGTGTGTGTTGTGTGCCCATTCTCGGCGTGCTGTATCTCTCTCATTCCCTCTTTCTCATTCTCTGTCGGTCAATAGGTCTGTCTGTCTACCTGTTAACCTATCTCCCCCTCCTGTCACTTCTCTCCCC
>CM065708.1:13970001-13977501 GCA_017654935.2 Phymorhynchus buccinoides | reverse complement strand
TCTGGGGATGTAACTCTCTTGACTGTGTTAGAGCAAAAGCCAGCATGTCAGGGTTATTCCTCTTCATCTGATGACATCATCAGTGATGACATAAGTTGGTGGCAGTCAAGACCTACTTCTTTGAGACGTCGCCCTTCTTTGCAAAGCATTACAATTACCTCCCTGTTACAACTCCCTCCCACATAAGACCTTCTTCTCTGAGACGTTGCCCTTCTTTGTAAGCATTACAATTACCTCCCTATAACAACTCCCTCCCACATAAGACCTTCTTCTATGAGACGTTGCCCTTCTTTGTAAGCATTGCAATTACCTCCCTATTACAACTCCCTCCCACATAAGACCTTCTCTGAGACGTTGCCCTTCTTTGTAAGCATTACAATTACCTCCCTATACAACTCCCTCCTACATAAGACCTTCTTCTCTGAGACATTGCCCTTCTTTGTAAGCATTACAATTACCTCCCTGTTACAACTCCCTCCCACATAAGACCTACTTCTCTGAGACATGCTTCTCTGTAAGCATTACAATTACCTCCCTATCACAACTCCCTCCCACATAAGACCTACTTCTCTGAGACGTGCTTCTTTGTAAGCATTACAATTACCTCCCTATTACAACTCCCTCCCACATAAGACCTACTTCTCTGAGACGTTGCCCTTCTTTGTAAGCATTACAATTACCTCCCCATTACAACTCCCTCCCACATAAGACCTTCTCTGAGACGTTGCCCTTCTTTGTAAGCATTACAATTACCTCCCTATCACAACTCCCTCCCATATAAGACCTTCTTCTCCGAGACGTTGCCCTTCTTTGTAAGCATTACAATTACCTCCCTGTTACAACTCCCTCCCACATAAGACCTTCTTCTCCGAGACGTTGCCCTTCTTTGTAAACATTACAATTACCTCCCTGTTACAACTCCCTCCCACATAAGACCTTCTTCTCCGAGACGTTGCCCTTCTTTGTAAACATTACAATTACCTCCCTGTTACAACTCCCTCCCACATAAGACCTTCTTCTCTGAGACGTTGCCCTTCTTTGTAAGCATTACAATTACCTCCCTATCACAACTCCCTCCCACTTAACGTCTTAAAGACCTTACTTTATTAGATTCTGGCTTTGGTCCGTGTAAACTGAATTTTAAAAATGCTTTCTGCTTTTACTGGACTATTTGTCCAGTTTGTTAATTACAACATTGCAGGGTTCGTACAGATTTTTCCCATCCAAATTTACAAACTTTTTAAAGACTTCTTAAAGACCTTTCCTCAAAAATTAAGGACTGTATATGACGGCAATGCATGCACACACACACACACACATACAATGGGTGGCGCTGCGCTTGCGTCGACGATCTTTCCTGATGGGAGCAACCCGAATTTCAAAGGAGATAAGTCTCTGTGACTTGCATATACCAAAATATCAAACACCAAATGCACAGTGACCCACCAGATTTTTCAGGATTTGTACTGGGGCATTTTGTTCTGAATAGAACTGATCGTCAAATTATGTACTGGGAAGGATAAGCTTGTTGATCAAAAATAAAGACTTTTTAAAAACTCGACAAAATGGCTGTTTTTACAGACTTTTTAAGGGCTTAAAAATGGGGTGGCATTTTTTAACAAATTTGTACCGACCTTTAAAGACCGTACGAACCCTGTATGTGCACCTGGCTGCAATTTCTTTGTTATGAGATAATAAGGATGATTTGGATTTGGATTTGAATCTGAATTCTGTGTAAAATTTGGGTGGTGCACCATAATAATAGTCAGCAAAACACGGTACCCGTACCAGGTCGGAGGACGTTAGACACATTCTGTTCTTTCCTTAAAAATAGGAATCGAAGCCTGTAAAATTTGGAATAGATCAGTTTTCTCTGTTAAATATCGTACTAGGGATTCAATGTTCTGCAGGAGTCATTTTTCTCTGTTTTACTTTAATGCCAATGCAAAAAATGTTTGTGCGTCGTTGTGTATGTGTCTCTGTGTGTGTGTGTGTGTGTGTGTGTGTGTGTGTGTGTGTGTGTGTGTGTGTGTGTGTGTGTGTGTGTGTGTGTGTGTGTGTGTGTGTGTGTGTGTGTGTGTGTGTGTGTGTGTGTGTGTGTCTGTGTGCGTGTCCTGTGTGTCTGTGTATGTGTGCGGTGTGTGTTGTGTGTGTGTGTGTGTGTGTGTGTGTGTGTGTGTGTGTGTGTGTATTAGTGTGTGTGTCTGTGTCTGTGTCTGTGTGTGTATATGTGTGTGTGTGTGTGTATGTCTCTGTGTGTGTGCGTGTGTGTGCGTGTGCGTGTGCGTGTGCGTGTGCGTGCGTGCGTATGTGTGTTGTTGTTGTTCTTTCATTTAACGTCTTTTCACTTAAAAGCATGCATGCATATTTGTGTGTGTGCGTGTGTGTGTGTGCGTGTGTGTGTGCGTGTGTGCGTGTATGCGTGTGTGTGTGTGTGTGTGTGTGTCTGTCTGTCTGTGTGTCTCTGTCTGTGTGTGCGCGTGCATGCGCGCATGTGCGGTGCGGTGTGTGTGTAAAACGACAACTTAGCCCAACCTATGACTGTTCCTCAGGCTGACTGACACTGCAGTCCCAGAATACACCACGTTCCAAACGCTCTACCATTCAACAGAAACGATGTAACCACCAGTCATCACCCCTCCACCCACCCACCCCACCCCCTATCAGTCATAGAGCACACCAGGCTCTGATTGTTCATCCCCATTCACTTGATTCAGCGCCAACCAGCCAGACAACATCGGAAATTTTCTCCCCAACCCCTGAAAACTCCAGTCCATTTCCACTTTGCCTTTCCCCCACCCCCACCTCCACCCAGCTTTCTTTTTTACTACCCTACTTTATAGGACTGGCTAGCAACTTTGCCCCCCTACCCACCCCCTCACCCTAGCCTCCCTATCCTCTCCCCTCCCCCTACTAAATGTGACTGTCTAGCGGCGGCCATAAACATTGATCAACTACTTTCTCCTCAGACCTTTCAGAAAAATCAAAGCCCAGGGAGGAGGAGAAGAAAGAAAAGGAAAAAGAAGAAGGAAGAAGGAAGGAAGGAGAGGGAAGAAGAAGAAAGGATATAAAAGAAGAGATCGAAGAGAGGAAAGGAGAAGGAAGGTGAGCTGGAAAATTTAAGAGGGGGGAAGAAGTGGTATATGGCGGAGGAATAAAAACTGAAGGTTTGAGATCGGAAAGCGACTTGAACAAAACCCTTGGGTGTAGCTGCGAAAATTGGGGGGGAAGAAGTGGTATATGGCGGCGGAATGAAGGTTTGAAATCGGTTTCTGCGACTTGAACAAACCCGGGTGTAGCTGCGAATTGGGATTCGGAACGAGCGGCGTGGGAGCAACGCCACTGTACGGCCCAGAAGATGGGACAGCAAAAAAAAAAAAAAAAAAAAAAAGGTTTGAGGAGATGGAGCACAAACAGTTCCCCCACCTTCTGGAAGTTCCGTGCCTCTAAACTTCCTCTAATCTATCCCTCTCTTTGACTCTGCCTTTTCCCTTTGCTTACTCACTGACATCTACTATATTTTACGGACTACCAGGCGCACATGATTATAAGGCACACCCCACATATTTTACACAAATTTCAGATTTTCTTAATATTATAATTTCTTACTACAGTATATTATCAGTCACATTATAAGGTGAAGGGGTCTCAGTCTAGGAAAAAAGTATCGCCTTGTAGTCCGTAAAATACAGTACCATATCTTTCTGCCTATAATACCGGTCCATTCTCCTGCCTTTTTTTTTTGGTTCTCTTCCAGAAATTTTTAACATAGATTTTTCTCCTGCCACAGATCAAAAGACGGACATTAATTGCTGGGCCCCCAAGTATTTCTTTATTTTAGTTAGGCGCATGATGGCAGCATGACGCATCTGCACTCTGTCTTGAGCGATCGAAGAAGAAGAAGAAGGATCCAGAACAAGGCGAAATCCAGAAGGTACTTCTTCTTCTTCTTCTTCTTCTTCTTCTTCACTTCCACTTCTTCTTCTTCCACTTCTTCTTCTTCCTCTTCTTCTTCTTCGATCGCTCAGACCATTTCCTGTCAATGATGACCGCAGATGCGTCATGCTGCCATCATGCGCCTAACTAAGAATTAGTTAGGCCCAGCAAGTCTGACTTCGGCTGGAGGAAATCTTTTTTGAAAGAGAAGCAAGTCTGACTTCGGCTGGAGGAAATCTTTTTTGAAAGAGAATGGACCGGTTAGGCAGAAAGATAGTAGATGACAGCAAGCAAAGGGAAAAGGCAGAGTCAAAGAGAGTGACAGATGAGAGGAAGTTACAAGCACAGAACTTCCAGAAGGTGGGGGGACTATTTTAATTTATACAAAAGACCCCCCGGGATCCAGAAGGTACTATCAGATGTTTTTATTCTTTTTGTCGGGGCAGTGGGTGGATGCCTCGTGCCTCCATACGGGGAGCTGGACAACCCCGCCCCCTCCACGAGTCTCTCCCAATGGGGATACCGGGACGGTGGGGTGGGGGGTCTTTCGTAAAAATAGTTCCCCCACCTTCTGGAAGTTCTGTGCTTGCAACTTCCTCTAAACTGCCACTCTCTTTGACTCTGCCTTTTCCCTTTGCTTTCTGTCATCTACTATCTTTCCGACTCGGCCCATTCTCGACCTGCCCTTTTTTACAAAACAAAATCTTCAAAATAGCTTTTCTCCTTTGAGCTCCTCCAAAATCGGAATATGTTGGCTGTACGCAGCGGGGAAACCAGTGAAAACTGAAAACCGGACACATACGTACCTTACCCATTATGGCCATATGGCCTGGGAACGCAGAAGCAGAAGAAAAATATTTCTTTTTGTCATAGTACCGCCTGGTTTCCACACCACAGTGACAAAGCTCTCTGATTGGCTCCCACCCCTCTTTATCATCACCCCCCACTCCAATTCCACCGGTTTTTCCTTACCCCCACCCCCACCCCCCCACACCAGTCTCCCCCCATGCCCCCCCCCCCCCCCCCCCCCGTGTCGTTTGGTTCGATCAATCAAGTGTTCCATATTCCACAGGCTCTCCCCGAGATAAAAACAAGTTGGGCAGAAAACCAGTTAGTAGGGAAAACTGGAGGAGGAGGAGGAGGAGGAAAGTGAGGGGAAGGGGATGGGGTTTGAGGGGAAGGGGAAAGGGGGGGGGGGGACAAGTTTAACAGCAAGAAGGGAGAGCCTGTCAACAAAAGAGAATATGGGAGAGACAGACCTGTTTACCCCCTACACAAGTCTTGAGTAGTCTGGATAGCTGAAATGAGTAGTTTTGGTGCAAAATGTGTAGTTTTATTCATTAAAACCATCAAACAATGTTCACCGAAAATGGGTAGTAACAGACCTGTTTACCCCCTACACAAGTCTTGAGTAGTCTGGACAGCTGAAATGAGTAGTTTTGGTGCGAAATGTGTAGTTTTATTCATTAAAACCATCAAACAATGTTCACCGAAAATGGGTAGTAACAGACCTGCTTACCCCCTACACAAGTCTTGAGTAGTCTGGACAGCTGAAATGAGTAGTTTTGGTGCAAAATGTGTAGTTTTATTCATTAAAACCATCAAACAATGTTCGCCGAAAATGAGTAGTAAAAGAGCGTTATTTTCAATTTTGACGAGTAGTAGAGGTCCAAAATGAGTAGAATGCTACTCGAAAAGAGTAGAGTAAACAGGTCTGGGGAGACTTAGAAATACAGACAGACAGACAGACAGAGACTGTAAGACCGAGGAGGAGATTTAGGGGGGGGGGGGGGGGGGGGGGGCAACCATGATGATGATAAAAAATAATGACAAATGACAACAAAGATGAAGTTGATGATGATGATGATGATGATGATGATGGTGGTGGTGGTGATGATGACGATGATGATGATGGTGATGATGATGATGATGATGATGATGATGATGATGATGATGGTGGTGATGAGGATGATGATGATGATGATGATGATGATGATGATGGTGATGATGATGATGATGATGATGATGATGATGATGATGATGATGATGATGATGATGATGATGATGATGATGAAGATGATGATGATGATGACGATGATGATGATGATGATGATGATGATGAGATGATGATGATGGTGATGATGATGATGATAGTAGCGACGACGATGACATTTATATACATCATCGTTGAAAATTTAAACACAAACAAATAAGGAAATAAAGCGTACTTAGAGAGAAAGAGAGAGAGAGAGAGAGAGAGAGAGAGAGAGAGAGAGAGAGAGAGAGAGAGAGAGAGAGAGAGACAGAGAGAGAGAGAGAGAGAGAGAGAGAGAGAGAGAGAGAGAGAGAGATGGGAGAGAGAGAGAGAGGAGAGAGAGAGAGAGAGAAAGAGAGAGACACAGTCAAAGAGATAGAGAAAGAGAGAGAGAGAGAGAGAAAGATATGAATAGCAGCACAGACAAGACAGACAGACAGGCAAACAGCGAAACAGAGAAGCGGAGAGATGCAAAGGGGCACAAACGGTGACTGGGTGGGTGAAGAAGCATCGGGGCAACAAGAGTAGTAATACAACTACAACAAGACTCCAGCAGGCCGGAGTGAGGAGTGAGCCCGGGCAGTTTTATTCTCCGATGGATCAATACCAGTGACCCCTCCTCCACTTGAGCAAATCATCGTTTTCTTTTCTTTTCTTTTTCTTTTTGTTGTTGTGTGGGAAAAACACTTCAGGTGGATTGGCCCTTACTGGAACTGGAATGAGGAGGAGGAGGAGGAGAGAGAGAAGAGGCTCCCCGTGGGAATACCGGGGGGGGGGGGGTCATAAAAATAGTTCCTCCACCTTCTGGAAGTTCTGTGCTTGTAACTTCCTCTAATCTGCCACTCTTTGACTCTGCCTTTTCCCCTTTGCTTTCTATCGTCTACAATCTTTCTGACTTATTGACCCATTCTCCTGCCTTTTTAAAAAAAAAAATTCTCCTTTGAACTCCTCCGAAATCGCAATGTGTCAGCTGTACGCAGCGGGGAGACCCGTGAAAACTGAAAACCGGACACGTATGTACCTTACCCATTATGGCCATATGGCCTGGGAATGCAGAAGAAGAAGAAGAAAGAGAAAGGAATAGTATTGAGGGTGGGGAGGGTGAGGGGGGAAGGGGGTCAAGAGCAGGAGAATGGGGATTTTTTTTTTTAAGGGGGGGGGGGGGTGGTGGAGGTATAACATAACCTCCCATCATAGAAAATGCCACTGACGTTGCTTGTGTCGTGTGAAATCCGGACCCCCTTTCTGCTTCTTACCATATTTCACCCGTTTTCAGCTTAGTCTGCCACAGAAATATTGCTTTCCGCGTCTGAATTTTTACGAGATTCCATCCCCTCCCCCTCAACCCGCCCCCTACAAAGAGAGAAACAGAGAAAGAGAGAGAGGGGGGCACAGAGAAAGGGAGAGGGAGGATCGAGACACAGAAAAACCGTCAACAGAAACAAACAGTAGCAGAAATATAACAATGACATGGCAGGCAGGGAGCATCAACATCAGTAGTAAGAACAGGCAAAAGAAAAAGCCAACCG
>CM065708.1:13960001-13965001 GCA_017654935.2 Phymorhynchus buccinoides | reverse complement strand
CCAATCTGACACCCTCATCATGACAGCTGCCCAAATTGCAGGACAAACCCTCACCCCCTCCCGGACCCCTACTAGACTCCTCAACTCAACCCCCGCCCCCACCCCCCTTCGCTATATTCCATCCCCTTTCTTCGATAATACCCCCAACCTTTCTTCATAACTCAATCCATGCAATCACCCATCCCAGTCTTTTTGTTGTTGTTGTTGCTGTTGTTTTTTCGGGGCAAAGAGGAGGGTTGAGGGTGGGGTAGAGGGTGTTAACCCAGTCCATTCTTTCAAGCATTAAGCATGCAAGTCCTCCATGACACAAACATTCCTGTGTCAAAACGGATTCTCCTGGATGCCCCAGCCCGCTCAGCTGTGCAATCACAAACACACACACACACACACGTGAGCGCGCGCTCACAGAGCAGTCTGCATGGACACATAGGCATAACATGAAGCGTGCTGCGGCTGTGCGCGCGCACGCACACACACACACACTGACACACCAGTCATCATCTCTTCCTCCCACCACCCTCACCTACCCCCTACTACTACTACTACACACACACACACACACACACACACACACACACACACACACACACACACACACACACACACACACACACACACACACACACACACACACACACACACACACACACACACACACACACACACACACACACTGACACACCAGTTTTTGCCTCTTCCTTCCACCACCCTCACACACACCTTACCACACACACACACACACACACACACACACACACACACACACACACACACACACACACACACACTCTCTCTCTCTCTCTCTCTCTCTCTCTCTCACAACAGAGGATGGGGGTGGGGGCTGGAGCAGGACTCCCCATCCTTCCGCAAAACTAGGGGTCTGACAGGGACTCTTCTGTGACTTACAGCATAGAGGGTCCTAGAGGCGGGATAGAGGGTCCCAGTGGCATTGCGAATGCTAAAAAGAATTCTTCTAGTGCATCCCTGGGACACCCCCTGCACATTCTTTTAAAGGGTCCTTCAGAATCTTAGTGCTTCATAGACCCCCAAATGGGGGTCCCTGGGAGCCCTGTGGAGAGAAAGAGATATACAGACAAACAAGCAGAGGAAGAAAGAGAGAGAGAGAAATAAGGGGAAGGTCGAGGGGGAGGAAGAGAGAAGAGAGAGAGAGAGAGAGAGAGAGAGAGAGAGAGAGAGAGACAGATACAGAGAGACAGAGAGAGAAATGGCTAAAACGCAAAAACAGTTATCTGTGTAATGTACACTCCCCCCCCCCCCCCACCCCCACCCCCAAGTCCACCTAGTTTCATTTGCTCTCTCACATACTTAACCTGTTTGGGTTTTTTCCTTTATTTCCTGTCGATCTGAGATCAGGTTGTGGCACAAGACTGTAAGGGTAGCTTATAATCATCGCCAGCGTAGCAGACAGATCAATATGTTGACATCTTCCTCCTCTACTACAGTGGAACCTCCCTTATAAGACTCCCTCCCACATAAGACCTACCATATTTTTCGGATCATTAGGCGCTGCTGTGCATAAGGCGAATAGGAACATTTTCAAGAAAAATCTGAAAAAAATTAAAGTAAAAGGCGCCCTCGTTTATAAGGCGATACACACCTCGCAAAAGAAAGTTTAAGTTTGAAACCTGTATACGTCCTGTAAACGCTTACCGACCGCCATTACTGCTGTCATAAACGAGAGTTGGCTCCCTTCTCAAATAATCGAACTTCCGTTTTTCCGACTTCCGGCTTTGTGTTTGGACTTTTCTTCGCGAAAACTAGAACTAGAAGAATTATGGCATTTTAAGATCTACAACGTCAACGATGCTTTTTACATCCAATGAAGGGCTATGGCATCTGTTGGACGGTATCTCGGATGATAATAGGGATTTTGAAGCATTTTAACGCGAATATTCGTCGCATCGGCAACTCGTCACCACTTTCGATGTTGTGTCTCACAGTAGACTGTAATCGTTGCCTCTCTTCTCACGATTTTGTTCACTAAAAAATAGGGCGCCCTCGTTTATTAGGCGCATAGGTCGAAATTGGAGAAAAACATATCGCCTTATTGTCCGAAAATTACAGTACTTCTTTTAGACATTGCTCTTCTTTGTCAGTACAATGGAACCGCCCTTATAAGAACTCCCAATTATAAGATTCCCTCCCACATAAGACCTACTTATCTGAGACATTGCTCTTCTTTGTAAGTACAGTGGAACCGCCCTTATAAGACCTCCCAATTATAAGATTCCCTCCCACATAAGACGACTTCTCTGAGACATTGCCCTTCTTTGTAAGTATTAAAATTACCTTCCTTATAAGACCTCCCATTTATAAGATTCCCTCCCACATAAGACCTACTTCTCTGAGACATTGCCCTTCTTTGTAAGTACAGTGGAACCTCCCTTATAAGACCTCCCATAAATAAGACTCCCTCCCACATAAGACGACTTCTCTGAGACATTGCCCTTCTTTGTAAGTATTAAAATTACCTTCCTTATAAGACCTCCCATTTATAAGATTCCCTCCCACATAAGACCTACTTCTCTGAGACATTGCTCTTCTTTGTAAGTACAGTGGAACCTCCCTTATAAGACCTCCCATTATAAGACTCCCTCCCACATAAGACCTACTTCTCTGAGACATTGCCCTTCTTTGTAAGTATTAAAATTACCTTCCTTATAAGACCTCCCATTTATAAGATTCCCTCCCACATAAGACCTACTTCTCTGAGACACTGCCCTTCTTTGTAAGTATTAAAATTACCTCCCTTATAAGACCTTAGAGAGAGAGAGAGAGAGAGAGAGAGAGAGAGAGGGAGGGAGGGAGGGAGGGAGAAAGAAGGAGAGAGAGAGACAGAGAGAGAGAGAGAGAACAGGAGCCTTAGTGTGGTCACAATTGGCTTGATTGAAATCTCCATCAGCACTCTCTACTCCAGTCCACAACAATGAGTTTTGAAGGGGCCTCTTCACTTCACCACAATTAAAAGTTCAGAGCTCTTGGCAATTAGTTTGGGGCTCCACTTCAGCTCCGGAACCCTTGGGCTGATCATTCACCAGTCTTGAAGTGGCAGAACTACAAGTCTCACACTTATCTCCTACCAGTACCCCCATTCATCATCCTCTACATCTTTTGTGTGTATGCATACGTGTATGTACGTGTTACGCCCAATCAGTGAAATTGCCCACGAAATGGGCAAAATGGTTTGCCCAGTTCGTGAAATAGCCAATTTATAACTTGCGATTGAGAAAAGCAATATGAATGAGAAATAGTTTTTGTTCATCAGCACACATAGATCAAGTATTGGCTCAAACGAATGAGAAATCACATCTATAGATGAGTTTAAATTATTTTATTCAGACTTAATTTGATAAAACGTTTGATTCAACATGTGGCTCAGGCATGCCCCAGCTTAGCATCTGGTCGAGTTGGGGGGGGGGGGGGGGCAGGATAGGGGTGCAAATACAATGAAGAAAAGTGTGATGCCGTTGAATCAATCTTAATCAATACCTGTGTGAATGGGGATTCAAAAATGTGATATACATTGTCCATTTGATAAATTGAGCAAAGCATTTTGCCCATTTCATGAAATAGGCAATTTCACGGATTGGGCGTAACATGCATGTCTGTCGCTTACGACCCTGACTGCCAGACAGCGGAGGGGGCAGCTGTTATTCTACCAGGTTAGGGCTGAAAGCTGTTCATACAGGCAGAAAATGCATTTTTCTCTGAAAATATTCGGGTGATTCGGGAGACATTGTTTAATGGGGGTCTCAATGGGTAGAGTCCTTTATGATGATCAGGGGGGGCAATTTCTCTTGAGAACAAATATATAAAACTGAAAAATTGGGAAAAAAAGCATCTCCTCAACCCTACCTGACGCTTGTTTTTCTGCGTTCACTGTTCTCTGAAATCGGAGAATTCTTTGAACATTACCATGCCTGTTATATGGGGAGAAGCCTTGCCCATGGTACATCACCCACTCTCTCGGCCAAAGGAATTTGAGGGCAGATGGTGTTTTGGTTTTTTTGTTTTAAATGTACATGTCAATAAGCTATAAAGTCCTTTTGGCTAATAAAGTCCTCAAAAGGGGGGGGGGGGGGGGGGGGGGGGGGGGGGGGGTGGGGGGCATTCATCCTTTTTCCTCTCCCTTTCACAGGAGTTTTTCCTATATAGTCTATATATTTTTAAAAAAAGTCTGATCTACCACTTCCCTATGTGAGAGTATGTCTAAACCTGAAGTAAAAACCAGTAATCTTCTTTCATTTCTCCTTTTGTTTATGTAGGTTTTGCTTGAGTGCATGGCTGGAGTGATTTGTGAGGTGGGTTTTTAATAATTCAAAATAGTTGCGATGCGAAAGAGTTAATAAACTAAAGCCCTCAACAGCCAATAAACTTTGGAACCAGCTATCAGGTATACAGTAGAACCTGCCTTATAAGACCTTCAAAAATCATCCAAAATGAAGTCTTATAAGGGAGGGGTCTTCAAAGGGGGTAATTTTAATACTTACAAAGAAGGGCAATGTCTCAGAGAAGCAGGTCTCATGTGGGAGGAGTCTTATAATGGGAGGTCTTATAAGGGAGGTTCCACTGTAATAATAATAATAATAAATAAATCTTCTATAGCGCTATTCTCCTGACACAGCAGGACTCACCGCACTTTACATGAAGAAGAGAAAAAAAGTAACTTTACCCCACACACACACACAAAAGATATTCAAAAATACATGTACTTAAAATTATTTAGAATAAAAATAACTTTATCTCTCTCACACAACTCACATTTAAAATACCTACATAATACAGTACACAAATTATTATTTTTTAATATAAAAAAAATATTTAAAAGTCTTAATTACAGGGTTGACTGACAGTGGATGGACAGACAGAAATTAACAGAGATATTTTCTGAAAAGATGCGTCTTCAGGCCAGTTTTGAAAGAAGACAGAGATGGAGAGCTGCGGAGAGAGAAAGGGAGATTGTTCCAGATGAGTGGTGC
>CM065708.1:13945001-13952501 GCA_017654935.2 Phymorhynchus buccinoides | reverse complement strand
TAAAATAGTAAGAAAATAGTAATACAGTGGAACCTCCCTTATAAGACTTGTCCCATGATAAGACTCCCTCCCATATAAGACCTACTTCTCTGAGACATTGCTCTTCTTTGTAAGTATTAAAATTACCTCCCTTATAAGACCCCTCCCCTTATAAGACCCCTCCCTCATTTTGGATGATTTTTGAAGGTCTGTAACAGAATCTGAATTTTGTGTAAAATACGGTAGTTCATGCGAATTGTGACTCACAGACATGGTCACAATCAGATCGCGTTTTGGGTTGAATCGCATGCAGTGTGGTGCCGGCCCCTTATAAGGACGGCAGGGGAGACCACCTCTCCATCAGTGTATAGGGACGGTAATAAATCAGGGGCTTAATACAGACAGAGTTTTTCTTTCTTCTTTTTTCTAAAGCAAAACCCTTCCAGCCTTCCAGCCTAACCCCCCCCCCCCCCACCGCCGCCCCCCCCCCCCCCCCACCCCCCCCCCCACCGCCCCCCCCCCCCCCCCCCCCCCCTGTAGGTTTTTCCCCCCCCCCCCACCACCCCCCCCCCCCCCCCCCCCCCCCCCCCACCCCCCCCCCCCCCCCCCCCCCCCCCCCCCCCCCCCCCCCACCCCCCCCCCCCCCCCGCCCACCCCCTTAGGGAAGAAGGATTCTCTGAAAGAATTTCTGCCGCGAGATCCAAGGTATAAACTCAAAGGCTCAGCCCTGATTATGTCTTTTTTTTTTCTTTATCTTTGTGCCCCCCCCCCCTCTCTCTCTCCTCTCTCTCTCTCTCTCAAGATAAGATCCTTCGTTTTCTTTTCTTTTTTCTAAATTACGGAGAAACTCATTATTCTGTGATATGCTTTAGATGTAATCTCTTCCTGTTTTTTTTTTTCCTGAACTTTTTTAAAGGTTGTTGCTTGCTGCAAACTGCTTAGAATCTCCCCCCCCCACCCTAGCAACCCCACCCCCCCCCCCACCCCCCCCCCCCCCCCCCCCCCCCCCCCCCCCCCCCCAGGGGGGGGGGGGGGGGGTAATAAATAGCTCTCCTAGCGCAACTGCATGAAAACAGGTCTATACTGTTTGAGCTTAGGGAGAGAGATATTAAACTCGTTCGCATCGCAGCGGATTTTGAATTATTAAAAAAAAACCACAAAATCACTCCTAAGCCAGACATACACACAAACAAAACATACATAAAGCAAAAGGAGAAATGAAAGAAGATTACGGGTTTTTACTTCAGGTTTAGACATAGGGATAGTGGTAGATCAGACTTGTTTTTATGTACAGTGGAACCTCCCTTATAAGACCTCCCATTATAAGACTCCCTCCCATATACGGACGCTACTTCTCTGAGACATGTCCCTTCTTTGTAAGTATTAAAATTACCTCCCTTATAAGAACCCTCCTTTATAAGAACCTAATTTTGGATGATTTTTGATTCGCATGTTCATATTCTGATCGCTTCTCAGCCTTTAATTGGCTAAGACAGTGATTCAGGAACATAAATTTTTGTTTATAGTTATACCCTGGTTGGTTTGTTCAGCCCGTCGTACATGGCGAAAGCCGATACGCGACGTTAAGCTGAACTTCCATCCGTGATTTTTGAAGGTCCAGCCATACACACAAACAAAACATACATAAACAAAAGGAGAAATGAAAGAAGATTACGGGTTTTTACTTCATAGGGAAGTGGTAGATCAGACTTTTTTTTATATATCTAGACTTTATATAGAAAAACTCTCCACACCGATTGGTTTCCCTACAAACAAGCCCCTACAAAAGCAAAATCAGAGGCAAAAAATGTGGTCTAAGGGAGCGAAGCGAACTTAGAAGTGACCAAGGTATGGTGTGCACTCAGATTTACTTCCCTTGAAGCAAAATGCATCAAAATTGACAGCTATCTATTAATTCCGGACATATATGGTCCAGAACGACTTGAATGAGTTAACGTGTAGATTTAACAAAACTTTTTTTTTTAGAAACGACTTGAATGAACTAAGCAGCTTAGAGAGAATCTGAAGTGTATGGTAGTTGTTGCGATGTCATGCGCAAAGCGACTTCCTCTTTTCATCCGGATTAACTATTCAAGCACCACTCTACACTCCCACCAAATGCAATGACATTCACTGTCAAGTACCCTGCCAAGTGTTTGTCTATTTTTATAGTAGCTGCATTGAGTCTGTGCTTACTGTTACCCTTTATGTGTTGGTTTGGAAGTCTGTGTTTGAAGAAAGCAAACGTGTGTTGGATGATGTGGTGAATGTGTGTAGTAAAGTTGTTGGAAAGAGAGAGATGGGTTTGAATGAGATGTACGAAAGACGAACCAAGCATAAAGCCAGGAAGATTGTAAATGACACACTCCCATGTTTTGAACAAACATTAACGAACTATTACCTTCTGATTCTTTCTGGACGTCGCTACAAACTTTATTTTTTAAAGTCAACTCCAGGGCACAGAAATCCTTCATCCCCAGATCCATCCACCTCCTAAACTCATGATATCCTTTTAGGTTTAAATGTGTGTTCATCGTGTTAAAAGAAACTATGCATGCTTATCCTTAGATGTGTATGTATCCACATATAATGTGTATACTTTAGTGTGTATTATGTGTAACTTTTGCTCCTATTCATGCATGCTGAATGTCGATGTCTTTGTTATTCTGGCACCTGAACAAAATTTCTCCTTGGGAGATAATAAAGTGAATTTGATTTGATTTGATTTTTCTATTGAAGAAAAGCATGCGCGCTTGAAAAAAAAAAAATGTTACTCCCCTCTTGTTGCTGTTGAGATGCAACGGACAACCAAGAACGTCAACAAAATATATGGAGCTAGAAACAAGAGGTAGGCAAATGTCAAAGACCCACCAGATCATGTTTCAAAATCACGGGTTTCACGTGTTTTCCCCCTCTTATAGCTGGTAAGAAATCTTGTTTTGACCAGATTAATTCCCATGCAAAATGCCCCCAAATTCAAAACGAAATATCATTTTTAAAGAGCAGCCTCAATTTGAAGTTGGGGGCATTTGTATGTGGGTCACGGCTACCCAGAAAAAAACAAAGGGACTTTAATTGTGGTGGGTCAGTGTGTCTTTAAAGTGAATAAAAAGTTCTGTCATTTTGACTGATCTAAATTGGCACGCCCTTCAATATATCGCATGTGCGCATGCATGCATGCACACACACACACAAACACACTAGGACACTAGTACTCAGCAGATCTTTTATAACTATGTGACTGTTCCCCCTTCCCCCATTTTCCACGATTTTGTTGTGTGTGTGTGTGTGTGTGTGTGTGTGTGTGTGTGGTGTGTGTGTGTGTGTGTGTGTGTATGTGTGCTGTGTGTGTGTGTGTGTGAGTGTGTGTGTGTTGTGCGTGCGTGGCGTGTGTGCGTGCGTGCGTGCGTGCGTGCATGCGTGCGTGCGTGCGTGCGTGTGTGTGTGTCAAGTCAAAGTCAAAAAAATACTTTATTATCACGTTAGGTGAAATTACAGTGTGGTCTCGTGTACAAGCACAATACAATCAAAGAAATACAACTAAGGAAAAATGAATGACAAATCATGCTTCGCCAAAAAAAGTTGAACATAGTTAGGGTCGATACAAGCGACTATCAAAACAATTATAGAACTGCCCTCTTTCCCACCATTTCTATTATCGCATTCATTTGTTCACCCCCACCCCACCCCCCCTCTCCAATCAAGTCACCAAAAAAGCTTATATATTTGGGGTCCCTTCCCCGTTCCCAACATTTTTCATGCGCCCCTCTCTCTGCTCGCTAGCGCTCTCTCGCTCTCTCTCTCTCTATCTCTGAACTCTCATCTCTCTCTCTCTCTCTCGCTCCTCTCTCTCTCTCTCTCTCTCCTCCCCCCTTATTGATGGCTATTACTAATGAGAGAACAGTACCTAATCTAGTTCTGTATTTGTACAAAGCTTTCCGGTTAAGAGAGACAATTATATCCTAGTTTGTAATTGTTTGCTAGTATAATATGCTTGTGTTCCAAAGCGGTTTGTTGTCGTTCTCAAGTGCTATAATCAACTGATGTATAAATATTGTTAATTATTGCCCCTTATTCATATGGGGCATTGGCCTTTGAATAAATAAACCATTCGACTTCGACTTCTCTCTCCACCACTCCCACCTCTTACTCTCCCCCCCCCCCCCTACCTTTCCCATGCATATGTAATTATGCGCCTAAAAGCTTAAGTGTGCAAAATCTTTGAAGAAGAATTTGCATGCAATCTGCAATTTGCATACACACCGACTGACCAAGTGTTGTGAAATGCTAACCTCTTCACTGCTCTGTTGGCGACAGGAACAGCGTTAGTCATAGATGGTGTCATAACTTTTGATGTCAAAACCATGGGATGATGGTCTTTGGCTTAACCCTTTCACCGCCAGCCATATTTCAGCCAAAAATTCCATTAAATTTACCTGGGTAGAGAACAAAATCCATTTGCAGTATTTATGGGGATTCTTCTGTGACATATAAAATAAGGGTTCTACCCTTATAAATGGTAGTATCCTTATGTTATTATTGGGGATTTTTTTCTGTGACACTAAAAACATAGACAATAGGGTCTTTGGATAATAATAGACCCCATTTTGATGCCTTTTAGTGACATAGGTGTTAAATCATATGTGGTGCTAAAATGCTACTTTGGCGGTGAAAGGGTTAACCCTCTCACCGCCAGCCAATTTTCAGGCAAAAAATTTCCATTAATCTTACCTGGGTAGAGAAAACAAAATATATCCTCTGCAATAGTGGGGATTCCTCTATGACATATTAAGGCCTAGTCCTGACTTTACCTCCCAAAATAAAGAAAAATAGGGTCTTTGGATAACAGAACACCTGTTTGATGCCTTTTAGTGACATGGGTGTTAAATCATTGTGGTGCAAAAATGCGACATTGGCAGTGAAAGGATTAACCCTCTCTAGGACACAGACGCAAAATTCGACCGAATTTTGTCAACTCATGCGCCGATTGCGCCCGCTGAACGCCAGGTCTAGTACGTTCACTTTCACTTTCTCCCTACCCACAATGCAATATACTAAGTTAATTCTTCCTGTTTCCTCCTCAGTCTCGCTGGTCCGTTTTTGGTTCTTACAGCAAGGGAAAGCACCCACTAGTCTTTTTGAACAGATTTTTCGAAGTGACCCCAAATTTTTTTTTTCTTCTTTCCACGTGACGTGACGCAGTATTGACTCGGCGCGATGCTCGGAGCGCCATTACGGATTTTTTTATTCCAATTCATGGTTTGTTGTGTGACAGTGTGTTAGCTTTGGAATAATAATATCATCATTGCTATTCAATATGCATCTTTCAGAAATGAAATGTGAGTTAGACTTTATTCTGGGTGATTTTTTTAATGAAAAGATTTGGTGTGACGTTCGGAGTTAATTCCCATCTCTCGGGAACTGGGATCGATTCCCGGTTCGAATGGTTGGGTGTCATTGGGTTAAACAAGACAAGGAAAGATATATATCTAGCAACATTCTCTAATATTCAGTCTGACAGGTCTCTTTTCAATTTTATAATAAGAAAATCGGTAGTTGTGTCCCCTGGCACAGTGGTAGCGCGTTCACTTTCGTGTCTCAGTAAACCCGAGTTCTCGAACCTGGGTACAGGGGATTTTTTCCTCTCATTTTGCACTAGGCCTTGCGGTCTGAACGTGGAGTCTTTCCGGATGAGACGATAAACCGAAGGTCCCGTGTGCTTCATGCACTTAGCACACGTTAAACCCAGTGGCAACGAAAAAGTTGTCATTTGGTCCAAATCTACCCACCCCCTCGCTCCCTTTCCTTCCTCATCAGTCACACAAAAAAATCGCATGCAAAAAAAAAAAAAATTGGGTGGTGCGCGCCTCTGGCTGCGACGCGCTCTCCAGGTGGGAGCAACCCGAATTTCACAGAGAGACGCCTCTGTGACTATAATGTACCTAACCTAACCATATAAGACCTCCCATTATAAGACTCCATCCCACATAAGACCTACTTCTCTGAGACATTGCCCTTCTTTGTAAGTATAAATTGTAGATTTCACTTGTATGTTAAACAGTGGAACCTCCCTTATAAGACCTCCCATTATAAGACTCCCTCCCACATAAAGACCTACTTCTCTGAGACATTGATTGCCCTTCTTTGGTAAGTATTAAAATTACCTCCCTTATAAGACCCCTCCCATTACAAGACTTCCCTCCCACATAAATAACCTACTTATCTGAGACATTTGCCCTTTTTTTGTAAGTATTAACACTACTTGTAATGTTAATACAGTGGAACCTCCCTTATAAGACCTCCCATTATAAGACTCCCTCCCCGAAAAAGACCTACTTCTCTGAGACATTGCCCTTCTTTGTAAGTATTAAAACTACTCTTGTACTGCTATACATTGAACCTCCCTTATAAGACATTCAAAATTACCTCCCTTATTAAGACCCCTCCCGCATATAAGACCTCATTTTGGATGACATTGCCCTTTTTTGTAAGATCTTATAAGGGAGGTTCCCCATCTTATAGCTGGCATCATATAGTACAAGTAAAAAGGCAAGTGTTCCGTCTGTGTGTGTGTGTGTGTGACGTGTGTCTGGTGTGTGTGTGTGTGAGTGTGTGAACACGAAACGGGGCCTTATAACTCCGCCGTTTTTTTTACTCGAATCCCGCTTCAAATTTGCTGTGACTTCTCCGGGGCGATGGCAACCGGCACACCGAGAGGCGGCCGTGTCATTTGCGCGGTTTCGCAAATGCGCGAATGCGCGAAACGCGTATCCGCCGGCCTCTCGGTGCCCGTATCTCCGGCGTTTCTGGCCGATTGCCTTCGAATTTGGCAGGCAGAATGACGCGGACCCGGGGACTATCCGTGTACCAACCCGGAAGCAAATCGGTTCAGAAACGCACGCGCTATACCACTCCGCCGTTTCTTAACCGAATTACCTCAAATTATGCTGTACTCCTCCCATATACGAGTAATTGGCGTTACCGTTACTTGGATGTATTTTTACTAGGCGTTACCGTTTTATAAGGGAGGTTACTGGGACTCAGCGTTGTGCTAGCAATAATAATTAGTAGTGTGCATTTACAGCACTAATCTAACCTAGTTTCTCAGTTTTTCATTGGCAGTGAAGGGGTTAATGTATGCGTGCAACAGTGCATGCAGTGCATGACGTAACAATGCTGGCTGTCAAAGCACACTTGGTAAACTCCAGAAGTGGATGGTGCACTCAAAAATGTTTTCAGTGTGCACAACTGCACTTGTCGTCACGTAGTAGCTGAAGTGTTTGTACTCTTTGTCTTCTAACACTGCAGGTCTACCATCACAAAAGAACCTTTTCACACTTGTCCTCTATATGTTTTTTCACACACACACAGAATACACACACACACACACTCACATGCGCACACACGCACAACACACAAAGACAGACAGACAGACTACACACACACACACACACACAGAGAACACACAGAGAACACACAGAGAACACACACACACACACACCACACACACACAACACACCA
>CM065708.1:13927745-13944501 GCA_017654935.2 Phymorhynchus buccinoides | reverse complement strand
TTTCCCCTCTCTCCCGCTTCTCTTCTTCCACTTCTTCGTCTTCCTCTCTTCTTCTTCTTCGATCGCCTCAGGACCATTCCTGTCAATGATGACCGCGATAGATGCGTCATGCTGCCATCATCGGCCTAAACTAAGAAATTAGTTAGGCCCCCAGCAAAAGTCTGACTTCGGCTGGAAGGGAAATCTTTTTGAAGAGAAGCAAGTCTGACTTCGGCTGGAGGAATGGAACTCTTTTTTGAAAGAGAAGGGACGGGCGGTTAGGCAGAAAGATAGTAGAATGACAGCAAGCAAAGGGAAAGGCAGAGTCAAAGAGAGTTAACAGATGAGAGGAAGTTTACAAGAAAGAACTTCCAGAAGGTGGCGGGGACTATTTTAAGTTATACAAAAGACCCCCCGGGCCCCCCCCGGGATCCAGAAGGGTACTATCAGTGTTTTATTCTTTTTGCGGGGGCAGTGGGTGATGATCTCGTGCCTCCAACGGGAAGAGTGGACAACCCCCCGCCCCCTCCACGAGTCTTCCCCAAAGGGGGATTACGGACGGTTGGGGTGGGGGGTTCTTTCGGTATAAAAATAGTTCCCCCACCTTTGGAAGTTCTGTGCTTGCAACTCCTCAAAAACTGCCACTCTAGTTGACTCTGCCTTTTCCCTTTGCTGTGTCATCGTCTACTATCTTTCCGACTCGGCCCCATTTCTCGACCCTGCCCTTTTTTACAAACAAAATCTTCAAAATAAGCTTGTCTCCTTTGAGCTCCTCCAAATGGATAGTTGGCTGTACGCAGCGGGGCGGAAGGGGGAAACCAGGTTGGAAAACTGAAAAAAACCGGACACATACGTACTTTACCCATTTATGGCCATATGGCCTGGGAACGCAGAAAGCTAGAAGAAAAATATTTCTTTTTTTTGTATGTACAGCCTGCGTTTCACACCACAGTGACAAAGCTCTCTGATTGGCTCCCACCCCTCTTTATCATCACCCCCACTCCAATTCCACCGGTTTTTCCCTTAACCCCCACCCCCACCCCCAACACCCAGTCTCCCCCCATGCCCCCCCCCCCTTGGGTTTGGTTGTGCCCCCCACCCCCCCCCTTATTACCCAGTGTCGTTTGTTCGATCAATAAAGTGTCCATATTCCACAGGCTCTCCCGAGATAAAAAACAATTTGGGCAGAGAAAAACCAAGTTAGTAGGGAAAATGGAGGAGGAGGAGGAGAGGAAAGTGAGGGGAAGGGGATGGGGTTTTGTGAGGGGAAGGGGAAAGGGGGGGGGTGGAGGGGGGGACAAGTTAACAGCAAGAAGGCGAGCCTCGTCAACAAAAGAGAATATGAGGAGAAAGAGAGACAGACCTGTTACCCCCTACACCAAGTCTTGAGTAGTCTGGATAGCTGAAAAATGAGTAGTTTTGGTGCAAAATGTGTATTTTTATTCATTAAACCATGCAAACAATGTTCACCGGAAAATGGGTCGTAACAGACCTGTTTACCCCCTTACACAGTCTTGAGTAGGTCTGGACAGTTGAAAATGAGTAGTTAGTTTGTTGCGTAGCGAAAATGTGTGTTTGATTCATGTAAAACCATCAAAACCCCAATTGTTCACCGAAACTGGGTAGTAAACAGACCTGATTACCCCCTACACAAGTCTGGAGTTAGTTTGTGGACAGCTGAAATGATTAGTTTTTGGTGCAAAATGTGTTAGTGTTATTCATTAAAAAACCAATCAAACATGTTCGCGAAAAGAGTAGGTTAAACAAGAGAGTTATTTTCAATTTTTGACGAAGTTTAGTAGAGGTCCCCAAAATGAGTGTAGAATGCTACCTCGAAAAAGAGTAGAGGTTAAAACAGGTCTGGGGAGACTTTAGAAAATACAGACAGTCAGACAGACAGAGACTGTAAGACCGAGGAGGAGATTTAGGGGGGGGGAGGTGAGGGGGGGGGGGGGGGGGGGCAACAACCATGATGGATGATAAAAAATAATGGACAAATGACAAACAAGATGGAAGGTGATGATGATGAGATGATGATGAATGGTGGTTATGGTGGTGTGATGAACGATGATGATGACGGTTGATGATCGACGAGATGAAGTTGAATGATGATGGATGATGGTGGTGATTGATGAGGGATGATGATATGATGAAAGATGATGATGATGATGGTGATGATGATGATGATGATGATGAGATGATGGTGATGAAGATGATGGATGATGATGATGATGAAGTTGATGATGATGACGATGATGATGATGATGTGAGATGGGGGGGGTGAGGATGATGGTGATGATGATGATGATAGTAGCGACGACGATGACAGGTTATTACCATCATCGTTGAAAACATTTGTAAACACAAACAAATAAGGAAATAAAGCGTAACTATTAGCGAGAGAAGAGAGAGAGAGAGAGATCGAGGGAGAGGGAGAAGAGGAGGAGAGTAGATGACGACGAGGATTGGTGATGCTGAGACGTGGGGTATGAGAGACGCTCGAGAGGAGAGGGAGAGAGCAGAGGAGGAGAGTGGAGATGGGAGAGAGAGGAGAGAGAGGAGAGAGAGAGAGAGAGCGGAGAGGAGAGGAGAGACAGAGGGAAGACAGATAGAGAGAGATGGGAGATGAGAGACGGAGAGAGAGAGAGAGAGGAGAGAGATGGGGAGAGAGAGACAGAGAGGAGAGGAGAGATAGATGAGAGAGAAGAGAGAGACACAGTTCAAAGAGAAGAGAAAAGAGAGATGAGAGAGGAAGATATGAATAGCAGCACAGACAAGACAGACAGACAGGCAACACGAAACAGAGAAGAAGCGGAGAGAGGCGAGGCTGCAAAAAGGGGCACAAACGGTGAACTGGGTGGGTTGAAGTGAAGAAGAGGCAGAATGAAGAAGCATCGGACGGCAACAAGAGTAGTAATAAAACTACACAAAGGACTCCAGCAGGCCGGAGTGAGGAGTGAGCACGGGAGTTTTTATTCTCCGATGGATCATTACCAGTGGACACCTCCTCCACTTGAGGGCAAATCATCGTTTTCTTTATCTTTTCCTTTTTCTTTTTGTGTTGTGTGGGAAGAAAAAAAACATTCAGGTGGATTGGCCCTCTTACTGGAACTGGAGGAGGGGAGGAGAGAGAGAAGAGGCTTCCCCGTTGGGAATTTACCGGGGGGGGGGGTGGGGGGGGGGGTCATAAAATAGTTCCTCCACCTTTGGAGTTCTGTGCTTGTAACTTCCTCTAATCTGGCCCCCTCTCTCTTTGACTCTGCCTTTTCCCATTTGCTTTCTATCTCTACAATCTTTCTGACTATTGACCCATTCTCCTGCCTTTTTTTAAAAAAAAAAAATTCTCTCTTGACACTCCTCCGAAAGCGCAATGTGTCAGCTGTACGCAGCTGGGGAAGAGACCCGTGGAATGGTTGGAAAAACTGAAAAACCGGACACGGTATGTCCGTACCCATA
Source organism: Phymorhynchus buccinoides (assembly GCA_017654935.2). Taxonomy (NCBI): domain Eukaryota; kingdom Metazoa; phylum Mollusca; class Gastropoda; order Neogastropoda; family Raphitomidae; genus Phymorhynchus; species Phymorhynchus buccinoides. Next base: position 13,941,066 of record CM065708.1, on the reverse strand, counting down.
TCGGCCATATGGCCTGGGGGAATGAGAAAAGAAGAAGAAAGAGAAGGAATAGTAATTGAGGCGTGGGGATAGGGTGAGGGGGGGAAGGGGAAATCGGCGAAAGGGGGTCAAGAGCAGGAGAATGGGAGGGATTTGTTTTTTTTAAGGGGTTGGGGGGGGGTTTTTGTGTGTGGTGGTGGAGGTATAAATAACCTACCATCATAGAAAAGCACTGACGTTGCTTGTGTAACGTGTGAAATCGAACCCCCTTCCCTGTTCTGCTTTCTTACCATATTTCACCCGTTTTCAGCTTAGTCTTGCCACAGAAAATATTGCTTTCCGCGTCTGAATTTTTACGAGATTCCATCCCCTCCCCCCTCCTCAAAACCCGCCCCCTACAAAGAGAGAAAAAGTAGAAGGAAAGAGAGAGAGGGGGGCACAGAGGAAAGGGAGGGGAGGATGCGAGCACACACAGAAAAACCGTCAACAGAAACAACAGTAGCAGAAATTATATAGCAACGAAAGATTGGGAGAAGTAAAGGAAGAGAGAGGAAGAAGAGAGGGAGAAGAGGGGAGAGAAGAGAGGATATTCTAGAGAAGTGCAAAGAAGAAGAAGAGAGGGAGAGGATGGAAAGGAGAGAGGGAGAAGCAAGAAGAAGGAGAGATAGAGAAAGAAGGGAGGGAGGGAGGGAAGAGAGAGAGAGGGAGGGAGAGGGAAAAAGAGGAGAGGCGGAGAGGAGAGGAAGAGAGGAGAGAGAGAAGAGAGGGAGAAGAAGGAGAAGAGGAGAGGAAGGAAGGAGAGGGGAGGGGGGAGAAGGAGAGGAAAGAAAGAAGAAGAGAGGGTAGACAGAGAAGGAAGAGAGAAGAGAAAGGAATAGATGAGAGAGGAGGAGACGGGATCTAGGAGAAGGAGGAGAGAGAGGAGGAGGAGAGAGAGGAGTTCTTCAACTAGAGAGAAGAGAGAGAAAAAAAGCAGAGAAAGAAAGAAAGAGAGCTGCAAGAGAGAGCTAGAGAGAGAGACACTTATCTTCAGAGTTTAGAAGAGGAGAGAGGGGCCTATCGAAAGAGAGGGACCAGAAGAGAAGTTGAGACTAAGAGGAGAAAGAGACAGAGGAAGAGAGGGAAGGGAAAGAGTGAGAGGGACTAGGAGCCGAAGGGGGAAAATGAGAAGAGAGGGAGGAGATGGTCATATTGAGGAGGATGAGAGAGAGGATGAGGAGGAGAGCGAGAGATGAGAGAGGAGTCTTTGAGCCATAGAGGTCCATGGATCCTTTCATTCGTGAAGACAGGATGAGAGAAGAGGGAGACATTTATGAATGAGAGGGGAGGAAGAAACGAGAGAGGGAACTAGAAGGGAGGAGAGAGAGAGAGAGAGAGGAGAGAGAGGAGAGAGAGGAGGAGAGAGAGGAAAAAGAGAGAAGGAGAGAAGGAGAGAAGGAGAGAGGGAGAGTTCAGAGAGAGAGAGGGAAAGAAGGAGGGAGGAGAGAGTGGCAGAGAGGGAAGAGAGACCGGATGAGGAGAGCTCATAGAGAGAGAGAGAGATAGGAGAGGGGAGGAGAGGAGGATTTCAGGGGAGAGAGAGAGAGAGTGGAGAGCGAGATTAGAGGTGGAGAGAGAGAGAAGGCGATCTTGAGTCTGAGAGAGAGAGAAGAGAGAGAGATAGAGAGAGAGTGGGTTTTTTGAGAGAGAGGGGGAATAGCAGATTGTAGGAGGAAGAGAGAGAGGAGGAGCGAGAGAGGAGAGAGGAGGCGAGACCAGAGAGAGAGAGGAGGACGGTGACGGAGAGAGGAGAGAGAGGAGTGAGAGAGAGAGAAAAAAAGAGAGAGAACGGCGGAGATGAGAGGAAGATTGACGAGAAGAGAGAGAGGGAGGAGAGGGAGAGAGAGAGTAGAGAGAGAGAGATGATAAGGAGAGAGAGAGAAGGGAAGAGTGATTACTGGAAACAGAGAGAGGATGGGGAGAGAGAGGAGGAGAGGAGAGTGTAGGTAGAGGATGAGCTGAGAAGGAGGAGAGGAGAGACGAGAGACTACTGGAGGAGGTGGGCAGAGAGAGAAGAGAGAGGGAAAAAAAAAAAGAGAGAGAGAGAGAGAGGGAGGAGAGAGAGAGAGGGGAGAGAGACTGAGAGAGGAGAGAGAGACGTGTGAGGGAGAGGGAGAGATGGAGAGCTGATGGAGAGAGATTTTACCAGAAAGAGAGAGAAGGAGAGAGAGGAGAGAGAGGAGAGGAGAGCAGGAGTGAGAGAGGGTCGGATAGAGAGAGGAGTGAGAGAGAGAGAGGAGTGAGAGAGAGGAGAGAGAGAGAGGGGGAGAGAGGAGGAGACACGAGGAGAGCAGAGAGAGACTCCAGGAGGAGGAGAGAGGGGGAGGAGGAGGAGAGAGAGAGAGAGGGGGGGAGGAGGGAGAGGGGAACCCATGAGGGAGAGAGAGACCTACAGAGGGAGACGAGAGGGGGCGAGGGAGAGAGAGGATAGACGAGAGAGAAGAGAGAGAGAGAGAGTGAGAGAGAAGGAGAGAGAGATGGAGAGGGAGAGAGAAAGAAAGAGATAGGGAGAGAGAGAAAGAGAGAAGAAAGAAAAAGTAAGAAGGGCGGAACGAGGGAGACCGAGAAAGAGGGAAGAGGAAAAAAAGGAGAGGGGGAAAGGGAGAGAGAGAGAGAGAGGGAGAGCGTGAGAGAGGAGAGAGGAGGGAGAGAGAGGAGAGAGAGAGGAGATGGAGAGAGAAGAGAGGAAGGACGGATGCAGGAGAGGAGAGAGACTGATGAGGGAGGAAGTGATGAGAAGGGGGTGAGGGAAGGAGGTAGAGAGAGACGAGAGAGAAGAGAGGGAAGAGGAGATGAGGGCAGAAGAGTGGGAGAGGAGAGAGAGACAGAGAGAGACAGAGAGATGGGACCGAGAGAGAGGGAGAGAGAGAGATCCAGGGAGGAGATGAGCGAAGCCGGAGGAGAGGTTGATACAGATTGAGAGAGAGAGAGGGAGAGAGAGAGGGACGAGAGACCGAGATGTGAAGAGGGAGAGGAGGAGATGAGGGAGACGGATGAGAGTAGGAGGAGTGAATGGAAGAGGACGAAGAGAGAGAAGAGAAAGAGAGAGGAGAGAGAGAGAGAGAGAGTAGAGAGAGATGAGAGAGAGAGAGAGGAGGGAGAGAGGGGAGGAGAGAGAGAGATGGGGAGAGAGATGGAGAGAGAGAGAGGAGAAGAAGGGGAGAGAGAGAGATTGACGAGAGAGAGAGAGAGAGAGACCCTGACAGAGAGAGAGAGAGAGAGAGTGAGGGAGAGAAGAGAGAGAGAGAGGGAGAGAGAGAGAGGAGAGGAGAGAGGGAGAAAGAGAGAGAGAGATGGAGAGAGAGAGAGAGAGAGTGGGGTAGTGAGAGAGAGAGAGAGAGGAGCAGAGAGAGAGAGAGAGGAGGAGAGAGAGAGAGACGAGGGAGGAGAGAGAGAGAGAGAGGAGGGAGATGAGAGAGGGGGGACGGGGAGACGGAAGGGAGATGGTGGTCTCGAGAAATGAAGGAGAGAGAGAGGAGAGAGAGAGAGGATGAGAGTGAGAGGGAGAGAGAGGAAGAAAGAGGAGGGAGAGAGAGAGGGACAGAGAGAGGGTAGGGAGAGAGAGACGGGAGAAGATGAAAGAGGAGGTGATGAGGGAGAGAAAGGGCAGACGGTAGGCGGAACTACTGAGACAGCAAGCGCGCACCGGCAGATTGGTGAGGATGTGGGGAGGCTGGCGAGAGGGATGGCCGAGACAGCAGGGTTTTCGCGGAGTAGAGGACGATGAGAGGGAGAGTTGAGGGAGAAGTGGAAGGTGCAGATCAGAGAGAGAAGAGGAAAGAGAGACGAGAAGGGGGAGATGTTGGGTAGTGAGGAGAGAGAGAGGCGAGAGGAGTTGAGGAAGAGGGGCGAGAGGTGAGAGAGAGAATGGAGAGAGAGAGGACGCAGGGGGACGTAGAGATGAAAGGTACGAAAAGGCTGGGGAGAGAAAAGGGGGAGAGGAGGGAGCAAAACGGCGGGGGCAAGGGAGGAGAAGGAGGAGAGGAGGAAGTGAGCGAGTGAGAGAGTGGAGGAGAGAGGAGAGATGAGCCTCGACGCGGAGAGGAGAAGAGGAGACTATGTGAGAGAAAAGGAGAGATGAGGAGATGAGGAGCGGATGATGAGAGAAGGGGAGAGACGACGAGGAGAAGAGAGAGAGAGGAGAGGAGAGAGAAGAGGGAGAGAGGAGAGAGAGTAAGCGGGAGGAGAGAAGGCAGAGAGAGAAGAGATGGAGTGAGAGGAGAGAGAGGAGAGAGAGAGAAAGAAAGAAGAGAGGGAGAGAGAGAGAGAGAGGAGAGACTGAGAGAGATGAGAGAGAGAGAGAGCATGTTATTATAACAAGTTATTAGAGAGATTAATGTGTGTTATGTATACGATAAAGAACAGATATAAACCTCGAACGAAATTCCCCAATTTGTTTTCTTCATGTAGAAAACAACAAAATCTGATCTCCGGCTCAAAAAAAAAACCCCACAAAAAACAGACAAACCAGCACTCTTTATTATACCAGGCTTTTAGTTTTTGTTTCATTACGTTTCTTTGTTTTCCCCCCCAGTTCCTTTTCCGAAACCCCCCCAAAGGGAAATTTCCGCATTGGGTCTTTGACTCATTCAAGTCGTTCCGGACATATATGTCCATATGTCCGGAATTAATAGATAGCTGTTCAATTTGATGGCATTTGCTTCAAGGGAAGTAACTCTGTGTGCGCACGACTACTAAACTCGCTTCGACTCCCTTAGATCATAATTTTTGCCTCTGACTTTGCTTTTGCTTTTTAATAATATAGTTTCATTGGGCGGGAAACCAATTGGTGTGGAAAGTTTTTCTATATAAAGTCTATATATCAGGGGTGGGATTTGACCAAAGAAAAAAAAAAAGGGAAACTAGATTTTCAACAACCCGCGGCCCAGCCCCGGAACAAAATTTGATTAATAATAAACAAATACAATAAAAAATAAAGCCTATAGGAGAAATGGCGCCACATAAGGCCCTGAAATAAATCATAAAATGGGTTGGAATAACCCATTTTAACTAAATATATTTAGAAGTGATACCTCGGCCGGCCATGATTCACATAGCGGGGGAGGGAAGTTTACGGATCTTTTTGTCTTACTACCTTCGCGACCGAACCAAAACCGAAAACAAGAGTTATGCGACTTTCTTCACGATTTTTGTTTTTTTTGCCGGAATCATTTTTTTGTTCAATGTCGGGGGAATTTTGTTTTTAAAATACCGGATTTCAGGCACAAAAAAAACGGAACAAAATCCCACCCTGATATATAAAAAAAAAAAGTCTCAATCTTACCACTGATCTAAACAACCAAAACCTTGAAAAAGTTTTAAAATAAAATGAAAAAAATAACCGCGGTAATATTACTTTCATTTCTCCTTTTGTTTATGTATTTGTTTTGTTTGTGTGTATGGCTGGAGTGATTTGCGAGTTGTTGCGCGTTATTTTTAATAATTCACAATTATTGCGTGATGCGAACGAGTTTTAACCCTTTCACCGCCAGACATAAATTTCAGCAAAAAAAAAAATGTTAAATGGGTTTTTTTTTTTTCGTTTTTTTTATGAGAAACAAAATCATCTGCAATATTGGGAATTCCTCGGTGACATACTTAGCATAAGGCCTATCCTTACCTCCCAACATTAAGAGAATGGGGTCTTTGGATAACGGACCCTGGTTTGAGGCCTTTTCGTGATATTAGTGACATGAAAGTTAAATCATTGTGGTGCTAAAATTCTACATTGGCGGTGAAAGGGTTAAACGACACGCAGCACTCTTTATAATACCAGGCTTTTGGTTTTTGTTTCACTACATTTTCTTTGTTTTCCTCCCCAGTTTCTTTCCCCAAAACACCCAAGGGAAATGTCCGCATGGGTTTTAAACAATTCTCAACCTCTATTACACACTTTTACCTTCAACTTAACCCTTTCGCCGACAGCCATTTAAAAAATACCATTAAACTTAACTGGAAACAGAAAAAAAAAGTATCTGCAATATTGAGAATTCCTCTGTGACATGTATAACATTAGACCTATCCCTTACATCCCAAAACTAAGAAAATATGGTGTTTGGATAACAGGTCCTGATTTGATACCTTTTTAGTGACATGGCGGTGGTTACATCGCATTGTGGTGCTAAAATGTGAATTTGGCGGTGAAAGGGTTAAAATACATAATGACAAACCTCAACCCGAATAGCAGATGGATCTTCTGCCTGTTTTGGTAGTTACAGCAATAACAATAAATTCAAGGGTGAAACCTGGATCAAATGAAAAACAGGAAGGTCTAGGTTCCGGCAGGACCAGCCTTGGTGGGGTCATGCGGCTCCATAGGCGGAGTCGTTTTGTAGGGGTCCGGGGGCTAGGGGGGGCAGCGGGAGCCCCCCGATTTTAATTTTTTGTGTGTGTACATTTTTACTAATAAAATAAGAGCATTTAGAAGGGCCAGTTTTCATTTTTTAAACAATAAAACAAGGTTGTTTTTTTCTCATTCCAGTGTAATTATTCTTCAGTAAGGTATTGCTAATTCCCGATTTCAGGAAAAAATAACAAAGGAAAAATCCTGATTCCTGCTTTTCCTGCCATGTGGTTTCATCCATGTAAATAAAATTACGTACTGATAGTTACATCATTGTCTTATGCTCTGCATACACAAATAAGAATAAGAGCATGCGAACATTAACAAAATCTCCCTTACAGAAAGAAGCCCTGCAAACATTTACCGTGTAAGCGTGCTCACTTAAAACTTGCGCGCATACAAACATTTACAAAATCTTCCTTACAGAAGCCCTGCAAACATTTACCATGTTAGGCGTGCTCACTTAAAACTTGCGCGCATACAAACATTAAAAAATCTTCCTTACAGAAGCCCTGCAAACATTTACCATGTAGGCGTGCTCACTTAAAACTTGCGCGCATACACATTTACCGTGTAGGCGTGCTCACTTAAAACTTGCGCGTATACAAACAACAGATACTTTTTTTTTCCATTCGCTTCAAGCTCATCATCATGCAAATGTTTTCGACTGTTTTTGCAGGGTTGATAACGCGCACACACGCACACACACACACGCACACACACACCACACACACAAGCGCATCATGCAAAATGTTAATTATTATTTTCTGTGTTTGCATAGGAGTGTGAATGCGCACACTACACATACACTCACCACTCGCACGCAAACACACACACACATGCAAACACAAACACACGCACACGCGCCGCCCCGCGCGCACACGCACACACATTCACCACACAAAAACTCAATTTCAAAACAGGAAGGGAATCATAATCACAAACAAAAAAACGACAAAAATAGGACGGAATCCCCTGGTGGACAGCCCGAGAAGGGAGGGAGGGGAAATTGGCTGCCCAATCTGACACCCTCATCATGACAGCTGCCCAAATTGCAGGACAAACCCTCACCCCCTCCCGGACCCCTACTAGACTCCTCAACTCAACCCCCGCCCCCACCCCCCTTCGCTATATTCCATCACAATTTCCTTACGACTAATACCCCCATACCTTTTTTTCATTAAACTCAAGCCATGCAATCCACCCATCCCCAGGTCTTTTTTGTTGTTGTTGTTGCTGTTGTTTTTTCGGGGCAAAGAGGAGGGTTGAGGGTGGGGTAGAGGGTGTTAACCCAGTCCATTCTTTCAAGCATTAAGCATGCAAGTCCTCCATGACACAAACATTCCTGTGTCAAAACGGATTCTCCTGGATGCCCCCGCCCGCCGCAGCTGTGGCAATCACAAAACACACACACACACAACCCGTTGACGTGCGCGCTCAGACAGAGGCAGTCTGCACTGGACACATCAGGCATAACATGAATAATCGCGTGCTGCGATGGTCGCATATCACATCCGCGCGCACCCCACACACCCACGGACTATCACTGGACACACCAGTCATCATCATCTTCCTCCCACCACTCCTCACCTACCCCCATACTACTACTACTACACCCACACACACACACACACACACACACACCTAACACACTACACACACACACACACACACACACCACACACACACACACACACACACACACAAACACACACCACACACACACACACACCCACACACACCAACCCCAACACACACCCACACACAAGTTTTTTGACTCTCTCCTTCCACCACCCTCACACACACCTTCCCACACAACACACACACCAAACACACACACACACACACAACAACACACACACACAACACAACACACACTCTCTCTCTCATCTCATCTCTCTCTCTCGCTCTCTACAAACAGAGGATGGGGGTGGGGGCGACTTTATTTTTTAATGTTTTGAGCAGGACTTTCACCATCCGTCCCGCTAAAAACTATGGGTCTCGACTCGGACTCGTTCTGTGACATACAGTATTTAGAGGGTCCTAGAGGGCGGGATAGAGGGTCCCAGGGGCACCGCAAATGCTAAAAAGAATGATTTGCAGATGCTAAAAAGGGTGACAACCCCCCTCTGCACATTTGTTTAAAGGGCTTCAGAATATAGTGCTTCCATAGACCACCACAAATGGGGGTCCCTGGGAGAGCCCCTTTGTGTGTGTTTTTTTGTTTTCGTTGGTATTTTTGTTCGCTATGTTGATTCCCAAATTGTTTTTCTTTTTACCACTGTGGAGAGGAAAGAGATATACAGACAAACAAGCAGAGAGGAAGCAAAAGAAAGAGAGGAGAGAGAAATAAGGGGAAGGTCGAGGGGGAGGAATGAGAGAAAGTGCGGAAGATAGATAGATAGAGAGGAGAGAGAGAGAGAGAGAGAGATACAGATACGAAGACGAGAAAGAGACAAAATTGGCTAAAACGCCCAAAACAGGTTTATCTGTGTAATGTACATCTCCCCCCCACCCACCCCCACACCCCAAGTCCACCACTAGTTTCATTTGCTCCCTCAAATACTTAACCTGTTTGGGGTTTTTTGTTCCTTTATTTTCCTGTCGATCTGAGATCATGGGTTTGTGGCACACAAGGACTGTAAGGGTAGCTTATTAATCATCGCCAGCGTAGCAGACAGATACAATATGTTGACATCTTCCCTCCGCTACTACAGTGGAAACCTCCCTTATACGACTCCCTTCCCACATAAGACCTAACCTATATTTTTCTGATCATTAGGCGCTGCTGTGAATAAGGCGAATAGGGCACATTTTCAAGAAAAATCTGAAAAAAAATTAAAGTAAAAGGCGCCCTTCATTTACAAGGTGATACACACCTCGCAAAAGAAAGTTTAAGCTTTGAAGCCTGTATGCGTCCTGTAAACGCTTACCGACTGCCTTTACTGTTGTCATAAACGAGAGTTGGCTCCCCTTCTCAAATAATCGAACTTCCGTTTTTTTGCGACTTCCGGTTGTTGTGTTTGGACTTTTCTTTCTTCGCTAAAACAAGAAAACAAAGAAAAAAAAAAAAAAAACAAAAAATGAAACTAGAACTAGAAGAATTATGGCATTTTAAGATCTACAACGTCAACGATGCTTTTTACATCCAATGAAGGGCTATGGCATCTGTTGGACGGTAGCTCGGATGATAATAGAGATTTTGAAGCATTTTAACAAGAGTATTCGTAGTATCGGCGACTCGTTACCACTTTCGATTTTGTGACTCACAGTAGAACTGGGATCGTTGCTTCTCTTCTCCAAATGATTTTGTTCACTAAAATAAGGGCGCCCTCGTTTATTAGGGCGCATAGGTCGAAAATTGGAGAAAAAAAAACATATCGCCTTATTGTGCTCCGAAAAGTACAGTACTTCTTTAGACATTGCTCTTCTTTGTCAGTATACAATTGGAAAACCCGTCCCTTTATATAGAACTCCCAATTATAAGAAGATTCCCTCCCACATAAGACCTACTTACTGAGACATTGCGTCTTCTTGTAATAAGTACAGTGGAAGTACAGGGAACAGCCCTTATAAGAGTGGGACCCGCCCTTCCCTTAATAAGAACTCCCAATAGACCCGATTCCCTACCAACATAAGACGACTTCCTGAGACCATGCCCTCTTTGTAAGTATTAAAATATCTTCATTATAAGACCCCCATTTATAAGATTCCCTCCACATAACGACCTACTTCTCTGAGGGGGGAAAAAAAAAAACCATTGCCCTTCTTTGTAAGTACAGTGGAACCTACCCCCCTATTAAGACCTCCCATAAGAGACTCCTCCCACATAAGACGATTCTATGTGAGACATTGCCCTCTTGGTAAGTATTTTTAAAACTTACCTTCCTATAAGACCTCCCTGTATAAGTTCCCTCCACATAAAGACCCCTACTTCTCTGAGACATTGCTCTTCCTTTGTAAGTTACAGTGGGAAACCTCCTTTAAGACCCCATATAATACGATTCCCCTCCACATCACGATCCTCCTTCTCTAGGACATTGCCCTTCCCCTTCTTCTTTGTGAAGTATATAAATTACCTTTCCTTATCAAGACTCCCCATTATTATTATAAGGAATTCCCCCTCCCACATAAGACGCTACTTCTCTGACGGACCACTTGCCCTCTTTGGTAAAGTATATTAAAATTTACCCTCCCTATAAAGGACCTAGAGTGAGGAAGAAGAGGACTGAAGAGAGTGGAGAGAGAGAGGAAGAGAGAGAGAGAGAGAGGGAGGGAGGGAGGATTCGGGAGGAGGGAGGGAACGAAGGATGATGAGAGAGGACAAGAGAGGGGAGAGAGAGGCGAAACAGGAGTCAGCCTTAGTTGTGGTCACAATTGGCTGATGGAAATCGCCATCAGCACTCTCTACTCCAGTCCACAACAATGAGTTTTGAAGGGGCCTCTTCACTTCACCACAATTAAAAGTTCAGAGCTCTTAGGCAATTAGTTTGGGGCTCCACTTCAGCTCCGGGAACCCTTGGGCTGATCATTCACCAGTCTTGAAGTGGTCAGCAGAACTACAAAGTCTCACACTATCTTCTACCAGTACCCCCATTCATCATCCTCTACATCTTTTGTGTGTATGCATATGCATACGTGTATGTACGTGTTTACGCCCAAATCAGTGAAAAATGCCCACGGAATGGGCAAAATGGTTTGCCACAAGTTCGTGATGAAAAAGAATGGGGAAATAGCCAATAATTTATAACTTGCGATTGAGGAAAGAGAAAAGCAATATGACTAGAGAAAGCAAAAAGGGGAAAAAGCAATTGAATGAGAAAATTAGTTTTGTTCATCCAGCACACATAGATTCAAAGTATTGGCTCAACGATATGATATGAGAAATCACCATACTATAGAAATGAGTTTAAAATTTTTTTTAAATTATTTTATTCAGACTCTTTCTTCTTAATCTTGTTTAAAAACGTTTGATTTCAACATGGGGCTCAGGCCATTGCCCAGCTTAGCATCTGGTTCAAGTTGGGGGCCGGTGGGGGGGGGAGGATCGGGTGTTGCATGAGGCTAGGGGGACAAATACAATGAAGAAAAGTGTATGCCGTTTGTTGAATCAAAAATCTTATTAATCAATACCTAGGGTGAATGGGGATGGATATTCAAAAAATTGTGATATTACATTGTCCATTTGATATAAATTGAGCAAAGGCATTTTGCCCATTCATCGAAATAGGCAATTTCACGGATTTGGAGTGTAACATGCATGTCGTCGCTTACGACCCTGACACTGCCAGCAGACAGCGGAGGGGGCGGCAGCTTGTTATTCTAACCAGGTTAGGGCCTGAAAACTGTTCATACAGGCAGGAAAATGCCATTTTTCTCTGAAAATAATTCGGTGTGATTCGGGAGACATTGATTAATGGGGGTCTCAATGGGTTAGAGTCCTTTATGATGAATCAGGGGGGCAATTTCTCTTGAGAAAACAAATATATAAAACTGAAAATTGGGAAAAACAGCATCCCTCAACCATACCTGATGCTTGTTTTTTTCTGCGTTCACCTGTTCTCTGAAATCGGGAGAGAGAAATTTTGAACATTACCATGCCTGTTTTATATGGGGTGAGAAGCCTTCTTTGCCCATGGTAACATCACCCACTCTATCGGCCAAAAGGAATTCGGAGGGCAGATGGTGTTGTTTTGTTTTTTTTTTGTTTTTATAATGTACATGTCAATAAGCTATAAGTACTTTTAGGCTAATAAAGTCCTCAAAAGGGGGGGGGGGGGCGGGGGCAATTCATCCTTTTTCCTCTCCCTTCACAGGCACTTTTCCTATATAGTTCTATATATTTAAAAAAAAAGTCTGATCTACCACTTCCCTATGTGGGAGTATGTCTAAACCTGAAGTAAAAACCAAAGTTATTATTTATTGTAATTAAATGAATTTATAGTTATAATTTTTTTTTACTTTACAGTTTTTTAATTAGTTTTAATTATTTATTCAGTAATTTTTTTTAATTTTTAAAAGTTTTTATTTTAAATTTTTTAGTTTTTTTTTATTTTTAAAACTTATAAAATTTAAATTTTATTTTTATTAGTAATTTTTTTATAATTTATTTTAAAATTTTTTTTTAGTTAATTTATATTTTTTTATTAACCACTTCCCTATGTGAGAGTATGTCTAAACCTGAAGTAAAAACCAGTAATCTTCCTTCATTTCTCCTTTTGGTTATGTAGTTTTTGCTTGAGTGCATGCATGGAGTGATTTGTGAGGTGGGTTTTTTAATAATTCAAAATAGTTGCGATGCGAAAGAGTTAATAAACTAAAGCCCTCAACAGCCAATAAACTTTGGAACCAGCTATCAGGTATACAGTAGAACCTGCCTTATAAGACCTTCAAAAATCATCAAAAATGAGGTCTTATAAGGGAGGGGTTTTATAAGGGAGTGTAATTTTAATACTTTACAAAGAAGGGCAATGTCTCAGAGAAGCAGGTCTTATGTGGGAGGGAGTCTTATAATGGGGAGGTCTTATAAGGGAGGTTCCACTGTAATAAATAATAATAATAAATAAATCTTCTATAGCGCTATTCTCCTGACACAGCAGGACTCACCGCACTTTACATGAAGAAGAGAAAAAAAGTAACTTTACCCCACACACACACACAAAAGATATTCAAAAATACATGTACTTAAAATTATTTAGAATAAAAATAACTTTATGAATCTCTCTCACACAACTCACATTTAAAATTACCTACATAAAACACGAATTATTATTTTTAAATATAAATAAAAATATTTAAAACGTCTTGCATTACAGGTTTGACTGACAGTGGATGGACAGACAGAAATTAACAGAGATATTTTCTGAAAAGATGCGTCTTCAGGCCAGTTTTGAAAGAAGACAGAGATGGAGAGCTGCGGAGAGAGAAAGGGAGATTGTTCCAGATGAGTGGTGCTTGGAA
>CM065708.1:13915245-13920245 GCA_017654935.2 Phymorhynchus buccinoides | reverse complement strand
GCCACAAGTAGTTAAGATAAGTAGACTGAGACCCCTGCGCCTTATAAAATAGTTTTAAAAAAATATAATAACAAAATCTGAAATTGGGGTAAAATGTGACGGATACGCCTTATAGTCCGAGAAACATGGAATAGTGAATGAAAATAGCAGAGTTATTTCAAGACGGAAGCACTGTAGTTTACAAGGCGCACCTTGGTGTAGAGTGGCACAGTGGTATCGCGTTCGCTTCGTGTCAAGTAAACCCGAGTTCGAACCTGGGTACAGGGGATTCTTTCCTCTCATTCTGCACTAGGCCATAACGGTCTGAACGTGGAGTCTTTCGGATGAGACGATAAACCGAGGTCCTGTGTGCCCATGCACTTAGCATACGTTAAACCCAGTGGCAACGAAAAAAGTTGTCATTTGGTAAAAATTTACCCCCCCCCCCCCCCCCCCCCCTCATCATGCCAAAAAAATTATTAAAAAAATAATAAAAATTGGGTGCAACGCGCTCTCCAGGTGGGAGCAACCCGAATTTCAGAGACGCCTCTGTGACTATAAAGTACCTAATACCTAATACCTAATATTATAAGGCGCAACACCCCAAATTTGACTCAAAATTTGGATGTTGTTGCTCTATTTTCTTACTATATTATCATTCACATTATAACAAGGCTCAAGGTTCTCAGTCTAGGAAAAAAGTACCATATTGTTCAGACTATAAGGCGATACTTTTTTGTACACAGACTGAGACCCCTGCGCCTTATAATATGACTACTAAAATAGTAAGAAAATATGACACAGTGGAACGACAGTGGAACCTCCCTTATAAGACTTCCCATGATAAGACTCCCTCCCATATAAGACCTACTTCTCTGAGACATTGCTCTTCTTTGTAAGTATTAAAATTACCTCCCTTATAAGACTCCCTCCCTCCTTATAAGACCTACTTCTCTGAGACATTGCTCTTCTTTGTAAGTATTAAAATTACTTCCCATTATAAGACTCCCTCCCTCCTTATAAGACCTACTTCTCTGAGACATTGCCCTTCTTTGTAAGTGTTAAAATTACCTCCCTTATAAGACCCCTCCCTTAAAAGACCCTCATTTTGGATGATTTTTGAAGGTCTGTAACAGAATCTGAATTTTGTGTAAAATTTGGGGGGTGCGCCTTATTATAATCTACAGTATAAAATAACTAATATAATGTAAAATACGGTAGTTCATGCGAATCGTGACTCACAGACATGGTCACAATCAGATCACGTTTTGGGTTGAATCGCATGCAGTGTCGCGCCGGCTCCTTATAAGGACGATAGGGGAGACCACTTCTCCATCAGTGTATAGGGACGGTAATAAATCAGGGGCTTAATACAGTTTTCTTTCTCTTTCTTTTTTTTTAAAGCAAAACCCTTCCAGCCTACCCCCCCCCCCCCCCCCCCCCCCCCCTTAGGGAAGAAGGATTCTCTGAAAGAATTTCTGCCGCGAGATCCAAGGTATTAACTCAAAGGCTCAGCCCTGATTATGTCTTTTTTTTTTTTTCTTTTCCCCCCCCCCCCCTCTCTCTCTCTCTCTCCTCTCTCTCCTCTCTCTCTCAAGATAAGATCCTTCGTTTTCTTTTCTTTTTTCTAAATTACGGAGAAACTCATTATTCTGTGATATGCTTTAGATGTAATCTCTTCCTGGGTTTTTTTCCTGAAACTTTTTTAAGGTTGTTGCTGCAAACTGCTTAGAATCCCCCCCCCCCCCCCCCCCCCCCTGTAATAGCTCCTAGCGCAACTGCATGAAAACAGGTCTATACTGTTGAGCTTAGGGAGAGAGAATATTAACTCGTTCGCATCGCAGCGATTTCGAATTATTTAAAAAAAAAAAAAATCACTCTAGCCATACACACAAACAAAACAGACATAAGCAAAAGGAGAAATGAAAGAAGATTACGGGTTTTTACTTCAGGTTTAGACATAGGGAAGTGGTAGATCAGACTTTTTTTTATATATACAGTGGAACCTCCCTTATATTAAGACCTCCCATTATAAGACTCCCTCCCATATACGACCTACGTCTCTGAGACATTTCCCTTCTTTGTAAGTATTAAAATTACCTCCCTTATAAGAGCCCTCCCTTATAAGACATAATTTTGGATGATTTTTGAAGGTCTTATAAAAAGAACACTCACAAGTCACTCCAGCCATACACACAAACAAAACATACATAAACAAAAGGAGAAATGAAAGAAGATTACAGGTTTTTACTTCATAGGGGAAGTGGTAGATCAGACTTTTTTTTTATATAGACTTTATATAGAAAAACTCTCTACACCGATTAGTTTCCCTACAAACAAGCCACTACAAAAGCAAAATCAGAGGCAAAAATGTGGTCTAAGGGAGCGAAGCGAACATAGAAGTGACCAAGGTATGGTGTGCACTCAGATTTACTTCCCTTGAAGCAAATGCATCGAATTGACAGCTATCTATTAATAATTCCGGACATATATGTCCGGAACGACTTGAATGAGTTAACGTGTAGATTTAACAAAACATTTTTTTTTAGAAACGACTTGAATGAACTAAGCAGCTTAGAGAGAATCTGAAGTGTATGGTAGTTGTTGCGATGTCATGCGCAAAGCGACTTCCTCTTTTCATCCGGCTTAACTATTCAAGCACCAGTCTACACTCCCACCAAATGAAAAGACATTTACTGCCAGGCACCCTGCCAAGTGTTTGTCTATTTTTATAGTAGCTGCATTGAGTCTGTGCTTACTGTTCCCTTTATGTGCTGGTTTGGAAGTCTGTGTTTGAAGAACAAGCGTGTGTTGGATGATGTGGTGAATGTGTGTAGTAAAGTTGTTGGAAAGAGAGAGATGGGTTTGAATGAGATGTACGAAAGACGAACCAAGCATAAAGCCAGGAAGATTGTAAATGACACCTCCCATGTTTTGAACAAACATTACGAACTATTACCTTCTGGACGTCGCTACAAAACTTTTAAAGTCAACTCCAGGGCACAGAAATCCTTCATCCCCAGATCCATCCACCTCCTAAACTCATGATCCTTTTAGGTTTAAATGTGTGTTCATCGTGTTAAAAGAAACTATGCATGCTTATCCTTAGATGTGTATGTATCCACATATAATGTGTATCTTTAAGTGTGTATTATGTGTAACTTTTGCTCCTATTCATGCATGCTGAATGTCGATGTCTTTGTTATTCTGGCACCTGAACAAAATTTCTCCTTGGGAGATAATAAAGTGAATTTGATTTGATTTGATTTCTATTGAAGAAAAGCATGCCGCGCTTGAAAAAAAAAAAAGTTACTCCCCTCTTGTTGCTGTTGAGATGCAACGGACAACCAAGAACGTCAACAAAATATATGGAGCTAGAAACAAGAGGTAGGCAAATGTCAAAGACCCACCAGATCATGTTTCAAAATCACGGGTTTCACATGTTTTCCCTCTTATAGCTGGTAAGAAATCTTGTTTTGACCAGACTTAATTCCCATGCAAATGCCCCCAAATTCAAAACGAAATATCATTTTAAAGAGCAGCCTCAATTTGAAGTTGGGGGCATTTGTATGTGGGTCACGGCTACCCAGAAAAAAACCAAGGGACTTAATCGTGGTGGGTCAGTGTGTCTTTAAAGTGAATAAAAAGTTCTGTCATTTTGACTGATCTAAATTGGCACGCCCCTCAATATATCGCATGTGCGCATGCATGCATGCACACACACACACACACACACACACACTACTCAAGCAGATCTTTTATAACTATGTGACTGTTCCCCCTTCCCCCATTTTCCACGATTTTGTTGTGTGTGTGTGTGTGTGTGTGTGTGTGTGTGTGTGTGTGTGTGTGTGTGTGTATGTGTGTGTATGTGTGTGTGCGTGTGTGTGTGTGTGTGTGGTGTGCGTGCGTGCGTGCATGCGTGCGTGTGCGTGCGTGCGTGCGTGTGTGTGTGTCAAGTCAAAGTCAAAAATACTTTATTATCACGTTAGGTGAAATTACAGTGTGGTCTCGTACAAGCACAATACAATCAAAGAAATACAACTAAGGAAAAATGAATGACAAATCATGCTTCGCAAAAAAATTGAACATAGTTAGGGTCGATACAAGCGACTATCAAAACAATAAGAACTGCCCTCTTTCCCACCATTTCTATTATCGCATTCATTTGTTCACCCCCACCCTACCCCAAACCCCCCCTCTCCAAGTCACCCAAAGCTTATATTTTGGGTCCCTTCCCGTTCCAAACATTTCATGCGCCCCTCTCTCGCTCGCGCGCTCTCTCTCTCTCTCTATCTCTCTCTCTCTCTCTCTCTCTCTCGCTCTCTCTCTCTCCCCCCCCTCTCCCCCCTTATTGATGGCTATTACTAATGAGAGAACAGTACCTAATCTAGTTCTGTATTTGTACAAAGCTTTCCGGTTAAGAGAGACAATTATATCCTAGTTTGTAATTGATTGCTAGTATATATGCTTGTGTTCCAAAGCAATTTGTTGTCGTTCTCAAGTGCTATAATCAACTGATGTATAAATATTAATTATTGCCCCTTATTCATATGGGGCTTTGGCCTTTGAATAAATAAACCATTCGACTTCGACTTCTCTCTCCACCACTCCCACCTCTTACTCCCCCCCCCCCCCCCCCTACCTTTCCCATGCATATGTAATTATGCGCCTAAAAGCTTAAGTGTGCAAAATCTTTGAAGAAGAATTTGCATGCAATCTGCAATTTGCATACACACCGACTGACCAAGTGTTGTGAAATGCTAACCTCTTCACTGCTCTGTTGGCGACAGGAACAGCGTTAGTCATAGATGGTGTCATAACTTTTGATGTCAAAACCATGGGATGATGGTCTTTGGCTTAACCCTTTCACCGCCAGCCATATTTCAGCCAAAAACTCCCATTAAATTTACCTGGGTAGAGAACAAAATCCATTTGCAGTATCAGGGATTCTTCTGTGACACGTATAAAATAAGGTTTATCCTTACTTCCCAAAACTAACACAATAGGGTCTTTGGATA
>CM065708.1:13905245-13907745 GCA_017654935.2 Phymorhynchus buccinoides | reverse complement strand
TGCTCTAATTTCAAGACAAACACTGCAGGTGTCTGTAGTTCTCGGGCCTGGTTAACGCCGGGATATCATTATGAAAAGAAGCGTAGAATACAGCCCTGTCATGCCGTCTCAGACCGATACAGAACTCCATAGCATCATCATCATCATCATCATCAGTCATCCGCCTCATTTCCATCAATCATTAAAAAAAGAAAAATGTCTCAAATTCGGTGGCTTTGCAAGCCCTGCTCTCATGGTGACCTCAGTTTCGGTTAGAAACCATAGTCTTTGGTCAGCATTTAACATGGTGAAAGCCCTGACATGGATTTAGTTGTCGACAGGGCTATAATTTTAATCTTAATCTTTTTTTTTCAAAGCGCTTTACAATCAGCATTGAAACAATCACACACGCGCACACACACACACACAAACAGACACACACGCACGTACGTGCACGCTCGCGAGTGAACGCGTTCTTGCACACAGACATACCCACACAGACCCACACACATTTCATCAAACACACAGAAAACACATTATCACTGAAACACACACACACACTTACACAAACATACACTTGTACAAACACGTGCGCACGCACAGAGAGAGGGAGAGAGAGAGAGAGAGAGAGAGAGAGAGAGAGAGAGAGAGAGAGAGAGAGAGAGAGAGAAGAAGGAGGCGCATGAAATGTTGGGAACGGGAAGGGACCCAAAATGTGTGAAAGCTTGGGGTGAATTGGAGAGGGTGGGGGTGGGGGGGGGGGGGGGGGTGAATAAATGAATGCGAGGATAGAAATGGTGGGAAAGAGGGCAGTTCTTAATGTTTCGATAGTCGCTGGTATCATCAACCCCTATCTATGTCCAACTTCTTGCGAAGCGTGATTAGTTGTCCATTTTTCCCTTAGTTTTTTTTTCTCTCCATTTTTAATGCATGCAAATGTGTTTCCACGCTTGCATTGTGCTTGTAATGAGACCACACTGCAATTTCACCTAACGTGATAATAAAGTATTTTTGACTTTGACTTTGACTTTGACTTCACACACACACACACAGACACACACACGCAGTCACATACACACACACCAGACCTGTTTACCCCCTACACAAGTCTTTGAGTAGTCTGGGTAGCTGAAATGAGTAGTTTGGGTGCAACATGTGTAGTTTTATTCATTAGACCATCAAACAATGTTCACTGAAAATGAGTAATTAGAGCATTATTTTCAATTTTGAAGAGTAGTAGAGGTCTCAGGCATGAAAGTGGGTGAAGAAAAGAGGAAAAATTTTCGTCCGAGAAGTCCTTCCACCCGGATTTTCACCTCACGTCAGAAGTTTTGTTGAGGGGGGGGAAAGGGGGAGGCAAAAAATATTTTCGTTTTGTTGACGGGGGGGGGGGGGGGGGGGGGGGGGGGGCAAACAGTACGTTCCAAAACGTTTTTTTTTTTCAACTATACATTCTCGCCTACTTTACGTCACAAATGTTATTCAGCAAGGAGGGGGTCATCAAAATTCATCGGCACAAATACCTTCCACACACATTTTCAGATATCATCGCTACTTTTAGTGAGCGGGAGGTGCTCCTTTCGCCTTCCTTCGCACAATTGAAGCGAGTGAGCTAAAGCAACTTCCCGTTAACCAGTTTCAGAATCCCGCCAAATAAAGACTTGTACATATAAGAATACGGCAAGATCGGTCCTTTACGCGGATTTTTTTTATTTTATGCGGAAGTTGTGACAAATTTACGCGGATTTTCCGCGAAACGATGAATTCTTTCATGCCTGAGGTCTAAATTGAGTAGAATACTACTCGAAAAGAGTAGAGTAGTTACAGGTCTGTTGCATTGTGCTTGTAACGAGACCACACTGTAATTTCACCTAACGTGATAATAAAGTATTTTTGACTTTGACTTTGACTTGACACACACACACACAGACACACACAAACACACACACGCACGCACACACACACAAACACACGAATGTATTGTGCTTGTAACGAGACCACACTGTAATTTCAGCTAATGTGATAATAAAGTATTTTTGACTTTGACTTTGACTTGACACACACACACACACAGACACACACACACGCACTCACACACATTCACACATACACGAGACCACACTGTAATTTCAGCTAATGTGATAATAAAGTATTTTTGACTTTGACTTTGACTTGACACACACACACACACAGACACACACACGCACTCACACACATTCACACACACACAAACACACGAGACCACACTGTAATTTCAGCTAACGTGATAATAAAGTATTTTTGACTTTGACTTTGACTTGACTTGACACACACACAGACACACACACTCACACTCACTAACACACATTGCCCACTTACAAAGGCCTGGCGGGTTCAGAGGCGGGCAGGGTGCCGTCCCTGTGGATCTCCTCCCCATCATCATCATCCTCTTCATCCTCATCCTCGTCGTCCTCCACGATCACCGCCTTGGCCTCGCGCTCCTCCGCACCCATCCGACTGAGGTGAGCCGCTAGCCTGTCCA
>CM065708.1:13882745-13900245 GCA_017654935.2 Phymorhynchus buccinoides | reverse complement strand
CTGGAAGTTCCGTTTCAGCGTGCTCTCTCCGGGGATCTGTAGGATGGAGCTGGGCAAAAGAGAGAGAGAAAATATCGTCATCACTTTCATCGCCGTCATCATCAAGTAGTAGTACAGTCGACCCCCTCTTTTAAGACCTTCAAAAAATCATGAAAAATCGGTCGTAAAAGAGGGGGGTCTTAAATCAGGGGTGACCAAAAGAATGCACTCAGTGACTCACTACACCGTATATGACGCACAGCACAAGCATATGTCTCCTCACTACTTTCACCCTTTGCTCAAGAGTGAGCGTCACACGTTTCCTTTTTTTTTTACCCACATCACTACACTGACTGTGCTTTCTCCGCCATTCTTGAATGAAACATCCGGAGTAGCGCGGCTTGAATTAGCGCAGAGAAATCTCGCGAGATCGGACCCTCGCGAGATTGACATTGGCTAACAACAGTGGTACCCCAGCTGTGCGTCGGCTCGAACTGAGGCCAAGAAGGATAGATATCATGCGTTTTTGCGACTGATAATTGTCAGAATGTGTTGCATCGGTCATAAAATCAACAAGATTTACAGTCGTAAAACGCGTTAGAGGGGGAGCCGTAAATGAGGAGGCAAGTTTTGAAGAAAGACGATCCGTCATTCATATTTCGGTCTTAAAAGAGGGGAGGTCGTAAATCAGAGGGCCGTTCGTGAGGGGGTCGACTGTAGTAGTAGTAACACTACCGTACATTTCTGACTATAATGCGCACCTTTGTTTAAGGCGCACCCCCAAAATTGTACCAGATTTTGTCATGATATTTCCTTACTATTTTATTAGTTATATTATAAGGCGCAGGGGTCTGAGTCCGAGGAAAAAGTATCGCCTTATAGTCCAAAAAATACAGTAGTAGTAGTAAATTAGGGCTAGAAGTGGGCCTTGCGGCCCTTTTATGGACCTTTCTCGGTTGTGACTTTGGTTTGTTTCAGGGTGGCTTGCTTTCTACAGCTAAACTATAAAATTTAACAAAAATATGGAATGGATTTTTTCTTCTCACACATGCAAGCTTTCAAACAATAATGATTGGAATAATTAAATACTTAAAACAACACTGTAAACAGATAGTAAACAGATAACATTTTAAATTAGTGGGTTAGAGAGTATTCAATAGGCAACATGAGTTAAGAAACTCATCAACACTGAAAGCCTCGATAGCTCATTGCTAGAGTGTCTGTCTGTCATTGAAGGCTTTGCCTCTTGGTTTTTTTATTCATCAAAAGTAGTATAAAAATTTGACATCATTGTGTCTTTGTCCAGAAGATTTTTGAATATATTTATGTTAGGTGCAGCCTTAAATGTTAGCTAACAAATTATTCCAATAGCATCATAATCCAATATCAGAATCACCATGAAGATATAACCGTTTAAAGATAGAATTTTACGTACATTCTGTTTTTAAACGGATATATCTATTTCAGAACACATTTCACAATTTTCACAGACCAAAGCCATTTCTCAAAGACTTTCAAAGACCTCCAAAGACTGTCTGAACATGAAAATGACACTCCATTTCTCAAAGACTTTCAAAGACCTTCAAAGACTGTCTGAACATGAAAATGGCACTCCATTTCTCAAAGACCTTCAAAGACCTCCAAAGACTGTCTGAACATGAAAATGGCACTCCATTTCTCAAAGACTTTCAAAGACCTTCAAAGACTGTCTGAACATGAAAATGGCACTCCATTTCTCAAAGACCTTCAAAGACCTCCAAAGACTGTCTGAACATGAAAATGGCACTCCATTTCTCAAAGACTTTCAAAGACCTTCAAAGACTGTCTGAACATGAAAATGGCACTCCATTTCTCAAAGACCTTCAAAGACCTTCAAAGACTGTCTGAACATGAAAATGGCACTCCATTTCTCAAAGACCTCCAAAGACCTCCAAAGACTGTCTGAACATGAAAATGGCACTCCATTTCTCAAAGACTTTCAAAGACCTTCAAAGACTGTCTGAACATGAAAATGGCACTCCATTTCTCAAAGACTTTCAAAGACCTTCAAAGACTGTCTGAACATGAAAATGGCACTCCATTTCTCAAAGACTTTCAAAGACCTCCAAAGACTGTCTGAACATGAAAATGGCACTCCATTTCTCAAAGACTTTCAAAGACCTCCAAAGACTGTCTGAACATGAAAATGGCACTCCATTTCTCAAAGACTTTCAAAGACCTCCAAAGACTGTCTGAACATGAAAATGGCACTCTCAAAGACCTCCAAAGACTGTCTGAACATGAAAATGGCACCCCATTTCTCAAAGACCTCCAAAGACTGTCTGAACATGAAAATGGCACCCCATTTCTCAAAGACTTCCAAAGACTGTCTGAACATGAAAATGGCACTCCATTTCTGAAAGACTTTCAAAGACCTTCAAAGACTGCATGAACCCTGGGTCCTTACCTGGGTTCCCCGGGCATGGTGCTCTCATCTTCCTCGTCGTTATCGCTGCCTTCGTACTCGTACTCTGTCTCATGGTCTTCCCCTGAAACGTACCACACCGTCTTTAGTATTCTTCTTTCTATGTAAGTTTCCTCGTCGTTATGTGCTTGTAACTTCCTCTAATCTGCCACTCTCTTTGACTCTGCCTTTTTCCTTTGCTTACTGTCATCTACTATCTTTCTGACTCATTATTGGCCCATTCTCCTGCCTCTTTTCCAAAAAAATCTTCAAGATAACTTTTCTCCTTTGAGCTCCTCCGAAATCGGAATGTGTCGTCTGTATGCAGCAGGGAGACCCATAAAATAAGGCAACACTTAACTCATTCAAGTTGTTCCGGACAAACAGATAGCTGTCAATTTGATGCATTTGCTTCAAGGGAATAAATCTGTGTGCACACAATACCTTGGTCACTTCTAAACACGCTTCGCTCCCTTACACCACAATTTTGCCTCTGACATTGCCTTTGTAGTTGTTTGTTGTGGGGAAACCAATCCGTGTAGAGTTTTTCTCAAGTCTATATATACAAAAGTCTGATCTACCACTTCCCTATGTCTAAACCTGAAGTAAACACCCGTAATCTTCTTTCATTTCTCCCTTTGTTTATAATAATAATAATAATAATAATAATAATAACAAACATTTATAGAGCGCCCTTTCTCTCTTGAGCTCACGGCGCTTTATTGTACATTTTGTTTGTGTGCATGGCTAGAGTGATGTGTGAGTTTTTTCATTAATTCAAAATGCGAGATTCAAGATGCGAATGAGTTAATGTTGGTATCAGTGGCTGGTCGAACAATGAGCCAGGGGGCAGTCAAACCAGTAGGGGCTTAGCGCGTGATATTCTTAGTTGGGGGTAGTGAGAGAGAGAGAGAGACTCCCCCTCTCTCTCTCTCACTACTATCATGCGCTAAGCCCCTACTGGTTTGACTGCCCCCTGGCGGTAAAATTAGCGTCCTAAGTTGACCATTAACCCTTTACATCACCACGCACTACCGACCTTTCCTGTTCTTCTTGTGCCTGTCGATGTGGTCCTTCAGCTGGATGCGGGTCTGCCGCTGGGTGGGCTGGTCGTACAATTAACCCTTTATGTAGCAATCTGTAGCTGATCGTACAATTAACCCTTTATGTCACAATCAGTGGCTGGTCATACAATTAACCCTTTATGTCACAATCTGTGGCTGGTCATACAATTAACCCTTTATGTAGCAATCTGTAGCTGATCGTACAATTAACCCTTTATGTCACAATCAGTGGCTGGTCATACAATTAACCCTTTATGTCACAATCTGTGGCTGGTCATACAATTAACCCTTTATGTAGCAATCTGTAGCTGATCGTACAATTAACCCTTTATGTCACAATCAGTGGCTGGTCGTACAATTAACCCTTTACTACCGACCTTTCCTGTTCTTCTTGTGCCTGTCGATGTGGTCCTTCAGCTGGATGCGGGTCTGCCGCTGGGTGGGCTGGTCATACAATTAACCCTTTATGTCACAATCAGTGGCTGGTCGTACAATTAACCCTTTATGTCACAATCAGTGGCTGGTCGTACAATTAACCCTTTATGTCACAATCAGTGGCTGGTCGTACAATTAACCCTTTACTACCGACCTTTCCTGTTCTTCTTGTGCCTGTCGATGTGGTCCTTCAGCTGGATGCGGGTCTGCCGCTCGGTGGGCTGGTCGCGGATGAAGGGGTGCTTGAGCAGCTGCTCCGTGTTGGGCCTGGCCGTGTAGTCCTTGATGAGGCACGACTCCACAAAGTTGTGCAGCTTGCTCGACCTTGGTGGGGGGGGGGGGGTGAAAGCAAAAATCGCTTTAACCCTTTCACCGCCAACGTCGCATTTATGCACCACAATGGTTGAACCCTTTCGCCACTAAAGCCATCCTTTTACCACGACAAGTCTTCAAGTACACAAGAGACATTCCCACATCATTAACAAGTAATAAAAGAAAACAAACGCCCAAAATATTAGCAAATTTTCCACCCAAAATATTAGCAAATTTTCCGCCCAAAATATTAGCAAATTTTCAACTATATGCAGTTTTCTTCGGGCCATCTTACTGACACAAAACTAGATTCTGATGTCGTCAAAATAATTACATCGTAGCAATCTTACGACGTCATACTGTTGGTCTCGGATTCTGCTACCTGAACAGGCCGGGGTGTGGCTGCGAATTGGGATTCGGAATGAGCGGCGTACGGCCACTGTACGGCCAAGAAGATGGGACAGCAAAAACAATTAAAATTTGTTTTTAATCTTACGACATCATAAGGTCTATGGATTAAAGGTAAGTGAATTATTTTTTAAATTATGTTTAAAGAGGCACCCTGACGGATGCGTTTTTGCAAGAAACACGTTGATATCACCAGGAAAACACCCTTTACAGAGATCGCAACACTCACTTTGCTCTGGTTTCCTAGAAATCAAACCGTCAAATCGGCGATTCCTCCTTGGCGGAGGTGCTGGAAGTCAAATTCTTTCAGTGAAAGAAAAGGCACGTGCCTTCTCTTTTCTAAAGGCCGCCTGAAATCGCTTAGACCAAATCACGAAATTTCCACAACACAAGTGGTTTTAATTACAGTTTAACAAAAGGAGTTTTACTCACAACAAAGGAAACAGCTCCAATTTTTTACTGCACCACAAAGAAGAAAAAAGCTTCAACCGCTCGAGTGGCCTCCACCCACCCCATCCAAAATGGCTTCTCTCTCCGGCAACTCCGCCAAGTTTTGACAGTTTGATTTCTAGGAAACCAGAGCAAACTGAGTGTTCCGATCCTTGAAAAGGCTGTCTTTCTGGTGACCTCGACGCGTTTCTTGCAAAAACTCATCCGTCAGGGTGTCCCTTTAAGTTATTTGACACAACTAAAAGCAGAGATGTGAGAGGGCCTAAAGCAAAGAAAACGTAGCCAATGGTATCGTCAAAGTCAGAGCTTCAGAGGTCATATGACCCCTGATTACAAAAAAAGATGGGTCCATTTCCAAATTAAGGTGACACACTGCGCAGCTTTAGGACATTTGTTGTTAATTTTTGTTTCTCAGGAACTAATAAAGATATCTTAATGAAATTGTGCACACTTATTCAGTGCATAGTCCTGCCTATTTCCACCAAATTTAAAGTCTCTATGTGTAGGGGTTATGAAAATATGGTAACCAGCCACAAAAATTTCACATGAAATCTTGGCCCCTTACCAGCGCTGGATTGAAGTGCTGCATGGTGATGCTGATCATTTCTCCACTTTGCCAAGACATCAAAGGGTGCAACTAACACAACATGAGGATGCTTGAGTCATTTACTCGTGTTCTTCATCATATTTATTACCCTGACGGGATTCTGTAATTTTTCACCATTGTTTTGACAAGATGAAGACAAATCATGTGTCACTGTAGTATTACACTTCAATTTTACCGCAGACTTCGTGGGTCAGATTGAGGGAGCAAATGACTATCAATACGGGTCAATGACCCGGGCCCGCTGACAATCTGAAGCTCTGCAAAGTACTAAAACAAAACTTTGCCTGCGACATCATATTTTTCGCGGCTCGCCTCTCTGTGGATCTTACTGTCCGGTTTCATCCCGCCAAGCCAAAGATATTCTAAAAGGATAAGATGGATTACTTAAAAGCTCGGCGAACCGGGCTGATAGAGTTATCGTTAGTGCGGACGTGTACACTATTCACAGTGGAGGCTATCCAAAAACTCGGACTGGAACTTGAACGGAGAATTCAACTGGCCTATCGATGTGTAAAATGTGTCCTGTTTAAAAGGGACATAACCAGTGTTTCTGTCCTCACTACTCATATAGGGAAAAGAGACCGGATGTTTATCTTCCCCTGTACAGTCTTTGGCCAAGCCTCGTCAAATGTATGTTGGCGTCCTTTGTCCATCTGCTCTTTCTTCATATCTATGGTGTGATGTATAATTTTCATGGCTGAAGATAGAACATTCACTCAATAGCTTTCAAAACATCCAAATCCTACTTCGAAATGACACTGGAAAGAAGATAAACGCATCAAAAAGGCGCATTGCCATTGGACGTAACTGGCCAACCACAGCGAATCTTACGAAATTCACTCAAGAGAATGAAACTTCCATTTTCACCGTATGCGCGGGGGGGGGGGGTGGAAAAGTCTACCAAACTCGACCATCTGTATGATCTTTCTCTCGCTCTGTACGTTGGTTGTGGGTTTTTTAGTCGAAAAGAAAAAATGCATTTACGCACTTCCGCGTACCTCTCACTTCCCTGTAAAAGACATTATAATCTACACCCTCACTCACCACTTGGTGGGGTTTTTCAGTCTAGGCGGTGGATTTCTGGGTATAAGGAAGAGAGCCCGCATGGGATGCATATCACAGAGAGCTGGAAAAGAAAGAAAAATAAGAAAAAAATAAAAAGGAAAAAAAAAAAAAGGAAAAAAAGCAAACAATCACTTTAAAGACCTAGAAGAGCCGGCTGTCAAAATCACGTATTTCACGTGATTTCCCTCTTATATCTGGTAAAAAATCTTATTTTGACCAAGTGTTGCTCCCATACACATTGAAAACGAGGCATCACTTTAAAGAGCAGCCTCGATCGTATACGAGGACAGTCACGAAAACGAGGCATCACTTTAAAGAGCAGCCTCGATCGTATACGAGGACAGTCACGAAAACGAGGCATCACTTTAAAGAGCAGCCTCGATCGTATACGAGGACAGTCACGAAAACGAGGCATCACTTTAAAGAGCAGCCTCGATCGTATACGAGGACAGTCACGAAAACGAGGCATCACTTTAAAGAGCAGCCTCGATCGCATACGAGGACAGTCACGAAAACGAGGCATCACTTTAAAGAGCAGCCTCGATCGTATACGAGGTAAGTCTAAATGCGGACCACATCGACCGACAAAAAAAAAACAAGGGACTTAATCCAGCCGGCTCTGTGGGTCTTTAAAAAATATTAAAGCAAACGCTCCGATTGGCTTTTTCCTCTCTTTGAAACTAAAATGACGCTACATAACAACTTTAACTTTTTAAGCCCCTTATAGCCTGATTCCGCCCATGACATCCATTGCTTTCTCCTACCAAACCGTCTAAAACCGCCCCCGTACACCCACCTTGTTATGTATTTTGGAGTTAAAACTGCAATATCAAAAAATCAAAAATATCACATAACAAACAAAAATTGCAAGTTAAACATTCTTCATTTATACACAAACCCTGAGCATTTGAAGTCAATCCATCAAGTAGTTATTTTTTAATATTTTTTTAAACAAAGTACCCCATTTTTGTCCCAGTTTACCAACTTTAATTTGGTGGTTACAGGGAGTGGAGTCGTCATTTCAATCGGGGTTACAAGTGTTAAAGGCAATGTCTGAACTCCCTTATCCCTTCACAAACACACACACATAATCCCCCGAAGTCGGAGTGTGGCTGGCCACGTGGCGGGGTAATAAAAAAAAAAAAGGGCACGCACGTAATGTTCTCATCCGTAGCTGATGCACTTGCGCCATAGTGTTCCGAGTGCTTCCACTTTGGGGATGATCCCTGGAGTCTTTTAGCCAGGGTGTGCAAACAACAACAACAACACACATGCAGGTACAAAGAGAGACAGAGAGAGAGAGATAAGAAATCCTGTACTATGATCAGGGGTCACGCTAACGCATGTTTCTTGCGTATTTGACGCGCTTAAAAAATCGCTGACGCATTTTTACGGCGTTTAAGCGTAATCCGTACGCAAAATGACGCCCGCCCAATATATCGCATCTGAGTCTAGATGGTGAATCAGAGTCCTACGGTCCCTACACGTATAGTGGTTCTGCTACACCAAACATTGGAACAGACAATAGAAAAGTGCAACTGCTTTCAGTACTGCTGTGACGTAGGCGCAGTGCAGTGTGGCGGGAAAATCACTGTAAGCGCATTGGGGTGATAACAGGGCTCGTGTCGACTTTGAGGATCGCTGTGATCGCCGAAAATGACTGGTTAGTGAATAAAAATGCATGTTTTTGTTGCTAGTCTTGTTTTCATTGTTTTTAGCTTAGATTTATCATTTTGTTCTTTGATGTGATTTTTTGCTTCCCTTACGCATTTTTTTGCAGACGTTGCGTAAGCAAAACGTCAAAAACACTAGCGCGACCCCTGTATGATACTATACCCAGTATTGAAATGAAAAGTACTACACACACGTACAAACCAGTAAACTGTACAGCTAACAAATAAATCCTTGTTGGGGTTTTTTTCTTTCTTTTTTTTTATGCATTTTTTCCATAATTTGTTGATGTTAAATTCTGTAAAAACAAAAGTTAAATGAGGTTAATTTTTTATTTAACCTCTTCGCTGCCCACGACGTATATATACGTCCTCTATAGCGCTTCAGTACTTGCCACCAACGTATATATACGTCACCACTAAGTAGCGGTATTACCGCGTTCAAAAATCGCGTGGCAAATCGGCAGCGCATGCGCAAGTAGTAGGCGGAAGAGAAGGGGTTAAAGGTAATAAGGTTAAATAAAATAAAAGAAGAACAAATCCATACTCACGAGGTTTCCCTTCCGCCATTTCAATGGCTGTTATTCCCAGCGACCACAAGTCACTCTGTGAACACACACAATGTTTACTAAGTTAGCAATTGGCCACTGCAACAACCACCATGTTTTGCCAGAATAGTCTGAAGTCCCATCCTCTGAAAACCACGGTACAAGGGCCGTCAAGACCACCAGACTATAGCGGGACAACACTGAAATCAATTCCCAACATGACCAAAAAGGCTGCATGCAGTGAGGAATCACTATAAAATGCTATTTTTAAAACAAGATATCTCTAAATAAACAGGTACTCATTTATTTCACTGCATTTATTTCACAGCATTTCACGGCCTGCCTTGCCTTCACACACTCTCAAACACACCATTCGCTGGGGCGCTTAGTTGGACATTTTTTACTCCCAAACGCAAGCGTGCGCTCAACCAAAATACGGACCATGCAGTTTGAGAATAACTTTGCGGTCTTATTTTCTGTGGAGAAAATGTTTTCTCGGTGGAGATTCCTTTTACTACGACAATTCTACCCCTTAAAATGTGCAACTGGGGGTGAAAATACCCGTTAATATTCTCAACAGGGGGTGAGCCTAGGCCTTAAAGGGGCACCCTGATGGATGAGTTTTTGTAAGAAACACGTCGAGATCACCAGGAAAACACCCTTTACAGAGATCGTAACACTCACTTTGCTCTGGTTTCCTAGAAATCAAACTGTAAAATCGGTGATTCCTCCTTGGCGGAGGTGCTGAAAGTCAAATTCTTTCACCCAAAGAGAAAGCGTGTGCCTTTTCTTTTCTAATGGCCGGCAAATCGTTTGCACGAAATTTCCGCAATACAAGCTTCTTTTTTTTCCTTTAAATTTGTTATACAGTTTATCTAAAGGAGTTTCGCTCACAACAAAGGAAATAGCACCTTTTTTTTTTTACTGCATTACAAAAACAGAAAACGCTTCAACCACAATGAGTGACCTCCACCCACCCCATCCAAAATGGCTATTATCTCCGGCATCTCCGCCAAGGAGGAATCGACGTTTTGACGGTTTAATTTATAGGAAACCAGAGCAAAGTGAGTGTTCCGATCCTTGAAAAGGCTGTCTTTCTGGTGATTTTGACGTGTTTCTTGCAAAAACTAATCCGTCAGGGTGCACCTTTAAGAGGGGAAAAGATCAGAAGCCCTGCTGGATCAACCTACCCTGTTGTCGTAGGTGGCATCTGGGTTTTCATCACAGGCTATCACTTCGGGCGCCATCCTGGTCAACAAGACACACGCAACAGATTCCATCAGTATTTCTCACACACACACACACACACACACACACACACACACACAACACACACACACACGCACGCACGCACACACACATGCACGCACACACACAAAAGATTCATAATAATAATTAATAATGCTTATATAGCGCATAATCTTGCTAAGCAGCTCAATGCGCTTTTCACTCACCATTCGTACAAACATTTATAACAGACTGGTTCACGTAGCCTCACCATACATCCTCACACACACACACACACACTGGACTGGAACCAATTTATTGTCAGATTAACTACAACAGTTGTGCTAACATTGAAAAAAAATGTATAGCAAAAAAATTAAATGCAATAAATAACAAAGAAATTGAACAAGAATACAATTGCAAACTAAAAATATCTATTAATCTCTCTCTCTCTCTCTCTTTCTCTCTCTCTCCCTCTCACTCTCTCTCTATCTCTCTCACTCTCTCTAACTCATTCTCTTTCACACACACAATAATCCTCTCACTGACAATTTATCACACTCACTCACACACACAGATTGAAGATACTGACAAGTATGATGTGCCAATGAAGGTCTTACGACAACCAATAATCTTGTCCAGCTGAGCACTGACCCCCCCCCCCCACAAACACACACAGATTGAAGATACTGACCAGTACGGTGTGCCAATGAAGGTGTTGCGACGACCAATAGTCTTGTCCAGCTGAGCACTGACCCCAAAGTCCACTGCACACACAAAGAATACAGTTGTGGTTTTTTTTTACTCTGCCGGCGCATGCGTGCATGTGTCTGTGTGTGTTTGTGGGTGAGTGCATGCATGCATGTGTGCGTATGTGCATGACTTCATTCGTATTGGTCAATGGAACATTCTACAGTAGAACCTCCCTTATGATGTTGTTTTTGTTCTGGGGGGCACACCCAGTGCCATGTGAACATTTCGCATGGCCTTGGGTGGGAAGATTACGGTGCATGGCTGCTTTTAAAGGGCCCCGCCACATGGGCGACCATACTCCGACTTCAGGGGACTTCGCTCCATTCATGGAGCCACCCCACACATTCACTCCACACGAGGAGTGACAACAACCAACAATTCTTTACGGTGTGTAGGGAGAACTGCCATTAGTAAAGACAACTACCATTGGGCACAGCCGCATCATTTTAATATTGGCCATGGGTCAATTTCACTTGCATCACATGTACAGACACAATGAATAGCCAGGGACCTTTGGCCGAGAACCTCCCTTATAAGACCTCCCATTATAAGACTCCCTCTCATATAAGACCTACTTCTTTGAGACATTGCACTTCTTTGTAAGTATTAAAATTACCTCCTTTATAAGACCCCTCCCTTATAAGACCTGATTTTGGATGATTTTTGAAGGTCTTATAAGGGAGGTTCCACTGTAATAGAATTTCTATGCTTTGGTAAGCACAAATGTATGTGTGTTTGGAGCGATTGCATGCACTATGTGCCTTGATTTACTTTGTGTGCTTGTGCACATGTGTGTGCATGAATGCGTGCATGGGTGGGCGCCTGCATTCTTTTATGATTGTTCTGTGTGTGTGTGTGTGTGTGTGTGTGTGTGTGTGTGTGTGTGTGTGTGTGTGTGTGTGTGTGTATGTGTGTGTGTGTATGTGTGTGTGTGTGTGTGCATGCGTGTCTGTGTGTGTGTGTGTGTGTGTGTGTGTGTGAATGTGTGTGTGTATGTGTGTGTGTGTGTGTGTATGTGTGTGTGTGTTTATGATTGTTCTGTGTGTCTGTGTGTGTGCGTGACGTGTGTGCATGTGTGTGTGTGTGTGTATGCGTGTCTCTGTGTCTGTGCGTGTGTGTGTGTGTGTGTATGTGTGTGTGAGTGTGTGTGTGTGTGTGTGTGTATGTGTGTGTGTGTGTGTGTGTTTATGATTGTTCTGTGTGTGCATGCGTGTGCATGTGAGGCATGCGTGCTATTGTCTGCTCACCCAGTTTGACCTCAGCGTTGTCGGTCAGCAGCACATTCTGTCCCTTGATGTCCCTGTGGATGACCCTACTGTTGTGCAGATGGGCCAGACCCTGGAGAGAAAAAAAAACCACACACATACAAACCAGCAGGGCTCCCAATTGTCCCGCAAGACAAGGGGTCCCAGGGACTCCTTCACTTACAGCATAGAGGGTCCTAGAGGCGGGATAGAGGGTCTCAGTAACATTGCGAATGCCAAAAAGAATTTTTCTAGTGCATCCCTGGGACCCCCTGCACATTCTTTTAGAGGGTCCTTTAGAATTTTAGTGCTTCATAGACCCCCAAATGGGGGTCCCTGGGAGCCCTGCCTGTTTTTATTTTTCTCTGATCCCAGGTAACAAATGAACAACAACAAAAACACGTACAAACCAGTCGACATTTCAAACACAAACTAAACTCACAGGACAACTAACTGCTCAACAAGCCTTTTTTATTTTTCTCTGATCCCAGGTAACAAATGTACAAAAAACACGTACAAACCAGTCGACATTTCAAACACAAACTAAACTCACAGGACAACTAACTGCTCAACAAGCCTTTTTTTTATTTTTCTCTGATCCCAGGTAACAAATGTACAAAAAACACGTACAAACCAGTCGACATTTCAAACACAAACTAAACTCACAGGACAACTAACTGCTCAACAAGCCTTTTTTTTATTTTTCTCTGATCCCAGGTAACAAATGTACAAAAAACACGTACAAACCAGTCGACATTTCAAACACAAACTAAACTCACAGGACAACTAACCGCTCAACAAGCCTATATCTATTTTTCTCTCTGATCCCCGGTAAGGAAAAAAGGTGGCAAAGTGGTTAAGACGTTCACCTGCCAAATGTAACGCGTGAGTGACCCAGGTTCGAATCCCGGCCTCGCCCTTTCTTTCTAGTTTGACAGGAAAATCGAACTGACTGTCCAGTCCTTCGGATGGGGACTTAAAGCTAGTCTCTCCCCCAGTTGTTTTTTCCGAAAATCGTCTATTGTCCTTAATTAAGTTCCTCTAGGCTGAGAGATTGGGGGATGCATCAAAGGCAAAGCATTTCCACCGAAAACAAAATTCACCCCAGGTTTGCGGAATAGCAGTTGTCCTCTCAGCTATCTGCAAGTCATAGTCACACATCATTGGCAAATTTATATCCGCTGACTTCTCTTTACGCATTCACCATGGGTGCAACTCTCCAAAATGGAAAAAAAACTGAAAGGCAGGGGTCCAGGGACCCATGACCCCAGCAGGGTACAGGGGCAGAGCCCCGTCGGACAATTCAGGGGGGCCAAGTTAAGAGAGAGAGATAACGAGACAGACAGACAGTTAAAATGATAGACAGAGACAGTTCTGAGTCTGATAAGCCTTGTAAAATTAATACACTGCCTTTGTAAACTTCAAAGATAGAACAACCAAGTTCAAAACGCCCCAAATCGCTTGTGGTCAATTTTTGGGGGGATGAAGTTCAGTTTCTGGTCAAATTAAAAATACTGAAATCAGTGTAAAAATGAAAGAGTATCACCCATGCTCACTGTAGGCCTCGTACACAATAGATGCAGAAATACTACGCGCAATCCGTAAATAAGTACAAGAAAGAAGGGGGGAAAATATGCGGATATGGGGAAATTCGGACACGTGCCAGACCAGACCTGTTTACCCCCTACACAAGTCTCGAGTAGTCTGGATAGCTGAAATGAGTAGTTTTGGTGCAAAATGTGTAGTTTTATTCATTAAACCATCAAACAATGTTCACTGAAAATGAGTAGCAATCAAGAATTAAAGAGCATTATTTTCAATTTTGAAGAGTACTAGACATCCCACAGCTGTTCCACCCCATACAAAATCAAGCTATTTAGTTTAGAGACTGAATTCATAAATCTTAGATAAAAATTGCACCAAGCTTTTGCTTGTAAAAATATTTGGGCTGTATGTTCTTCATTGTGTTTGTAATATATTTCTTCCATCAGATTTATGGTAAAAACTTATTCTGTTGAGCAGTATCATACAACATATTTAGTAGAAAATGTTCTTGAATAATACACAAACATAAATAAAATTGCCCATGAGTGAATATCTAGCAATATCCACTGAATATAAGTAATTTTGACACATACTACAACATATTCGTGATTGTAATTTATGAAAAGCAACTTATAGTAAACTAAAGTTGGCTTGAAACAACTTCTGAAAATATAGATAAACTAAATGTTCCTCCCGAAACAGCTGTGATCCAAATTGAGTAGAATACTACTCGAAAAGAGTAGAGTAAACAGGTCCGATTAGTATGCTTATCTTTTCCCTTCTTTCTTTTACTTATTTACGGATTGCGCATGGGATTTCCGCACGGAACTTCCTCGTGTACTTGCCCGTTTCGCTACTTACCCTGAGGATTTCTCGACACACGTAGGCTATCCACTCTTCCTTCAGCGAGTTGCCTTTGGTGGCTGCGGAGCAGAACAAGACACTAGTTTAACCCCATGACTGCCACCAACGTATTACGTACTGACCTGATGACATCATCAGATGAAGAGGTATAACCCTGATATGTTGGCTTTTGCTCTTAACACAGTCAAGAGAGTAATATCCCAAGACCATTTTGCCAGATTGGCTCTATCAGTTGTATTTTTCGCGGCATGATTTGCCCAATGGGGGGTTTTTCTTTAATTTTCTCTGGCAGTCAAGGGGTTAAAAAAGCATGCTGGAAAAGACTACACGTGTAGAATAATTATAAAGTAGAAAAAAATTGTAATCCAACGTTGTTTCAAATTGTCCCACAAACAATCAGAACTTACATACCCATATATTTTTTGTACATCACAATAATGACATCATTTCTTTAGGATGTCATAACCATGATCTGGGATGCTTAGCCAGAGCATAACCTTTTGTACTCATGAACTTAAATAAGTCCCTGAAGCAAAAATAATAACTGATTTCCAGCCAACTTGTTCTACTTCTAGTGACTTTTAAATAAAAGCAAGTCACTGCAAACATAATGCGATTTTTATCATCTTGCAAATCATTCGGTTGTACTATCGTTTGTAGTTTCTTAGAAAATTGCTATGTTCATGTTTGTAATGAGACGGTGACCACACACACACACACACGCGCGCGCGCGCACAAACACCCACACCAGCACATCGACGAAAAAAGAAAGAAAACCCTGTGCAAACAGACTAAACTTTAACCCTTTCACTGCCAATGTCGCATTTTAGCACCACAATGATTTAACACCCACGTCTTTAAAAGGCCTCAAACCAGGGTGTTATCCAAGACCCTATTTTCTTAATTCTGGGAGGTAAGGATGGGCTTTACTGTATACATGTTCAGGCATGAAAACTACTGTTCCCCAAAAAAGAGATTTTTTCAGCCGAGAAATCCTTCCACCCGGATTTTCAGCTGACGTCAGAAGTTTTGTTGGGGGGGGGGGGGCAGAGACTATTACAAAAAACTTTTCCGGCACAAATAACTAATGTCAGAACATTTGTTCAGCAGGGGGTGGAGGGGTGGGGGTGGGCTAATCTGTTCCAAAAAAATGGAAGCGGCGGAGCTGTTTTCATGCCTGATATTTCTTCTTCTTTTTCACTCATTCTTCGTGCACGGCTTGCTCTTCAGACGCCATTTTGGAAGTGATGACGTCGGGAGGAGAAGAAGGCACGAAATGATGATCGTGTGATTTAAAGACCCAGCATGCCGAGTTTTTATTCGAGTTTCGATTTATTTATTTTTAGGCGGAGATTGGTCGATTTCGGCAAAAAAAATTAGGCGGAGAAAACGGAGATGTTTTCATGCCTGATGTTATACTTATAGAGGATTTCCCAATATTGCAGATTACTTTTTTTTTTCTACCCAGGTAAGTTTAATGGAATTTTGTTGCTGAAAAATGGCTGGCGGCAAAAGGGTTAACCCCTTGACTGCCACCAATGTATTACGTACTGACCTGATGACGTCATCAGATGAAGAGAAATAACCCTGATAATGCTGACTTTTGCTCTAACATAATCAAAGAGAGTAATAACCCCAGACCATGTTCTCAGATTGGCTCTATCAGTTGTCTTTTTCATGGCATGATTTGCCCAATATTTTCTTTAATTTTCTCTGGCAGTCAAGGGGTTAAAGATGGTGTTTTTCTTTCATGTGTACCGGGTATGTGGTGTTTTGTTTTAAACATTCTATCCATGCTCACCTTTCACCAAATCGGTGATGGAACCCGCCCCACAAAACTCCATCACCAACTGTAAACAACAACAACATACAGTATTTATACGGCGCTGAATCTTGATATAAATCAAATCAAAGCGCACGCACACGTTAGCATTCATAACGCATTCAAACAAAAATGCAATACAAAGCGAGCACACACGTTTGACATAAATGGTATACAGCAGAAACAGACCTAAAGGCAAGAGAGAGAGAAGAGAAAGAGAGTGGAGCCTCAATCACGAGGGAACAGGTGGGTTTTGAGGTTAGATTTGAAGGCTGAGAGGGTCGGTCGCTGACAGAGGGAAAGAGGAAGTTTGTTCCAAGATGTCGGTCCTGAGACAGCAAAAGAGCGCCGACCAACAGTTGAAAGCTTATACCTAGGGATCTGGAGAGAAAGCGGGTCAGAAACTGAACGTAAAGTGCGAGCTGGCGTATAGATGGAAATACATGTCAAATACATGTTTCCATAGTAATATGATCAACTTATCACAAACTATAATTGTGACCCAGCACCACGAAAGGGACATTAAGTTGCTGGGCTAGTTTCTAACAACAGGCTTGGAAAGTCAAAAATCTCAATTTTTGTCAGTTTTGTTTTATGGGTAATTTCTTGTTCTCTAACATCTTATCTTTCATATATATATAAAGGACAATCTTTAATATGGTCTCTAAATAGTGTAATAAGTGCTTTAAAACGAGTAGGTCAATGTATTTTCTTCAGCTGACACTTTAGACTGTGTTTTCCTCAAAATGGCCGACACTCACCCTACTAGCTTTAAGCTTAAATGCTCATAACTCTGGAACGGAAAAAGATACAAGAATCGTTCTTGGATCATTAGAACGAGAATTGTCTGAACTTTTCAAAGGTATAATTTTCTCAGAATGGTCAGTTTAACACTTCAATGTCCCTTTCGTGGTGCTGTGTGACAGTTTCAACTTCACTAGGTCTGTTCTCTGTTACCGCAAAGCATTTGCTTCTGTTCAGTTGCCCTGGTTTTGAACTCTATTCCGTCAAAAGTCACCTCAGATTGAGCCTTAACCCTCTTGCATTCATTCCGGCCCAAACCG
>CM065708.1:13872745-13877745 GCA_017654935.2 Phymorhynchus buccinoides | reverse complement strand
GGTCTTATAAGGGAGGTTCCACTGTATTCTAATTTTGTTTGGTGCCCTCTACTCAAAAGAGTCAAATGGCTCTTATCATTGGTTGACATTAGCCTGTAGTAGGGGCCAACAGTAACATGAGAGCTGTACAATCGATGATGTTCTACAGTCATGGAAAATCACGGTACAGTTTAGTCTCTTGTGGAAGACTATGACTCTCGAACGAGGGGGCCCTTGGCACCGGCTCTGGTGCTGCAGCCAAAGGGATGGGTTGGCCTATGGGGACCTTCCTCTCAACGCCAGCTGTGTCTGCAAATCCCTTTGGCCGAGAGAGCGGGGATGTACCCTGGGCAAGGCATCTCCACTATAAACAAATTCTCACCCAGCCCGCCAGAATAGTATCTGCCCCCTCTGCTATCTGGCAGTCATTGTCGGAAACGACAGACTAGCAAGCATACAAAATAAAACAAAACTCTCATTTTAGTAATCAGCATTTTACTGATAACTACCAGGTTTTAAAGCGCAATCACTGCAACAAATAGATTAATTACATTATTATTATTATTATTCGTTCGCTCAGTTTCCTGTCATAATAGCGTAGATGCGTCATGCTGCCGTTATGAGCCTCACTAAGAAATAGTTAGGCCCAGCATGTCCGACTTCAGCTAAAGAAATCTTTGTAAGAATTTTTTAGAAAAAAGGGCAGGAGAATGGACCAGTGAGACAGAAAGATAGCAGATGACAGTAAGCAAAGGGAAAAGGCAGAGTCAAAGAGAGTGATGGATTAGAGGAAGTTACAAGCTCAGAACTTCCAGAAGGTGGGGGAACTATTTGTACAAAAAACACCCCCCCCCCCAGTATCCCCACGGGGAGATTAATTACATTATACATTTTATAAAGAATGAATTACCTCTGTAACGTTCATCACTTTGATGGCTGCCAGCTGCCCTGTTTTCGTGTGGCGCCCCTGCACGCATACATCAGACCAGAGGTAACTCACTGATCAGGGGTCTCCTTCACTTACAGAATAGAGGATCCTAGAGGCGGGATAGAGGGTCCCAGTGGCATTGCGAATGCTAAAAAGAATTTTCTAGTGCATCCCTGGGACCCCCTGCACATTCTTTTAGAGGGTCCTTTAGAAATGTAGTACTTCATAGACCCCCAAATGGGGGTCCCTGGGAGCCCTGCTGATACAGCAGCACAACAATAACCAGACTCAACCTCAACATCTCTCTCTCTCTCTCTCTCTCTCTCTCTCTCTCTCTCTCTCTCTCTCTCTCTCTCTCTCTCTCTCTCTCTCTCTCTCTCAAATTTAGCCCTATCTATATATTTACGAAGATAGTAAAAGAATTCACAGTGCGTTATCTTAGATATATTATGTGATGTATTCTAAGCTTTAACCCTTTCACCGCCAATTTCGCATTTTAGCACCACAGTGATTCAACACATCCATGTCACTAAAAGTCATCAAATCAGGGCCTGTTATTCAAAGACCATATTTTTATCTTAATTTTGGGAGGTAAGGAGGATAGGCCTAGTGTTAGATATGTCACAGAGGAATTCCTAATATTGCAGATAATTTTTTTTCCCTCCTCCCAGTTAAGCTTAATCGTATTTTGGGGCTGAAAAATGGCTGGCTGCGAAAGGGTTAAAATGTATTGTGCATAACTTTGATTTGCGTTAAGATTTCAACTTCCTCAGCAAATCCATTCCTTAAAAGTCAATATGTAGGACACAAGTGGGATCTTAAAAATATATGGAAAAATAAAACGTTCAATTTTAAAAAAAAGTCTGCTCACCTTGTATACTTGACCGTAGGTGCCATTTCCAACCACCTCGATCAGATCAAATATTCCTGCAGGATCCTGAAAAATACACAATCCATTGATAGAATATGTTTGCTTTTTGGATTAATAAAATAAGTAATTAATGTTATCTGACTTGAACACTTCACAAAAATGTTGCAGGTGTACAGTACACACACATACAACAGGCAGCAAAATGGAGCAGTTCAGCCATGCAGTGACCTACAGGGAAGCAAAAACCATCATCCGCAACCACCACCAGTCCCAGAGGAAGAGCAGGCTGCCCCAAAACAGCGGTGTTGACCCTTGAAATTCACCAGCTCCAAGGATTATTCTTAGGACCAGTCATCGGTCATTGACACATACAAATTTTAAATGACCTATTGTTTTTGCAGTTTACTTTGTGTCTATTTATTACTGTATTAGCAGTTTTAACTATTTTGATGCATTGCATACGGTTGATTGCAACAGAGTGTTGAAGTGTGCTGAAGTTGTATTTCATTTCTGTTTGGGTTTTTCTGGGGGGTTTTACATTATGAGTATGACTGATTGTTTTAGGAAAATGACCTATTGTATTTTCTTCAAACTGGTCAAATGACCTATGAATGTTATGATGTCCTGTGACAAGATTGATCTCTGCAGCAGACAATCCTCTTCCGGCTGAGGACCGGCCACTGCAATCTACTGGGCCATCTCAACCGATTGAAAATCGCACACACCGAGAATGTTCATGTGGGACTGGATCCCAGACCCCAGAACATATTCTCCAAACACTTCACAGCGGAAGGAGGGGAGTGTCACTGTGTGTGTATGTGTGCGTGTGTGAATGTGTGTGTTTTTCGCTTTGTAGTTTGTATTGCGTTTTTGTTTGAATGCGTTATGAATCATTGAATGCTAGCGTGTGTGTGCACTTTGATTTCATTTCTATCAAGATTCAGCGCCGTATAAACGTACATGTTGTTGTTGTTGTGTTGTTGTTGTTGTGTTGTTGTTGTATATATATATGACTCTGTGCCAAAAGGTGAGCACGGAGAGGGTCAGGTACTTACATTCTCAATAAATTGTCACATAACCTTCTGACTGTTGTGCTTATGTTATAAACATATAGACAAATGTCTGAAAAGACACTAGAGACAATATCAGCTTTGTAAGATCAGTAGTTGTTTAGCTATGTGAACATGAATGTCAAATCAGCCCCAAAATCTGGTCTTCAAAAGTGGACATTGCAAATAGTCATGATTTCAACAAGTGCTAGAACACACAAACTCCAGTAAAATTACTTGAAATTTGGACAGGTTATGCAAAAGTACCTCATTAGTAAACGCTAAAGATTGTAACATTCAAAAATGAAAGTTCTGTTAGTTATTAGGCTTAAACCAATGTTGATGACAAACATCATTTTTGATGTAATCATTCAACCAAAATCAAACTTCCCAACAATTTTCACTTATGTAAATCCAAAATACATGAAAATGTCATGCTTTGTTGGAGCAGATATTACTTTATCATAGGAGTATAAAAGTGTTTTACAAAATATATTATTTTAAATAATATTGCACTTTCTCTTAAAGGTTCCGACTTAGATGTAACACTTGACATCCGTCATACCTAAGCTATAATGCTCAATAAAATCCTCAAGATATATATTTTTAACTTGCTCTCTTTTATTTTACAATTAAACTGTCATATAAAGTTGACCTCTACCCTTATTTAACACCAGCATGTTCATTTCTTTTCTTCTACACTAATCCAAATGTTCAATGTAATCATTTTACT
Source organism: Phymorhynchus buccinoides (assembly GCA_017654935.2). Taxonomy (NCBI): domain Eukaryota; kingdom Metazoa; phylum Mollusca; class Gastropoda; order Neogastropoda; family Raphitomidae; genus Phymorhynchus; species Phymorhynchus buccinoides. The sequence continues at coordinate 13,874,185 of CM065708.1, read as the reverse complement.
GGACTTGATGTTTGTCATCAAGAAAATGTTAATTATCAAATTTAGCTGGTTTTATTGGTCTAACCATCTAATAAACAAATAAACACCACTTCAGTGGGTTTAGTAATTCATTTAGAGCACTTTGCAGCCTTCATAGAAAGATAAATGAAAAAATAGTGCTTAATGAAAGTTATTAATGTAACTATGATGTTTGTCATACATGTCCTATGGTGTAAATAGTGAATTATGATAAATAATTCAACAGTTTTTTGAAAAAAACTTTATTCATGCAAGTTATTATTTTCTTTAAAGCATTCTGCTTACTGTAGTTGACAAAAATACAGTTATTCATAGACATTTTGGCCAGAAACTGGAAAATAAATTATGTAGGTAACTTTGATGTTTGTCATACATTTTTCACACATTGTGTAATAAAACAAAAACAATGACATGAATCAATTAATAGTTTGGTAGAAAATATTCAGTTAAGTTGTAATTGGTTTTTTTATGGCATCTTAAGTACTTAAAGACAGAATTAGTGTATTTGATACAACTTTCAAATGTAAAGTGATGACAAAGGTCATTTGTTACCTCAACAGACCCATAATAATCATCATACTAACAGCAAATTTCAACAGGAAATGTCACAGACTAATAGCAAACAATGAAAAGAACTTAACACAACATGATTTGCTGGAGCTATGAGAAAATACTGTGACATAACACCATGGTTGTGATGTAATCATTGATGTTTGTCATCAGGTGGGGGACACCACATTATCACTATTTTCTCAGAAATCGGTTGAAAAATTGTCCTGCCACTTTGCACATGTTTTGCCTCATTTATATCCTTTCTAAATATGCATGTATTTAAATGGTATTAATAGTTTCATTTTTTACCCTCTATGTCCACTTTTCATGCCCACCTTTTGGCACAGAGTCATATATATATATAGTGTGTGTGTGTGTGTGTGTGTGTGTGTGTGTGTGTGTGTGTGTGTGTGTGTGTGTGTGTGTGTGTGTGTGTGTGTGTGTGTGTGTGTGTGTGTGTGTGTGTGTGTGTCACTCAGTGTTTCCCATAACGCACATATGTGCGTCCCTGAAGCACAAAAATCACAGAGGGACTCTTTGATTTGAGCTCTGGGCGTCCCATGGGACGCACACTTTTTTCAACAGACCGAGACAGCAGGGTTCATTCTTCGATTTTGACCAATAGCTTTAGCAGGCAGGCGGTCATCTGACCGATTGATTTTTCGTCAAAGCAGTCAACAACTTCACGGATTCTGTCGTCTGCTAAACTTAGTTATTCCGCAGCCTCGGACCATAATCAGAACTAAAAAGTTGTATCTGGCGAAACGAACGCCGAAACGAAGAAATGGCGGCATTGCACATTCGGTAAAGCTTTTCCGATCCATCTTTTTGAAGACCAAATAAAGTTCCAGCGTGACCTAGTCTTCTAGT
>CM065708.1:13830620-13865620 GCA_017654935.2 Phymorhynchus buccinoides | reverse complement strand
CTCCCATTATAAGACTCCCTCCCATATAAGACCTACTTTTCTAAGACATTGCCCTTCTTTGTAAGTATTAAAATTATCTCCCTTATAAGACCCCTTCCTTATAAGACCCCTCCCTTACAAGACCCCTCCCTGTTAAGACCTCATTTGGGATGATTTTTGAAGGTCTTATAAGGGAGATTCCACTGTATTAAGTAATATTAGGTATTAGGTACTTTATAGTCACAGAGGCGTCTCTGTGAAATTCGGGTTGCTCCCACCTGGAGAGCACGTCGCAGCCAGAGGCGCGCCACCCAATTTTTTTTTTTTTGTTTCTGGCATGCGATTTTTTTGTGTGACTGATGAGGAAGGAAAGGGGGGGGGGGGGGGTAAATTTTTTACCAAAATGACAACTTTTTCGTTGCCACTGGGTTTAACGTGTGCTAAGTGCATGGGCACACGGGACCTCGGTTTATCGTCTCATCCAAAAGACTCCACGTTCAGAAAACCCGTAAGGCCTAGTGCAAAGTGAGAGGAAAAAATCCCCTGTATCCAGGTTCGAACTCAGGTTTGCTTGACACGAGGCATGTATCAATCAAATCAATCAATCATCATCATTTATTGTCCCCATTTTAAAAACAAGAAAATTTGTCTTGCAGTCGATCAATTCAATACAATAAAGACAAAATAAAATTAAAAGACATCAATACAGACATCTGAAGGTGTCTGCGCACGCGTGTACACCCCCCCCCCCACATTTTTTTTTTACACCCCCCCCCCCCCCCCCCCCCACCATGGCAATACAGCAACAAGCCAGTCAACATAGCTTGCCCATCACTGTGACGCCTCTCTCTCTCTCTCTATCGCTCTCTCTCTCTTCTCTCTCTCTCTCTCTCTCTCTCTCTCTCTCTCTCTCTCTCTCTCTTCTCTCTCTCTCTCTCTCTCTCTCTCTCTCTCTCTCTCTCTCTCTCTCTCTCTCTCATGAGAACTGAATGTAAACTGGCACTGTATTTACATCAACTGAACTAAGAGAAACAATATTATTGTCTCGATTTGTATTGAAATTGTTGAAAAAAATGAAACAGACTGACACACACACACACAGACACACACACACAGAGGCTCACCTTCGTGAATGATAATGGAAGACTGGGTTTCAAGCGTGCTGTCTCCATAACCCTGAGATGGGCTGCAATGCAGAATCATCGATTTCATTAACGTTTTTACTTTTATTTTTTAAAAAGGAGAAACAACCAGCCGCCGTGGCGTAGTGGTTAGCGTCGCGAACTACAGGCTGGGAGGTCACGGGTTCGAATCCCATCAGAGGCGAGGGTTCTTTTTTCAGTCCTGGACCAACTCCTACCCAGAGTGAGTGGCTGTGGGCTCAATGGGAAAACTGAAACCACGCAGTCGAGCTTCATCCGCTGAACGGATGCGATTCTGAGAGTGTTGCTCTAATTTCAAGACAAACACTGCAGGTGTCTGTAGTTCTCGGGCCTGGTTAACGCCGGGATATCATTAAGAAAAGAAGCGTAGAATACAGCCCTGTCATGCCGTCTCAGACCGATACAGAACTCCATAGCATCATCATCATCATCATCGCAGTCATCCGCCTCATTTCCATCAATCATTAAAAAAGAAAAATGTCTCAAATTCGGTGGCTTTGCAAGCCCTGCTCTCATGGTGACCTCAGTTTCGGTTAGAAACCATAGTCTTTGGTCAGCATTTAACATGGTGAAAGCCCTGACATGGATTTAGTTGTCGACAGGGCTATAATTTTAATCTTAATCTTTTTTTTTCAAAGCGCTTTACAATCAGCATTGAAACAATCACACACGCGCACACACACACAAAACAGACACACACGCACGTACGTGCACGCTCGCGAGTGAACGCGTTCTTGCACACAGACATACCCACACAGACCCACACACATTTCATCAAACACACAGAAAACACATTATCACTGAAACACACACACACTTACACAAACATACACTTGTACAAACACGTGCGCACGCACAGAGAGAGGGAGAGAGAGAGAGAGAGAGAGAGAGAGAGAAGAGGAGGGCGCATGAAATGTTGGGAACGGGAAGGGACCCAAAATGTGTGAAAGCTTGGGGTGAATTGGAGAGGGGTGGGGTGGGGGGGGGGGGGGGGTGAATAAATGAATGCGAGGATAGAAATGGTGGGAAAGAGGGCAGTTCTTAATGTTTTGATAGTCGCTGGTATCGTCAACCCTAACTATGTCCAACTTCTTGCGAAGCGTGATTAGTTGTCCATTTTTCACTTAGTTTTTTTTTCTCTCCATTTTTAATGCATGCAAATGTGTTTCCTTGCTTGTATTGTGCTTGTACGAGACCACACTGTAATTTCACCTAACGTGATAATAAAGTATTTTTGACTTTGACTTTGACTTGACTTCACACACACACACAGACACACACACGCAGTCACATACACACACACCAGACCTGTTTACCCCCTACACAAGTCTTGAGTAGTCTGGGTAGCTGAAATGAGTAGTTTGGGTGCAACATGTGTAGTTTTATTCATTAAACCATCAAACAATGTTCACTGAAAATGAGTAATTAGAGCATTATTTTCAATTTTGAAGAGTAGTAGAGGTCTCAGGCATGAAAGTGGGTGAAGAAAAGAGGAAAAATTTTCGTCCGAGAAATCCTTCCACCCGGATTTTCACCTCACGTCAGAAGTTTTGTTGAGGGGGGGGAAGGGGGGAGGCAAAAAATATTTTCGTTTTGTGTTGACGGGGGGGGGGGGGGCAAACAGTACGTTCCAAATTTTTTTTTTCAACTATACATTCTCGCCTACTTTACGTCACAAATGTTATTCAGCAAGGAGGGGGTCATCAAAATTCATCGGCACAAATACCTTCCACACACATTTTCAGATAACATCGCTACTTTTGTTGAGCGGGAGGTACTCATTTCGCCTTCCTTCGCACAATTGAAGCGAGTGAGCTAAAGCAACTTCCGGTTAACCAGTTTCAGAATCCTGCCAAATAAAGACTTGTACATATAAGAATACGGCAAGATCGGTCCTTTACGCGGATTTTTTTAATTTTATACGGAAGTTGTGACAAATTTACGCGGATTTTCCGCGAAACGATGAATTCTTTCATGCCTGAGGTCTAAATTGAGTAGAATACTACTCGAAAAGAGTAGAGTAGTTACAGGTCTGTTGCATTGTGCTTGTAACGTGACCACACTGTAATTTCACCTAACGTGATAATAAAGTATTTTTGACTTTGACTTTGACTTGACACACACACACACAGACACACACAAACACACACACGCACTCACACACACAAACACACGAATGTATTGTGCTTGTAACGAGACCACACTGTAATTTCAGCTAATGTGATAATAAAGTATTTTTGACTTTGACTTTGACTTGACACACACACACACACACAGACACACACACACGCACTCACACACACTCACGAGACCACACTGTAATTTCAGCTAATGTGATAATAAAGTATTTTTGACTTTGACTTTGACTTGACACACACACACACACAGACACACACACGCACTCACACACATTCACACACACACAAACACACGAGACCACACTGTAATTTCAGCTAACGTGATAATAAAGTATTTTTGACTTTGACTTTGACTTGACTTGACACACACACAGACACACACACTCACACTCACTAACACACATTGCCCACTTACAAAGGCCTGGCGGGTTCAGAGGCGGGCAGGGTGCCGTCCCTGTGGATCTCCTCCCCATCATCATCATCCTCTTCATCCTCATCCTCGTCGTCCTCCACGATCACCGCCTTGGCCTCGCGCTCCTCCGCACCCATCCGACTGAGGTGAGCCGCTAGCCTGTCCAGGTCCTGGCGGAAAAACGAAACAAGATCCTGAGGGCTTCGTGCTTGGACTGCATGGGATGACTTCAACATCATCATCATCATCATCGTCGTCGTCATCATCATCATCATCGTCGTCGTCATCAACACATACCTCTGCCTTGTTAACAGAGCTGAGGGCTTGGTGTTAGGCTGTATGGGACGACTTCATTATATTATCATCATCATCATCGTCGTCCTCCTCCTCATTATCATCATCATCGTTGTCATCATCATCATCGTCATCATCATCATCATCATCATCATCATCATCATCACATACCTCTGCTTTGCTGACAGAGCCCCCAAACAGAGCTGAGGGCTTCGTGTTGGGCTGTATGGGACAACTTCATATCATCATCATCATCATCGTCATCTGACATTATCATCGTCATCATCATCATCGTCATCATCATCACATACCTCTGCTTTGTTGACAGAGCCCCCAAACAGAGCTGAGGGCTTCGTGTTGGGCTGTATGGGACGACTTCATATCATCATCATCGTCATCATCATCATCACACACCTCTGCCTTGCTAACAGAGCTGAGGGCTTCGTGTTGGGCTGTATGGGACGACTTCATTATATCATCATCATCATCGTCCTCCTCCTCATTATCATCATCATCATCATCATCATCGTCGTCATCATCATCGTCGTCATCATCATCGTCGTCATCATCATCGTCATCATCATCATCACATACCTCTGCTTTGTTGACAGGGCCCCCAAACAGTTGAGGGCTTCGTGTTAGGCTGCATAGGACGATTTTATTATATCATTATCATCATCATCATCACCATCATCACCATCATCATCATCGTCATCATCATCATCATCATCACATACCTCTGCCTTGTTGACAGGGCCCCCAAACAGAGATGAGGGCTTCGTGTTGGGCTGCATGGGACGATTTCATTATATCATCATCACCATCATCGTCATCATCATCATTATCACATACCTCTGCCTTGTTGACAGGGCCCCCCAAACAGAGACGAGGGCTTGGTGTTGGGCTGCATGGGACGACTTCATTATATCGTCATCATGATCATCATAATCATCATTGTCACCATCATCATCATCACAATCGTCGTCGTCATCATCATCACATACCTCTGCTTTGTTGACAGGGCCCCCAAACAGAGATGAGGGCTTGGTGTTGGGCTGCATGGGACGACTTCATTATATCGTCATCATCATCACAATCATCATCATCACAATCATCATCATCATAATCATCATTGTCACCATCATCATCATCACAATCGTCGTCGTCATCATCATCACATACCTCTGCTTTGTTGACAGGGCCCCCAAACAGAGATGAGGGCTTCGTGTTGGGCTGCATGGGACGACCGGCATTGGAGGAAGGGTTCTGGGGGTCTGGCATCACTGAAAACACACACACACACGTACAGAGTCACACACACACACACACACACACACACACACACACACACACAGAGTCATTACAGTCACACACACACACACACACAGTCACACACACACACACACACACACACACACACACACACACACACACACAGTCACACACACACACACACAACACAAGCAAACACACACACAATCTCGACAATTGTTTCAATGATCGCCGAACAACATTCTGTCCTGGGTGAAAGTAAAACATTCTCTCAATCCTGAAATGACACATCAAGGGCCATCAAGACCCCGGACTATAGTGGGATAACACTGAAATCAATTCCAAACATCACCAATAAGGCTTTATGCAGTGAGAGTAATCACTAGTATAAAATGCTATTTCAGAAGAAAAATGTTTTTTTAAATAAAAAGGCAAGACAGAACAAAAGGCCAATCCTCTTGTCAGAAATTCTCAATCCTCTGACAATTCTGATGCCTGACACACACACACACACACACACACACACACACACACACACACACACACACACACACACACACACACCACACTCCTACACATACACACACTCACTAGAGCCAAAAAAAGCAAAAAGCGTTACACAGGGAAAAGCTGACCTCGTTTCTCACCGATCATTCGCTGCATGGGGAACTGCTTCGCTGCCCCTACTCCCCCAGCAGCTTCGTGGGCCGAGGACGCAGAAGCCGAGGAAGACGACGGGACGGCAGGAAGAGGGCGGGAAGCCGGGGAAGAAGAGGAAGAAGCCGCAGCGGCTGCAGCCGCAGCTGAGCTGTGGTGCTGCTGCACTATGTGAGACACAGCGGAGGCGGGCTGAGGGGGGGGAGGCTGAGGGGGGGGGGTGGTGAGGGAAGGGAGGGGCCGCGGGGGATGACTGGATGATGTAAGGGTGGTGCTGGGGGTGGGGAGGGGAGGACTGGGGTTGGGGTGGGGTGTGGGTGGGGGGGAATGGTGGTGGGAGGAGAGGGGGCGGGGAGACTGGCCGTGGTGCTGGGACGGTCGTTGTTGTTGTTGCGGTGGTTGTTGCGGTGGTTGTTGCGGTTGTTGATGATGGTGTTGTTGTTGCTGGCCGCGGGAGGACTCCTGCCGTTTGGCTTCTCGTTCCTGGATCTGCTGGAAGTTCCGTTTCAGCGTGCTCTCTCCGGGGATCTGCAGGATGGAGCTGGGCAAACGAGAGAGAGAAAATATCGTCATCATTGTCATCGCCGTCATCATCAAGTAGTAGTAGTAGTAGTAGTAGTAGTAGTAGTAGTAGTAGTAGTAGTAATCAGGGCTAGAAGTGGGCCTCGCAGCCCTTTCATGCGACTTATTTCAGGGTGGCTTGCTTTCTACAGCTAAACTATGAAATTTTACAAAAATATGGAATGGATTTTTTCTTCTTTATGGCTCACACATGCAAGCTTTCAAACAATAATGATTGGAATAATTAAATACTTAAAACAACACTGTAAACAGATAGTAAACAGATAACATTTTAGATTAGTGGGTTAGAGAGTATTCAATAGGCAACATGAGTTAAGAAACTCATCAACACTGAAAGCCTCGATAGCTCATTTGCTAGAGTGTCTGTCTGTCATTGAAGGCTTTGTCTCTTGTTTTTTTATTCATCAAAAGTAGTATAACAATTTGACACCATTGTGTCTTTGTCCAGAAGATTTTTGAATATATTTATGTTAGGTGCAGCCTTAAATGTTAGCTAACAAATTATTCCAATAGCATCATAATCCAATATCAGAATCACCATGAAGATATAACCGTTTAAAGATAGAATTTTACGTACATTCTGTTTTTAAACGGATATATCTATTTCAGAACACATTTCACAATTTTCACAGACCAAAGCCATTTCTCAAAGACTTTCAAAGACCTTCAAAGACTGTCTGAACATGAAAATGGCACTCCATTTCTCAAAGACCTTCAAAGACCTTCAAAGACTGTCTGAACATGAAAATGGCACTCCATTTCTCAAAGACTTTCAAAGACCTTCAAAGACTGTCTGAACATGAAAATGGCACTCCATTTCTCAAAGACTTTCAAAGACCTTCAAAGACTGTCTGAACATGAAAATGGCACTCCATTTCTCAAAGACCTTCAAAGACCTCCAAAGACTGTCTGAACATGAAAATGGCACTCCATTTCTCAAAGACTTTCAAAGACCTTCAAAGACTGTCTGAACATGAAAATGGCACTCCATTTCTCAAAGACCTTCAAAGACCTTCAAAGACTGTCTGAACATGAAAATGGCACTCCATTTCTCAAAGACCTCCAAAGACCTCCAAAGACTGTCTGAACATGAAAATGGCACTCCATTTCTCAAAGACTTTCAAAGACCTTCAAAGACTGTCTGAACATGAAAATGGCACTCCATTTCTCAAAGACTTTCAAAGACCTTCAAAGACTGTCTGAACATGAAAATGGCACTCCATTTCTCAAAGACTTTCAAAGACCTCCAAAGACTGTCTGAACATGAAAATGGCACTCCATTTCTCAAAGACTTTCAAAGACCTCCAAAGACTGTCTGAACATGAAAATGGCACTCCATTTCTCAAAGACTTTCAAAGACCTCCAAAGACTGTCTGAACATGAAAATGGCACTCCATTTCTCAAAGACCTCCAAAGACTGTCTGAACATGAAAATGGCACCCCATTTCTCAAAGACCTCCAAAGACTGTCTGAACATGAAAATGGCACCCCATTTCTCAAAGACTTCCAAAGACTGTCTGAACATGAAAATGGCACTCCATTTCTGAAAGACTTTCAAAGACCTTCAAAGACTGCATGAACCCTGGGTCCTTACCTGGGTTCCCCGGGCATGGTGCTCTCATCTTCCTCGTCGTTATCGCTGCCTTCGTACTCGTACTCTGTCTCATGGTCTTCCCCTGAAACGTACCACACCGTCTTTAGTATTCTTCTTTCTATGTAAGTTTCCTCGTCGTTATGTGCTTGTAACTTCCTCTAATCTGCCACTCTCTTTGACTCTGCCTTTTTTCCTTTGCTTACTGTCATCTACTATCTTTCTGACTCATTATTGGCCCATTCTCCTGCCTCTTTTCCAAAAAAATCTTCAAGATAACTTTTCTCCTTTGAGCTCCTCCGAAATCGGAATGTGTCGTCTGTATGCAGCAGGGAGACCCATAAAATAAGGCAACACTTAACTCATTCAAGTTGTTCCGGACAAACAGATAGCTGTCAATTTGATGCATTTGCTTCAAGGGAATAAATCTGTGTGCACACAATACCTTGGTCACTTCTAAACACGCTTCGCTCCCTTACACCACAATTTTGCCTCTGACATTGCCTTTGTAGTTGTTTGTTGTGGGGAAACCAATCGGTGTAGAGTTTTTCTAAAGTCTATATATACAAAAGTCTGATCTACCACTTCCCTATGTCTAAACCTGAAGTAAACACCCGTAATCTTCTTTCATTTCTCCCTTTGTTTATAATAATAATAATAATAATAACAAACATTTATAGAGCGCCCTTTCTCTCTTGAGCTCACGGCGCTTGATTGTACATTTTGTTTGTGTGCATGGCTAGAGTGATGTGTGAGTTTTTCCATTAATTCAAAATGCGAGATTCAAGATGCGAATGAGTTAATGTTGGTATCAGTGGCTGGTCGAACAATGAGCCAGGGGGCAGTCAAACCAGTAGGGGCTTAGCGCGTGATATTCTTAGTTGGGGGTAGTGAGAGAGAGAGAGAGAGACTCCCCCTCTCTCTCTCTCACCACTATCATGCGCTAAGCCCCTACTGGTTTGACTGCCCCCTGGTGGTAAAATTAGCGTCCTAAGTTGACCATTAACCCTTTACATCACCACGCACTACCGACCTTTCCTGTTCTTCTTGTGCCTGTCGATGTGGTCCTTCAGCTGGATGCGGGTCTGCCGCTCGGTGGGCTGGTCGCGGATGAAGGGGTGCTTGAGCAGCTGCTCCGTGTTGGGCCTGGCCGTGTAGTCCTTGATGAGGCACGACTCCACAAAGTTGTGCAGCTTGCTCGACCTTGGGGGGGGGGGGGGGGAAGCAAAAATCGCTTTAACCCTTTCACCGCCAACGTCGCATTTATGCACCACAATGGTTTAACCCTTTCGCCGCCAGCCATCCTTTTACCACTACAAGTCTTCAAGTACACAATAGACATTCCCACATAATTAACAAGTAATAAAAGAAAACAAACGCCCAAAACATTAGCAAATTTTCCACCCAAAATATTAGCAAATTTTCAACTATATGCAGTTTTCTTCGGGCCATCTTACTGACACAAAACTAGATTCTGATGTCAAAATAATTACATCGTAGCAATCTTACGACGTCATACTGTTGGTCTCGGATTCTGCTACCTGAACAGGCCGGGGTGTGGCTGCGAATTGGGATTTGGAATGAGCGGCGTACGGCCACTGTACGGCCAAGAAGATGGGACAGCAAAAACAATTAAAATTTGTTTTTAATCTTACGACATCATAAGGTCTATGGATTAAAGGTAAGTGAATTATTTTTTAAATTATGTTTAAAGAGGCACCCTGACGGATGAGTTATTGCCAGAAACACGTTGATATCACCAGGAAAACACCCTTTACAGAAATCGCAACACTCACTTTCCTAGAAATCAAACCGTCAAATCGGCGATTCCTCCTTGGCGGAGGTGCTGGAAGTCAAATTCTTTCAGTGAAAGAAAAGGCACGTGCCTTCGCTTTTCTAATGGCCGCCTGAGTCGTTTTGACCAAATCACGAAATTGGTTTTCACGAAAGTGGTTTTATTTACAGTTTACCAAAAGGAGTTTCGCTCACAACAAAGGAAATAGCTCCAATGTTTTACTGCACCACAAAGAAGAAAAAAGCTTCAACCGCTCAAGTGGCCTCCACCCACCCCATCCAAAATGGCTTTTCTCTCCGGCAACTCCGCCAAGATTTGACAGTTTGATTTCTAGGAAACCAGAGCAAAGTGAGTGTTCCGATCTTTGAAAAGGCTGTCTTTCTGGTGACCTCGACGTGTTTCTTGCAAAAACTCATCCGTCAGGGTGCCCCTTTACGTTATTTGACACAACTAAAAGCAGAGATGTGAGAGGGCCTAAAGCAAAATAAACGTAGCCAATGGTATCGTCAAAGTCAGAGCTTCAGAGGTCATATGACCCCTGATTACAAAAAAAGATGGGTCCATTTCCAAATTAAGGTGGCACACTGCGCAGCTTTAGGACATTTGTTGTTCATTTTTGTTTCTCAGGAACTAATAAAGAGATCTTAATGAAATTTTGCACACTTATGCGGTTCATAGTTCTGCCTATTTCAGACCTGTTTACCCTTATAATGAAAAACCCGGAATTTGCCACACAAAAACCCGGAATTTGAGAACAAAAACCGGAATTCACATGATCTGTACACGACTCACGATAAAGCGGTTTCTTGTTCTCCTTTCCGCGAACATCGGCGTCGATTTTCAATATTGTGATGATTTCTTGGCTCAATTTTGCCAGAAAAGTTTTATTAGTAAATTCAGTCACTGATTCTTAGTCAATTTTAGTATAAAACAAGCTGGAAAAAGCAAAATACCTGGAAATGTCCACGATGGGACTGAGAAAAATCACTCGGCCGCGGATCGGCGGATGCCAAGTTGCAACTCGGCGCCATCGCGATCAATTTTGACTTCATTTTCCGTTGAAAACTTCAAAATTCTCACATCATCGTATTTTCCAGTGATAATATAATCTAAATTGACTCATTTCAAGCCCTAATTACAATCTCTACCATTAAAAAAACTGCCTGGAAAGCTCTTCGAATCGACAGTAAAAGTCTGGCCGCCATTTGCTCAGTCCCAAAATAGATCGACCAAAATAAAAACATTATTTCACCCCTTTAACCAATGAAAATGCAGCATTTAATGCATGTGACGTCAAGCACAACCCCTTTTCTGATGACGTAGCGTGTTAGGTACACGTTTCGGTCAACCCTTGCATCTTTTCCTACGAACGGAAACAAATAATAGACGGTTTTTTTCGAAATCCCGGAATTTTCAGCGTTCATCCGGAATTTACTATTTTACCCAGAATTTTAGCAAATTTCCGGAATAATTCCAGCTAAACCGAAATGGTAAACAGGTCTGCTATTTCCACCAACTTTGAAGTCTCTATGTGAAGGGGTTATGAAAATATGGTAAGCAGCCACAAAAATTTCACATGAAATCTTGGCCCATTACCAGCGCTGGATTGAAGTGCTGCATGGTGATGCTGATCATTTCTCCACTTTGCCAAGACATCAAAGGGTGCAACTAACACAACATTAGGATGCTTGAGTCATTTACTCGTGTTCTTCATCATATTTATTACCCTGACGGGATTCTGTAATTTTTCACCATTGTTTTGACAAGATGAAGACAAATCATGTGTCACTGTAGTATTACACTTAAATTTTACCGCAGACTTCGTGGGTCAAATTGGTGCACAAAAATGAGGGGTCAAATCACTATCAATAAGCAGGGCCGGATCTGGGGGGGGGGGGGGGGGGGGGGGGGGGTGGGGGGGGGGGGGGGGGGGGGGGGGGTGGGGGGGGGTGGGGGGGGGGGAGTTGCTTTGGGGGGGGGCTGCAAGCACCCCCACCTCGGCTGTCAAAAAAAAAGAAGGGACAAAGGAGATGCTCTTGCAATAAGGTGATAATGTTTGATTGTCTTTTGTGTGTTATGACTGCAAGCTAAGCAAGGTGCAAAACTGATAACACGCTCTTAAGAAGTTCTGTTCTGAGCTCACAGGAGATGCCACAAAACAGTTTTAAAATGTTGAAAACTCGTTTTCGGCCGGGGGGCTTCACCCCCATAGACCCCCCCACCAGGGCTTTGCCCCTGGACCCCAGGCCCTGATAAGGGTCAATGACCCGGGCCCGCTGACAATCTGAAGCTCTGCAAAGTACTAAAACAAAACTTTGCCTGTGACATCAAATTTTTCGCAACTCGCCAACGTGGATCTTAGTGTCCGATAGTTTCGTCCAGCCAAGCCCTGTCAAATCTGTGTTGGCGTTCTTTATCATTCTCCTCTTTCTTCATATCTATGGTGTGATGTATAATTTTCATGGCTGAAGATAGAACATTCACTCAATAGCTTTGAAAACATCCAAATCCTACTTCGAAATGACACTGGAAAGAAGATAAACGCATCAAAAAGGCGCATTGCCATTGGACGTAACTGGCCAACCACAGCGAATCTTACGAAATTCACTCAAGAGAATGAAACTTCCATTTTCACCGTATGCGCGGGGGGGGGGGGTGGAAAAGTCTACCAAACTCGACCATCTGTATGATCTTTCTCTCGCTCTGTACGTTGGTTGTGGGTTTTTTAGTCGAAAAGAAAAAATGCATTTACGCACTTCCGCGCACCTCTCACTTCCCTGTAAAAGACATTATGATCTACACCCTCACTCACCACTTGGTGGGGTTTTTCAGTCTAGGCGGTGGATTTCTGGGTATAAGGAAGAGAGCCCGCATGGGATGCATATCACAGAGAGCTGGAAAAGAAAGAAAAAAAAGTAAAAAGAAAAAGAAAAAAAAGCAAACAATCACTTTAAAAACCTGTCAAAATCATGTATTTCACGTGATTTCCCTCTTATATCTGGTAAAAAATCTTATTTTGACCAAGTGTTGCTCCCATACACATTGAAAACGAGGCATCACTTTAAAGAGCAGCCTCGATCGTATACGAGGACAGTCACGAAAACGAGGCATCACTTTAAAGAGCAGCCTCGATCGTATACGAGTACAGTCACGAAAACGAGGCATCACTTTAAAGAGCAGCCTCGATCGTATACGAGGACAGTCACGAAAACGAGGCATCACTTTAAAGAGCAGCCTCGATCGTATACGAGGACAGTCACGAAAACGAGGCATCACTTTAAAGAGCAGCCTCGATCGTATACGAGGACAGTCACGAAAACGAGGCATCACTTTAAAGAGCAGCCTCGATCGTATACGAGGACAGTCACGAAAACGAGGCATCACTTTAAAGAGCAGCCTCGATCGTATACGAGGACAGTCACGAAAACGAGGCATCACTTTAAAGAGCAGCCTCGATCGTATACGAGGACAGTCACGAAAACGGGCATCACTTTAAAGAGCAGCCTCGATCGTATACGAGGACAGTCACGAAAACGAGGCATCACTTTAAAGAGCAGCCTCGATCGTATACGAGGACAGTCACGAAAACGAGGCATCACTTTAAAGAGCAGCCTCGATCGTATACGAGGACAGTCACGAAAACGAGGCATCACTTTAAAGAGCAGCCTCGATCGTATACGAGGACAGTCACGAAAACGAGGCATCACTTTAAAGAGCAGCCTCGATCGTATACGAGGACAGTCACGAAAACGAGGCATCACTTTAAAGAGCAGCCTCGATCGTATACGAGGACAGTCACGAAAACGAGGCATCACTTTAAAGAGCAGCCTCGATCGTATACGAGGACAGTCACGAAAACGAGGCATCACTTTAAAGAGCAGCCTCGATCGTATACGAGGCAAGTCTAAATGCGGACCACATCGACCCAGAAAAAAACAAGGGACTTAATCCAGCCGACTCTGTGGGTCTTTACAAAACGTTAAAGCAAACACTCCGATTGGTGTTTTCCTCTCTTTGAAACTAAAATGACGCTACATAACAACTTTAACTTTTTAAGCCCCTTATAGCCTGATTCCGCCCATGACATCCATTGCTTTCTCCTACCAAACCGTCTAAAACCGCCCCCGTACACCCACCTTGTTATGTATTTTGGAGTTAAAACTGCAATATCAAAAAATCAAAAATATCACATAACAAACAAAAATTGCAAGTTAAACATTCTTCATTTATACACAAACCCTGAACACTTGAAATCAATCCATCAAGTAGTTATTTTTTAATATTTTTTTAAACAAAGTACCCCATTTTTGTCCCAGTTTACCAACATTAATTTGGTGGTTACAGGGAGTAGAGTCGTCATTTCAATCGGGGTTACAAGTGTTAAAGGCAATGTCTGAACTCCCTTATCCCTTCACAAACACACACACATAATCCCCCGAAGTCGGAGTGTGGCTGCCCACGTGGCGGGGTAATTATAAAAAAATGGGCACGCACGTAATGTTCTCATCCGTAGCTGATGCACTTGCGCCATAGTGTTCCGAGTGCTTCCGCTTTTGGGGTGATCCCTGGAGTCTTTTAGCCAGGGTGCGCAAACAAGTCAAGTCAAGTCAAGTCAAAATTATCTTTAATGACGATAAAAGAGTAAGCTACAAGCTTTTTTTCATCCTGTCGTCATGAAAAGAAAAAACATACTGAATCAATAAAATGTAACGATCAACAATGAAACTTGGCGTACGGAACCAAAGCACAATGAAGAAATATCAAAAACAAATCATACATAAATCATGACTAGCAAATACATTATGTACAAAATATAAATAGAAATACAATCATACTTTGAAAGGGAGAGAGCAAGAGGTGGGACAAGAAAAAAAGATTGAGACATAGACGCTGATAGAGACATCGTAAAGAAGAAAAAAACAAAACAACACACATGCAGGTACAAAGAGAGACAGAGAGAGAGAGAGAAGCAATTAGACTAATAAAGAAATGCTGACATATTCAGTACTATGATACTATACCCAGTATTGAAACAAAAAGTACTACACACACGTACAAACCAGTAAACTGTACAGCTAACAAATAAATCCTTGTTGGGGGTTTTTTCTTTCTTTTTTTTATGCATTTTCCATAATTTGTTGATGTTAAATTCTGTAAAAACAAAAGTTAAATGAGGTTAATTTTTTATTTAACCTCTTCGCTGCCCACGACGTATATATACGTCCTCTATAGCGCTTCAGTACTTGCCACCGACGTATATATACGTCGCCGCTAAGTAGCGATATTGCTGCGCTTCAAAAATCGTGCGGCAAGCTGGCAGCGCATGCGCAAGTAGTAGGCGGAAGAGAAGGGGTTAAAGGTAATAAGGTTAAATAAAATAAAAGAAGAACAAATCCATACTCACGAGGTTTCCCTTCCGCCATTTCAATGGCCGTTATTCCCAGCGACCACAAGTCACTCTGTGAACACACACACAACGTTTACTAAGTTAGCAATTGGCCACTGCAACAACCACCATGTTTTGCTAGAGTGAATGCTAGGCATCAGAATAGTCTGAAGTCCCATCCTCTGAAAACCGCGGTACAAGGGCCATCAAGACCACCAGACTGTAGTGGGATAACACTGGAATCAATTCCCAACACCACCAAAAAGGCTTTATGCAGTGAGGAATCACTATAAAATGCTATTTTTTTAAAAAGATATCTCTAAATAAACAGGTACTCATTTATTTCACTGCATTTATTTCACAGCATTTCACGACCTGCCTTGCCTTCACACACTCTCAAACGCACCATTCGCAGGGGCGCTTAGTTGGACATTTTTTACTCCCAAACGCAAGCGTGCGCTCGACCAAAATACGGACCATGCAGTTTGAGAATAACTTTGCGGTCGCATTTTCTGTGGAGAAAATGTTTTCTCGGTGGAGATTCCTTTTACTACGACAATTCTACCCCTTAAAATGTGCAACTGGGGGTGAAAATACCCGTCAATATTCTCAACAGGGGGTGAGCCTAGGCCTTAAAGGAGCACCCCGACGGATGAGTTTTTGTAAGAAACACGTCGAAATCACCAGGAAAACACCCTTTACAGAGATCGCAACACTCACTTTGCTCTGGTTTCCTAGAAATCAAACCGTCAAATCGGTGATTCCTCCTTGGCGGAGGTGCAGAAAGTCAAATTCTTTCACCCAAAGAGAAGGCGTGTGTCGTTTCTTTTCTAATGGCTGGCAAATCGTTTGCACAAAATTTCCGCAATACAAGCTTCTTTTTTTCTTTGCTTTTTGTTATACAGTTTATCTAAGGGGGTTTCGCTCACAACAAAGGGAATAGCAACTTTTTTTTTTTTACTGCACTACAAAAAAAGAAAACGCTTCAACCACAATAAGTGACCTCCACCCACCCCATCCAAAATGGCTATTATATCTGGCATCTCCGCCAAGGAGGAAATGCCGTTTTGACGCTTCAATATATTGGAAACCAGAGCAAAGTGTTCCGATTCTTGAAAAGGCTGTCTTTCTGGTGATTTTGACGTGTTTCTTGCAAAAACTAATCCGTCAGGGTCCACCTTTAAGAGGGGGAAAGATCAGAAGCCCTGCTGGATCAACCTACCCTGTTGTCGTAGGTGGCATCTGGGTTTTCATCACAGGCTATCACTTCGGGCGCCATCCTGGTCAACAAGACACACGCAACAGATTCCATCAGTATTTCACACATACACACGCACACATACACACACACACACACAACACACACACATGCACTCACGCACGCACACACACACACGCACGCACGCACACACACATGCACGCACACACACAAAAGATTCATAATAATAATAATTAATAATGCTTATATAGCGCATAATCTTGCTAAGCAACTCAATGCGCTTTTCACTCACCATTCGTACAAACATTTCTAACAGACTGGTTCACGTATCCTCACCACATCTCTATGAATTCCATCAGTATTTCACACACACACACTGGACTGGAACCAATTTATTGTCAGATTACCGGTAACTACAAAAGTTGTACTGACACTGAAAACAAATGTATAACAAAAAATTGAAATGCAATAAATAACAAAGAAATTGAACAATACAATTGCAAACTAAAAATATCTATTAATCTCTCTCTCTCTCTCTCTCTCTCTCTCTCTCTCTCCACTCTCTCACTCTCTCTATCTCATTCTCTTTCACCCACCCCGTCTATCTTAATCGATGTCATATGATATTTACTCAATCACTTTGGTTCTCAATCACACACACAATAATCTTCTCACTGACAATTTATCACACTCACTCACACACACAGACTGAAGATACTGACAAGTATGGTGTGCCAATGAAGGTCTTGCGACGACCAATAGTCTTGTCCAGCTAAGCACTGACCCCCCCCCACCCACCCCCCACACACATACACAGATTGAAGATACTGACTAGTATGTGTGCCAATGAAGGTGTTGCGACGACCAATAGTCTTGTCCAGCTGAGCACTGACCCCCCCCCCCCCCCCACCCCACCCCCCACACAAACATACACAGATTGAAGATACTGACCAGTATGGTGTGCCAATGAAGGTGTTGCGACGACCAATAGTCTTGTCCAGCTGAGCACTGACCCCCCCCCCCCCCCCCCCCCCCAAACACACACAGATTGAAGATACTGACCAGTACGGTGTGCCAATGAAGGTGTTGCGACGACCAATAGTCTTGTCCAGCTGAGCACTGACCCCCCCCCCCCCCCACAAACACACACAGATTGAAGATACTGACCAGTACGGTGTGCCAATGAAGGTGTTGCGCCGACCAATAGTCTTGTCCAGCTGAGCACTGACCCCAAAGTCCACTGGAGACACAAAGAATACAGTTGGTTTTTTTACTCTGCTGGTGAGTGTGTGCATGTGTCTGTGTGTGTTTGTGGTGTGAGTGAGTGCATGCATGTGTGCGTATGTGCATGACTTCATTCGCATCGGTCAACGGAACATTCTACAGTGGAACCTCCCTTATGTTGTTTTCGTTCCCCAGCTTAAACGCTCTGGGGGCACACCCAGTGCCATGTGAACATTCTGCATGCCCTTGGGTGGGAAGATTACATGTATGGCTGCTTTTAAAGTGCCCCGCCACATGGGCGGCCATACTCCGACTTCAGGGGACTTCGCTCCATTCATGGAGCCACCCCACACATTCACTCCACACGAGGAGTGACAACAACCAACAATTCTTTACGGTGTGTAGGGAGAACTGCCATTAGTAAAGACAGCTTCCATTGGGCACAGCCGCATCATTTTAATATTGGCCATGGGTCAATTTCACTTGCATCACATGTGCAGACACAATGAATAGCCAAGGACCTTTGGCCGAGAACCTCCCTTATAAGACCTCCCATTATAAGACTCCCTCTCATATAAGACCTACTTCTTTGAGACATTGCACTTCTTTGTAAGAATTAAAATTACCTCCTTTATAAGACCCCTCCCTTATAAGACCTGATTTTGGATGATTTTTGAAGGTCTTATAAGGGAGGTTCCACTGTAATAGAATTTCTATGCTTTGGTAAGTACAAATGTATGTGTGTTTGGAGCGATTGCATGCACTATGTGCCTTGATTTACTTTGTGTGCTTGTGCACATGTGTGCATGAATGCGTGCATGGGTGGGCGCCTGCATTCTTTTATGATTGTTCTGTGTGTGTGTGTGTGTGTGTGTGTGTGTGTGTGTGTGTGTGTGTGTGTGTGTGTGTGTGTGTGTGTGTGTATGTGTGTGTGTGTGTGTGCATGCGTGTGTGTGTGTGTGTGTGTGTGTGTGTGTGTGTGTGTGTGTGTGTGTGTGTGTGTGTGTGTGTGTGTTTATGATTGTTCTGTGTGTGTGTGTGTGTGCGTGACGTGTGTGCATGTGTGTGTGTGTGTGTATGCGTGTCTCTGTGTGTGTGTGTGTGTGTGTGTGTGTATGTGTGTGAGCGTGTGTGTGTGTATGTGCGTGTGTGTGTGTGTGTTTATGATTGTTCTGTGTGTGCGTGTGTGCATGCGTGTGCATGTGAGGCATGCGTGCTATTGTCTGCTCACCCAGTTTGACCTCAGCGTTGTCGGTCAGCAGCACATTCTGTCCCTTGATGTCCCTGTGGATGACCCTACTGTTGTGCAGATGGGCCAGACCCTGGAGAGAAAAAAAAACCACACACATACAAACCAGCAGGGCTCCCAATTGTCCCGCAAGACAAGGGGTCCCAGGGACTCCTTCACTTACAGCATAGAGGGTCCTAGAGGCGGGATAGAGGGTCTCAGTAACATTGCGAATGCCAAAAAGAATTTTTCTAGTGCATCCCTGGGACCCCCTGCACATTCATTTAAAGGGTCCTTCAGAATTTTAGTGCTTCATAGACCCCCAAATGGGGGTCCCTGGGAGCCCTGCCTGTTTTTATTTTTCTCTGATCCCAGGTAACAAATGAACAACAACAAAAACACGTACAAACCAGTCGACATTTCAAACACAAACTAAACTCACAGGACAACTAACTGCTCAACAAGCCTTTTTTATTTTTCTCTGATCCCAGGTAACAAATGTACAAAAAACACGTACAAACCAGTCGACATTTCAAACACAAACTAAACTCACAGGACAACTAACTGCTCAACAAGCCTTTTTTTTATTTTTCTCTGATCCCAGGTAACAAATGTACAAAAAACACGTACAAACCAGTCGACATTTCAAACACAAACTAAACTCACAGGACAACTAACTGCTCAACAAGCCTTTTTTATTTTTCTCTGATCCCAGGTAACAAATGTACAAAAAACACGTACAAACCAGTCGACATTTCAAACACAAACTAAACTCACAGGACAACTAACCGCTCAACAAGCCTATATCTATTTTTCTCTCTGATCCCCGGTAAGGAAAAAAGGTGGCAAAGTGGTTAAGACGTTCACCTGCCAAAATGTAACGCGTGACTGCAGTGACCCAGGTTCGAATCCCCGGCCTCGCCCTTTCTTTCTAGTTTGACAGGAAAATCGAACTGACTGTCCAGTCCTTCAGATGGGGACTTAAAGCTAGTCTCTCCCCTAGTTTTTTTTCCGAAAATCGTCTATTGTCCTTAATTAAGTTCCTCTAGGCTGAGAGATTGGGGGATGCATCAAAGGCAAAGCATTTCCACCGAAAACAAAATTCACCCCAGGTTTGCGGAATAGCAGTTGTCCTCTCAGCTATCTGCAAGTCATAGTCACACATCATTGGCAAATTTATATCCGCTGACTTCTCTTTACGCATTCAGCATGGGTGCAACTCTCCAAAATGGAAAAAAAACTGAAAGGCAGGGGTCCAGGGACCCATGACCCCAGCAGGGTACAGGGGCAGAGCCCCGTCGGACAATTCAGGGGGGCCAAGTTAAGAGAGAGAGATAACGAGACAGACAGACAGTTAAAATGATAGACAGAGACAGTTCTGAGTCTGATAAGCCTTGTAAAATTAATACACTGCCTTTGTAAACTTCAAAGATAGAACAACCAAGTTCAAAACGCCCCAAATCGCTTGTGGTCAATTTTTGGGGGGATGAAGTTCAGTTTCTGGTCAAATTAAAAATACTGAAATCAGTGTAAAAATGAAAGAGTATCACCCATGCTCACTGTAGGCCTCGTACACAATAGATGCAGAAATACTACGCGCAATCCGTAAATAAGTACAAGAAAGAAGGGGGGAAAATATGCGGATATGGGGAAATTCGGACACGTGCCAGACCAGACCTGTTTACCCCCTACACAAGTCTCGAGTAGTCTGGATAGCTGAAATGAGTAGTTTGTGTGCAAAATGTGTAGTTTCATTCATTGAACCATCAAACAATGTTCACTGAAAATGAGTAGCAATCAAGAATTAAAGAGCATTATTTTCAATTTTGAAGAGTACTAGACATCCCACAGCTGTTCCACCCCATACAAAATCAAGCTATTTAGTTTAAAGACTGAATTTATAAATCTTAGATAAAAACTGCACCAAGCTTTTGCTTGTAAAAATATTTGGGCTGTATGTTCTTCATTGTGTTTGTAATATATTTCTTCCATCAGATTTATGGTAAAAACTTATTCTGTTGAGCAGTATCATACAACATATTTAGTAGAAAATGTTCTTGAATAATACACAAACATAAATAAAATTGCCCATGAGTGAATATCTAGCAATATCCACTGAATATAAGTAATTTTGACACATACTACAACATATTCGTGATTGTAATTTATGAAAAGCAACTTATAGTAAACTAAAGTTGGCTTGAAACAACTTCTGAAAATATAGATAAACTAAATGTTCCTCCCGAAACAGCTGTGATCCAAATTGAGTAGAATACTACTCGAAAAGAGTAGAGTAAACAGGTCCGATTAGTATGCTTATCTTTTCCCTTCTTTCTTTTACTTATTTACGGATTGCGCATGGGATTTCCGCACGGAACTTCCTCGTGTACTTGCCCGTTTCGCTACTTACCCTGAGGATTTCTCGACACACGTAGGCTATCCACTCTTCCTTCAGCGAGTTGCCTTTGGTGGCTGCGGAGCAGAACAAGACACTAGTTTAACCCCATGACTGCCACCAACGTATTACCCGTACTGACCTGATGACATCATCAGATGAAGAGGTATAACCCTGATATGTTGGCTTTTGCTCTTAACACAGTCAAGAGAGTAATATCCCAAGACCATTTTGCCAGATTGGCTCTATCAGTTGTATTTTTCGTGGCATGATTTGCCCAATGGGGGGTTTTTCTTTAATTTTCTCTGGCAGTCAAGGGGTTAAAAAAGCATGCTGGAAAAGACTACAAGTGTAGAATAATTATAAAGTAGAAAAAAATTGTAATCCAACGTTGTTTCAAATTGTCCCACAAACAATCAGAACTTACATACCCATATATTTTTTGTACATCACAATAATGACATCATTTCTTTAGGATGTCATAACCATGATCTGGGATGCTTAGCCAGAGCATAACCTTTTGTACTCATGAACTTAAATAAGTCCCTGAAGCAAAAATAATAACTGATTTCCAGCCAACTTGTTCTACTTCTAGTGACTTTTAAATAAAAGCAAGTCACTGCAAACATAATGCGATTTTTATCATCTTGCAAATCATTCGGTTGTACTATCGTTTGTAGTTTCTTAGAAAATTGCTATGTTCATGTTTGTAATGAGACGGTGACCACACACACACACACACGCGCGCGCGCGCGCGCACAAACACCCACACCAGCACATCGACGAAAAAAGAAAGAAAACCCTGTGCAAACAGACTAAACTTTAACCCTTTCACTGCCAATGTCGCATTTTTAGCACCACAATGATTTAACACCCACGTCTTTAAAAGGCCTCAAACCAGGGTCTGTTATCCAAAGACCCTATTTTCTTAATTCTGGGAGGTAAGGATGGGCTTTACTGTATACATGTTCAGGCATGAAAACTACTGTTCCCCAAAAAAGAGATTTTTTTCAGCCGAGAAATCCTTCCACCCGGATTTTCAGCTGACGTCAGAAGTTTTGTTGGGGGGGGGGGGGGGGGCAGAGACTATTACCAAAACAACTTTCTCTTACCAAAAAACCAGTTCCGGCACAAATAACTAATGTCAGAACATTTGTTCAGCAGGGGGTGGAGGGGTGGGGGTGGGCTAATCTGTTCCAAAAAAATGGAAGCGGCGGAGCTGTTTTCATGCCTGATATTTCTTCTTCTTTTTCACCCATTCTTCGTGCACGGCTTGCTCTTCAGACGCCATTTTTGGAAGTGATGACGTCGGGAGGAGAAGAAGGCACGAAATGATGATCGTGTGATTTAAAGACCCAGCATGCCGAGTTTTTATTCGATTTTCGATTTATTTATTTTTAGGCGGAGATTGGTCGATTTCGGCAAAAAAAATTAGGCGGAGAAAACGGAGATGTTTTCATGCCTGATGTTATACTTATAGAGGATTTCCCAATATTGCAGATTACTTTTTTTTTCTACCCAGGTAAGTTTTAATGGAATTTTGTTGCTGAAAAATGGCTGGCGGCAAAAGGGTTAACCCCTTGACTGCCACCAATGTATTACGTACTGACCTGATGACGTCATCAGATGAAGAGAAATAACCCTGATATGCTGGCTTTTGCTCTAACATAATCAAGAGAGTAATATCCCCAGACCATGTTCTCAGATTGGCTCTATCAGTTGTCTTTTTCATGGCATGATTTGCCCAATTATTTTTTTATTAATTTTCTCTGGCAGTCAAGGGGTTAAAGATGGTGTTTTTCTTTCATGTGTACCGGGTATGTGGTGTTTTGTTTTAAACATTCTATCCATGCTCACCTTTCACCAAATCGGTGATGGAACCCGCCCCACAAAACTCCATCACCAACTGTAAACAACAACAACATACAGTATTTATACGGCGCTGAATCTTGATATAAATCAAATCAAAGCGCACGCACACGTTAGCATTCATAACGCATTCAAACAAAAATGCAATACAAAGCGAGCACACACGTTTGACATAAATGGTATACAGCAGAAACAGACCTAAAGGCAAGAGAGAGAGAAGAGAAAGAGAGTGGAGCCTCAATGACGGGGGAACAGGTGGGTTTTGAGGTTAGATTTGAAGGCTGAGAGGGTCGGTCGCTGACAGAGGGAAAGAGGAAGTTTGTTCCAAGATGTCGGTCCTGAGACAGCAAAAGAGCGCCGACCAACAGTTGAAAGCTTATACCTAGGGATCTGGAGAGAAAGCGGGTCAGAAACTGAACGTAAAGTGCGAGCTGGCGTATAGATGGAAATACATGTCAAATACATGTTTCCATAGTAATATGATCAACTTATCACAAACTATAATTGTGACCCAGCACCACGAAAGGGACATTAAGTTGCTGGGCTAGTTTCTAACAACAGGCTTGGAAAGTCAAAAATCTCAATTTTTGTCAATTTTGAGTTATGGGTATTTTCTTGTTCTCTAACATCTTATCTTTCATATTTATAAAGGACAATCTTTAATATGGTCTCTAAATGGTCTTATAAGTGCTTTAAAACGAGTAGGTCAATGTATTTTCTTCAGCTAGACACTTAGACTGTGTTTCCTCAAAATGGCCGACACTCACCCTACTACTAACCTTAAATGCTCATAACTCTGGAACGGAAAAAGATACAAGAATCGTTCTTGGATCATTAGAACGAGAATTGTCTGAACTTTTCAAAGGTATAATTTTCTCAGAATGGTCAGTTTAACACTTCATGTCCCTTTCGTGGTGCTGTGTGACAGTTTCAACTTCACTAGGTCTGTTCTCTGTTACCGCAAAGCATTTGCTTCTGTTCAGTTGCCCTGGTTTTGAACTCTATTCCGTCAAAAGTCACCTCAGATTGAGCCTTAACCCTCTTGCATTCATTCCGGCCCAAACCGCCCAGCCAGAAGTTGCCTCTGTATTCAAGCCACCCAAAACCGCCCGTAGCTTGCCCCCCACTCTGAGACCCCTTCTGATGGCATTTTCACCACGCACCAAGTTCTGGCTTGTTCTGCACACACTATGAAGAAGCTTCTGACTTGCAGTGATGCGATAGTAACTGTATGGCGCTCTGCGTGCTTCAAAAGACAGGTTTTTTTCCCGAAAATGCTTAAAAGAATCTGAACACTAGAAGAAGTTTTGTATGTAACAAATGCGAATGCAAGAGGGTTAAAACCAGATCTATTGGTCATCCCCCTCAGCCACCACAGAGGAATATTCCTAGCACTGTAGCAGTCACGATGATTTTTTGGAAGTTGAGAGAAATCTCCTAACGACAGAAAGGAATGTTTGGAACCTGAGTGAGAGGAATATTACTAGTAGCAGACAGGAATTTTGGAATCCCAGACTAAGTGAGAGAAATACTTCTAGCAACAGAGGAATTTTTGCTATATATGATTTTTGTTTGTTTTTAGTGTTGGTTACAAACATGAATACTAAAAAAAACATTTAAACACACACACGCACGCACGCACGCACGCACGCACACACACACACACACACACACACACACAGTCACATATACTTACGCATAAATACACAAATGAGTGTCTTTATAGCAGGCACAAAAACACACAAAACATTTTATTGAGATTTAAACACACACACACCTCACAGCACGCACAACGACAGCGCATGCACGCAGCACGCCACACGCACGGACGCATGCACGCAACGGCACGCACGCACGGCACCACGCACACACACACAGTCATATATAATTCACATTATGTCATAAATACACAAAAATGATGTCCTTTATAGCAGGCACAAAAACACACAAAAACCATTTAAACACACACACAGCAACACCCTCCGCACACACACATACACATACACACACACACACACATGCACACACACACACACACACCATACACACACACACACACACACACACACACACACACACACACACACTACACACGTACAGTCACATATATATATTCACACTTACACATAAATACAACAAACATGATTACGCACAACACACACACACACACACAAGTACAATCACATATCATTTCACACTTATGGCATAAATGAGTGTCTTTATAGCAGGCACAAAAAAACACCCCAAAAAACAACTGAATGACAAGATCAGCACAGGATCAGGATTTATGACGCTGTTGATCGGAATGGATGATTGATGCTATTTAAGGGACAGTAGACATTGCCCATTTATCGCGCTGTCTCGTTAACGCTTACGAGCAGCACCAGCAGACAGGGCGTGGCTGCGAGTTGGAACTCGGAATGAACGGCGTGGGAGCAACGCCACTGTACGGCCCAGAAGATGGGACAGCAAAAGAAAAAAAGATACACCACTACTACTATTTAGTATTTGGTATATTCTAGTCACAGAGACTTATCTCTGTGAAATTCAGGCTGCTCTCCCCCGGAGAGCGCGTCGCCGCAAGCGCAGCGCCTACCCTTTTTTTGGGTGGGGGGAGGGGGAGGGGGGGCACAGGGTGAGGAGGTGGGTGTGGGCACACTTGGAAAACCTAGCTATCAATTTGGCCATACCAGGCAGCGGGATTTCTCCCTGCTCTTACCGACTTTCAACTGCCGTGGGATTTTTACGTGCGTAAAGCGCACTGGGTCAGACTAGCTTTAAGTCCCCATCCGAAGGACTGGACGTTCAGTTCGATTTTCCTGTCGAACTAGAAAGAAAGGGTGAGGCCGGGATTCGAACCCGGGTCACTCACGCTGCAGTCACGCATTACATTTGGCAGGCGAACGTCTTAACCACTCTGCCACCTTTCTCCCCTCTGAAAACAAAACAATAGAGCTAGAACTAACAGAAGCCCTGAATAAAGATATTTGTCTAAAAAACGAAATAAAATCCTACAACTCACCCATAGCTGGTCGTCTTTA
Organism: Phymorhynchus buccinoides; assembly: GCA_017654935.2. Taxonomy (NCBI): domain Eukaryota; kingdom Metazoa; phylum Mollusca; class Gastropoda; order Neogastropoda; family Raphitomidae; genus Phymorhynchus; species Phymorhynchus buccinoides. The sequence continues at coordinate 13,839,375 of CM065708.1, read as the reverse complement.
CCCGGCGGGCCCTTTTTAATGAACGCTCCATAGTATGTGGCTATGTTTCTGTGGTGAGAAAACTGAAAAAAAACAAAAAACAGTACATGTACAATCAATGATGCACAATCATAAATAAGTCATAAGTTTCTTTATTGTCCATTGGCATTGTACAACGCACATGGAAACTTGTCTTCCAGCATGTAAAATAAGATGAGATATATAATAAAAAAATATTAAATAAAAACATGAAAAATAAATTTACATTAAAACAAATATGTAAATATGTAACTCTCACACCACACCCAATCATTAATCAAGCACTATCCATGATGTACAATCATACTTGTAAACAACATGAGGATCCATTGAAACGGAAAGGAATAGAAATTAGAATAGAATATATCTGAATAATGGCAAATACTTGAAATAGTATTTAACCATAACAACACATTTTGCTATGTTTAAAAAACAGAAAAAAAAGTGTAACAGTAAGTTAGTAACACACACACACACACACACACACACACACAGACACACACACACACACACACAGGGACCAACTCTGACACCACTCTCTTCTCTTTCTCTCTCTCTTTCTCTCTCTCACACACACGTACACACACACAACACACACACACACACACACACACACACACACACACACTCACACACACACACACACACACACACACCACACACACACACACACACACACACACACACACATACACACACTGACAAGCACCACAAGGCTGTAAATAGAAATCTAAAGAAATGAATAGAATAATGGCAAACAATATTCAACCATTACAACAGATTGTGTAATAGTGGGTTTTTTTAAAAGATACTCTGTAAATGCATTGTAACACACACACCACACATACGCACGCGCGCACGCACAAACACGCACGCATACACACACACACACGATGTTGAGGTTAATTTTTTTCCTTTTCTTGTTCGTTGCTTTGGAATCATGGATGATTGTTTTAAAAAAAAGCATATCATAAATGATGAATACAATATTGACATCACACAATAAACAGTGACTTTGACACACACACACATGTATACACACACACACACACATTGATACACACACACACACACACATATATAAACACACACATCACACCACACACACACACACACACACACCGCACGCACACACACACACATACACCGACGGGATCACACACACCACACACACTGACACACACACAAACACACACACACACACACACACACACACACACACACATACACACAGTGACACACACACACCTCTTCGGCATACCAAACTTACCCTTTTGAGGACATTGATCTCCAATTTGATTTCTTCTTCCTCCTCCTAAGGTAACAAAGGAGAAAAAACAACAACCACAGTAAGTGTTACCTGAAAGCCTTTAATTTTTCACAATACCCCCACCCATGAAAAGACCATATCATATAAATGACAACATGATATTTTTTTTAAAGGTGATTAAATTAATTCCAAAAAACAACAGCACTCCTTGTTGAATTTCTTTGATTGGGTTCAAAACATATCGGGTTAGAATCGCGAGGCACACAATTCTCACTGAACACCATTTGTTTTCTTGACATTTAAAAAGCACATAAGGACAATTACATACAGCACATCCAAGGACAATTACAGCCACATCCAAGGACAATTACAGCACAAAAAAAATCCAAGGACAATTACAGCACACATCCAAGGACAATTACAGCCGCACATCCAAGGACAATTACAGCCACATCCAAGGACAATTACAGCCACATCCAAGGACAATTACAGCGCATCCAAGGACAATTACAGCGCATCCAAGGACAATTACAGCGCATCCAAGGACAATTACAGCGCACTCCAAGGACAATTACAGCACATCCAAGGACAATTACAGCGCATCCAAGGACAATTACAGCGCATCCAAGGACAATTACAGCACATCCAAGGACAATTACCTCCAAGTATAGTGTATTGGTTAAAATGAAAAACACAGTCTCAGTATATATACTCCTCAACTTGTTTGATGATTAACAGATTAAAAAGGGAATGATTTATTATTAATTACAATGACAAACAACAAGAAACAAGAGTGTTGCCAAATGCAGTGCTCAACAAATCACATCTGTTGCAACTCTTACTCAACATGACCCATCGGCTTCAAGCAATATATACCCAAAACAAAATTTTAAGTGACTCTGTGCAATGGTTCACAAGACATTGCACAGAGACATAATTTATAATCACAAAAATCTTTTTAGAAAGTGTTTTTCTTGAAAAAAGGCAGGAGAATGGACCTGGAGTAAGGCAGAAAGAACTAGTAGATGGCCAGTAAGCAAAGGGAAAAGGCAGAGTCAACAGAATGTGACAGATTAGAGGAAGTTACAAGTCTCACAGAACGTTTACCAGAAGGTGGGGCACGAACTATTTATACAAAAGACCCCACGGGGGAACATCTATCAGTATTAGCAAAATTAAATCAGTCCCTGGAAGAACTGCTAGGTCAAATTTCTTTCAGTACAGTGGTAACCTCCCTTATAAGACCTCCCATTATAGACTCCCTCCCACATAGAACCTACTTCTCTGAGACATTGCTCTTCTTTGTAAGTATTAAAATTACCTCCCTTATAAGACCCCTCCCTGATAAGACCCCTCCCTAAGTTATAAGACCTCATTTTGGATGATTTTGAAGGTCTTATAAGGGAGGTTTGTAGGTTAATTAACACTGTATTCTAATTTTGTTTGGTGCCCTCTACTCAAAAGAGTCAAATAGCTTCTATCATTGGTTGACATTAGCCAGTAGATAGGGGCCAACAGTAACATGAGAGCTGTACAATCGATGATGTTCTACAGTAATGGAAAATCATGGTACAGTTTTAGTTCTCTTGTGGAAGACTATGACTCTCGAAACGAGGGGGCCCTTGGCACCGGCTCTGGTTGCATGCAGCCAAAGGGATGGGTTGGCCTTTGGGGACCTTCCTTGTCAACACCAGCTGTGTCCTCAAATCCCTAGTTGGCCGAGAGAGCTGGGGATGTACCCTGGGCAAGGCATCTCCACTATAAACAAATTCTCACCCAGCCCGCCAGAATAGTATATCTGCCCCTCCCTCTGCTATCTGGCAGTCATTGTCGGAAACGACAGACTAGCAAGCATACAAAATAAAACAAAACCTCTCATTTTAGTAATCAGCATTTTACTGATAACTACCAGGTTTTAAAGCGCAATCACTGCAACAAATAGATTAATTACATTATTATTATTATTATTCGTTCGCTCAGTTTCCTGTCATAATAGCGTAGATGCGTCATGCTGCCGTTATGAGCCTCACTAAGAAATAGTTAGGCCCAGCATGTCCCGACTTCAGCTAAAGAAATCTTTGTAAGAATTTTTTAGAAAAAAGGGCAGGAGAATGGACCAGTTGAGACAGAAAGATAGCAGATGACAGTAAGCAAAGGGAAAAGGCAGAGTCAAAGAGAGTGATGGATTAGAGGAAGTTACAAGCTCAGAACTTCCAGAAGGTGGGGGGGAACTATTTGCTACAAAAAACACCCCCCCCCCCCCCCCCCCCCCCCCCCCCCCCCCACCCCCAGTATCCCCACGGGGAGATTAATTACATTATACATGTTGTAAAGAATGAATTACCTCTGTAACGTTCATCACTTTGATGGCTGCCAGCTGCCCTGTTTTCGTGTGGCGCCCCTGCACGCACACATCAGACCAGAGGTAACTCACTGATCAGGGGTCTCCTTCACTTACAGAATAGAGGGTCCTAGAGGCGGGATAGAGGGTCCCAGTGGCATTGCGAATGCTAAAAAGAATTTTTCTAGTGCATCCCTGGGACCCCCTGCACATTCTTTTAGAGGGTCCTTTAGAAATGTAGTACTTCATAGACCCCCAAATGGGGGTCCCTGGGAGCCCTGCTGATACAGCAGCACAACAATAACCAGACTCAACCTCAACATCTCTCTCTCTCTCTCTCTCTATCTCTCTCTCTCTCTCTCTCTCTCAAATTTAGCCCTATATATATATATTTACGAAGCTAGTAAAAGAATTCACAGTGCGTTATCTTAGATATATTATGTGATGTATTCTAAGCTTTAACCCTTTCACCGCCAATTTCGCATTTTAGCACCACAGTGATTCAACACATCCATGTCACTAAAAGGCATCAAATCAGGGCCTGTTATTCAAAGACCATATTTTTATCTTCATTTTGGGAGGTAAGGATAGGCCTAGTGTTAGATATGTCACAGAGGAATTCCTAATATTGCAGATAATTTTTTTTCTCCTCCCAGTTAAGCTTAATCGTATTTTGGGGCTGAAAAATGGCTGGCTGCGAAAGGGCTAAAATGTATTGTGCATAACTTTGATTTGCGTTAAGATTTCAACTTCCTCAGCAAATCCATTCCTTAAAAGTCAATATGTAGGACACAAGTGGGATCTTAAAAATATATGGAAAAATAAAACGTTCAATTAAAAAAAAAGTCTGCTCACCTTGTATACTTGACCGTAGGTGCCATTTCCAACCACCTCGATCAGATCAAATATTCCTGCAGGATCCTGAAAAATACACAATCCATTGATAGAATATGTTTGCTTTTTGGATTAATAAAATAAGTAATTAATGTTATCTGACTTGAACACTTCACAAAAATGTTGCAGGTGTACAGTACACACACATACAACAGGCAGCAAAATGGAGCAGTTCAGCCATGCAGTGACCTACAGGGAAGCAAAAACCATCATCCGCAACCACCACCAGTCCCAGAGGAAGAGCAGGCTGCCCCAAAACAGCGGTGTTGACCCTTGAAATTCACCAGCTCCAAGGATTATTCTTAGGACCAGTCATCGGTCATTGACACATACAAATTTTAAATGACCTATTGTTTTTGCAGTTTACTTTGTGTCTATTTATTACTGTATTAGCAGTTTTAACTATTTTGATGCATTGCATACGGTTGATTGCAACAGAGTGTCGAAGTGTGCTGAAGTTGTATTTCATTTCTGTTTGGTTTTTTCTGGGGGGTTTACATTATGAGTATGACTGATTGTTTTAGGAAAATGACCTATTGTATTTTCTTCAAACTGGTCAAATGACCTATGATGTCCTGTGACAAGATTGATCCCTGCAGCAGACAGTCCTCTTCCAGGTTGAGGACCGGCCACTGCAATCTACTGGGCCATCTCAACCGATTGAAAATCGCCCACACCGAGAATGTTCATGTGGGACTGGATCCCAGACCCCAGAACATATTCTCCAAACACTTCACAGCGGAATGAGGGGAGTGTCACTCTGTGTGTGTGTGTGTGTGCGTGTGTGAATGTGTGTGTGTTTTTTTCGCTTTGTATTGCGTTTTTGTTTGAATGCGTTATGAATCATTGAATGCTAGCGTGTGTGTGCACTTTGATTTCATTTCTATCAAGATTCAGCGCCGTATAAACGTACACGTTGTTGTTGTTGTGTTGTTGTTGTTGTGTTGTTGTTGTATATATATATATATATATATATTGTATATATTGTGTGTGTGTGTGTGTGTGTGTGTGTGTGTGTGTGTGTGTGGGTGTGTGTGTGTGTGTGTGTCACTCAGTGTTTCCCATAACGCACATATGTGCGTCCCTGAAGCACAAAAATCACAGAGGGACTCTTTGATTTGAGCTCTGGGCGTCCCATGGGACGCACACTTTTTTCAACAGACCGAGACAGCAGGGTTCATTCTTCGATTTTGACCGATAGCTTTAGCAGGCAGGCGGTCATCTGACCGATTGATTTTTCGTCAAAGCAGTCAACAACTTCAAGGATTCTGTCGTCTGCTAAACTTAGTTATTCAGCAGCCTCGGACCATAATCAGAACTAAAAAGTTGTATCTGGCGAAACGAACGCCGAAACGAAGAAATGGCGGCATTGCACATTCGGTAAAGCTTTTCCGATCCATCTTTTTGAAGACCAAATAAAGTTCCAGCGTGACCTAGTCTTCTAGTGCTAAGCAAGATCGTTCTCGGCCTTTTGACAACAATTCGTGTTTAAAACCAGCCATGCCTCCCCAAAAGAAGCCACGAGTAGGAAAGGGGCAGAAGAATATGTTTGCTAGTTTCGGACTCGCTCAGACATCGTCTGCAACTTGTAGGATCGTTGGAATTAGGTCAAGCCACCCCAACTTTTCCACATCAAAACTCCGAACCCGATTTTCGCTTCGTGCCACAGCGGTCAGTCTGTTTGCTTTGGTTTTCCTGGTTGTCAGTCTTGTTTCTGACCATCCGGGTTTTTCCTTTCTAAAGCAGACACATGTCCGGTCATTCCAAAACGATCTTTGTTTACTTCTGAATGCTTGTTCGCGAGAGTGAAGTGCTTCAAGTTTTAGGTCTGATTTCTTCGTTGACCAAATCTGAACGTTTTTTGCAAGTTCGACAGAGGAAAAAGCAGCAGCATCAAGCCGTTCTTTTAGATATGTGAATGGCATCATCTCAAAAACATAAGCTACTGCATATGCAAGTGTGTGTGTACGCTTGTGTGTCTGTCTGCCTGTCTCTCTGTCCATATCTCGATCTGTTTGTCTCCCCCCCCCCCCCCACTCTCTCTCTCTGTAGTCAGCCTATTCCATTTCCAGGGGTTATGCACATGTGTTTGTCTGTGTGTTCACTGTGCATGTAGCATGTATTTGCTTTTGTTAAAGCATTTTTTATCATATACTTAGGGGACTCTTAAAAATATGAAAAGGACTCTTAAAATTTTGCACAGGGAGTCCCTGGGACTCACACATTTCACCCCTATGGGAAACACTAGTCACTGTGTGTGTGTGTCACTGTGTGTGTGTGTGTGTGTGTGTGTGTGTGTGTGTGTGTGTGTGTGTGTCTCTGTGTGTGTGTGTGTGTGTGTGTGTGTGTGTGTGTGTGTGTGTGTGTGTGTGTGTGTGTGTGTGTGTGTGTGTGTGTGTGTGTGAGTGTCACTGTCAAGCATGGGAATTGTCAGAGACAAAAAAAACTCTGAAAAGCCCCCCAATTGAAGTATTTAGTAACAAAAACGAAGTATTTAGTAACAATTTCTTTTTTTTTTCTCGCGGAAATCCGCGAACAATTTTCATGCCTGGAGTGTGTGTGTGTGTGTGTGTGTGCGCGTGGGTGCGGGTGCATGAATGTGTGTGCGAGTGTGAGTGAGACTGAGAAACAGAGAGACAGAAGCAAGCAATATAATTTATACGAGTGACACTCCCCTCCTTCCGCTGTGAAGTCAGCAATAAAGTAGTTGAGTGGTTCAACTAATTACTTTTTGTGGGTTGGGGGGCTGCCTTTAAATATCACATTACCTAATTGATGACAGGGTGGCAGTGCTGCTCAGTATGATCATAGACTTTTTTGTCTAAGTTCTCTCAAAGTCAAAGCTCTTTTTTTTGTGTGTTCTGTGCTCTGTGGACAGCCTTTGTAAAGGATGGCAAATCCATTTAGTATCTGGACTCTACTGTATCTAGTAAAGGAGGAAAACTTGAAATGATTATTAGCTATTATCTGTTGTTGGGTTTTTTTAGTAATATTATCAGGGATCAATCTTGTCACAGGACATCATAGGTCATTTGACCAGTTCAAAGAAAATATAATAGGTCACTTTCGTAAAATGATCAGTCATAAAGGGCTTGGCACACACTGCAACTTTTTAGTTGATACAACTAGTTGCATACAACAAGATGCAGTTAAAATCGCAGAGCTTGCGGCACACGCTGCAACTTTGATGCAACACCCTTGCAATCCCGTGCCATATACTGTATGGAAAATTCTCGCGAGACTTTCCGTGACTTCCTTTGGTTTACATTCTAACAAAATGGCTTCCTCCTGAAAATGAACACGACGATCTTATCATTGCTGCTGCTGCTACTGTTGTTATTTTGTCATTCACGATGACGATGGTCGGTCAGAGTCCTGTTTCGAGTAGGTGTACTTCTAAAAACTCGAACTGACAAATAGGGCCTACTACAGTACTAGTAGTACTAGGCCTAGTAGCCTATTTCTATTTTTACACACTGTTTTGATCTAGACTACATCGATTGAAAAAGAAAACATGCCGTGGAAATATTCATCATTCATGAAGCCGCCCATTTCATGGCTTATTTGAATTTTGGCCTCTTGTACATGCCCCGACTTTTTTTTAATCGGGACACTCGGTTCCCAAATGCAGGGAAAATTACAAATTAACTCGATCGATAACTTGCATGTTTCAGTCCAACGGTTTCAGTACTTTCACTCCGACATTGAGACATAAAAATCACGTGATACGAAACGACGCGCGCGCTCTGATTGGCTGCAACCTACAACTTGTTGCAAGTGGAGGCTCAGAGATAGGATCGTTTTCTATTGCCCTACAACCCACAGCTGCAACCCTACAACCTTGCTGTATGTTGCATGAAACTGTTGCAACCACAAAGTTGCAGGTACAACTAGCAAATGTTGCAGCGTGTGCCGAGCCCTTAATGTAAAAAAACAAAAAGAAAAGTAAATACAACTTGAGCGCAAGAAAAACCGTTTTCTAGGGCACTCTGTTGCAATCAAGCATAGTTTCACAATCACAGACTGCATGTTCAAAGATTAAAAGAATGACATGAGAAAACTATAAATAAAAAAAAAAATTATATTCTTTTTTTTTTTATGAGAAAAGCTAGCACAGTACTATTACTACTATTATGCAATGTAAAGCAACAATAAGGCAACCATTTTTACACAGTCTATTACACCTAAGTCAGTCTGAACATTATGAAATCAGTTGAGCACAGCGCACATCA
>CM065708.1:13748120-13828120 GCA_017654935.2 Phymorhynchus buccinoides | reverse complement strand
ATGTAAAAGAATGAGCAACTAGTTACTACTGAAGGGGTTTCTTTCAGTTATAACTTACGAAAGTGTGACAGTGTTGTGGTGTTCTAAACGGATGAGGAGTGGCTGCAAGATCCTTTTACACAACAATGACAGTGAACATGTATACACTCACTCAGTCACACATTGTTAGCCTTTGTTTGGGGGCATCATAAATCTCCATCTCAAACAGTTACAAAAGGAATGACAAAAACAATTTGCTAAAGCTTGAAATGAACCAAGATGGGAACAAACAGTTCAGTCTGAAGATCAAACAGTCAGGCTTAAAAACGGTGCCAGACGAGACTCACACTTTGACTTGACTCATAACTGAGAGCCCTTCCTGAACTGAAGTGAAACGGGATTCACTCAGAAACAAAGAAATAGAAGGAAACTTGTGTCGATGTTTTACAAATAAAAAATAAGCGAATGTCATCGGAATGAACATCTAGTCATTTTAAGGACAATTCAAGCCAAAGATACTCACCCGTAAAGCTGATAAGTCAATATCATCGAGACTGACATTTACTGATGTAGTCGTCGCCATTTTGACTGAGACCAACTCATTTGAATATGGCTGCCCAGATGATGGGTGTGTGAGTGCAGGAAAAGTACTCTGCTATTTTAATCGACAAACACAGTTTCCACCATAATCACTGTAAACCAAAGACAAAATATCCAAGTGTAGATTGCACTCAATGACGATTTCAAATTCTTCACTAAAACAAAGAACACTCAGGAAAACAAAGCCAAGTATCTTCCCAACTTGGCCTACATAAAATGAGAATCAGACAGCAGCTTCCGCGAAGCATTATGGGATGGATCAGGGGACATAATCATCGAAAATTGTGCAGTGCGTTGTCTGCAACAGTGAGAACAGTGTCTGCTAGCACTTCCACACCAAGGATACTAAAACTATTTAGTTTGTGAGCACACAAAGCGGAATGCAAAGCAAAAACGTAAAGATAAATGCAGGCGCGCGCGCACTCACACACAAACACACACGCGCCGCGCGCACTCACATACACGCGCGCACACACACATATACGTGCAGTGGCTATAGTGCCGCCAGTGGAAAAATAGAATGCAGGCTATCGCAACTTTTTACTTCCGGTGAAAAACAGGACTAAAAATAGAAAAGTCTGATCTTCCCCATTTATTCGCCCACAACGGCTCTTTGTCTATCTCTTTCTGTATCTCTGTCTCTGTCTAGTCTCTCTCTCTCTCTCTCTCTCTCTCTCTCTCTCTCTCTCTCTCTCTCTCTCTCTCTCTCTCTCTCTCTCTCTCTCTCTCTCTCTCTCTCTCTCTCTCTCTCTCTCTCTCTCTCTCTCTCTCTCTCTCTCTCTCCATTTACTGTCCACCCATGCAGCTTTTTATCAATCGTTTGCTTTTGTTTATGTGGATTTTGTAACATGTAATAGAGAGTCCACGCCTTGCAGGCAGCATGGTCACTCTCTCTCTCTCTCAGTTTTTTGTGATAGTGTTGTTCATAGACTGTGTAGTGTGGTGAAAGTTGTACGAGTGCAGCATGATGGAGTGGAGCATGTATTGGTGTGTGTTTTGTGCCATTCTGCCACCAGATGTACTGGTTATTTGGATTTCTTTTTTGGCACAGTTTTCTAGTATTCTCGCCGGTCAAGAAACGCCATTTCCCCAACCCCACCTTTCCCAACATCTGGATTCCATTTCTTCCATCCCTACAGCCTACCACCATCCCGCCGCTACAGCGTCTCTTTCTTCAGAAGAGGGATTCGTTCCCTCCATCTCCACCCCCACTACCCACCACCACCCCTCCCTCCTTGTTCCTTCCGCCCGCGTCTCTTACTCCAGGCAACAGCTTTTATCTGTGGCCCCATCAACACTGGACCCCTCTATAGTGGATGCTATTAGAGAGGCAGGAATTGGTTACCACCTCCCTCGCGCTCGAACACATAGAGGGGGACGTCGAAAGCAGAAGAAAATCGGCATTGTGTGTGGAAACAGGCCTGACCCTGCCACTACTACTCAATCCCCGCCAGCTGACAGCAGTAAATCCTCAGAGCAACAACACGGCGTGTCATCCTCGTGTTCCCGTCTTCCAGACAGCGCTAGGCCTAGTAATAGGCTTAGCGACAGTACAACGGCTACAACTAAGCGTTTGGCTGCTAACACGGACAACTTGATTCAAATTCCTCTTTCCTCCTCTGTTCGCAAGAACACTAAACTTACAGTTGCCTCTTTCAACGCCCAATCTGTTGGCCCAAATTGTAGACAGAAAAGAGCTGGCATCACTTCCTTCATCACCGACAATGACATTGACCTACTGTTTGTGGTAGAGACATGGCTCAAACCGCAAAGGGATGAAGCCGTTTGTGCAGATTTGACCCCTGAGGGTTATGCCATCAAGTCTCTGCCACGCCCCTCTCGTCGTGGTGGCGGTATCGCTGTTATCTACAGAGACACCCTCACCCCCCACCTCACCTTCAACTCTACCTTCCCGTTCGACCATTCTTCCTTCGAACTGTTCCAAGTCTCGCTGACCTCACAGCATAGTGTGTTGCATTTTATGTGTGTGTATCGTCCTTGGCCCACGTCTGTAAATAAACTGACTGAAACTTTGTTTTTTGAACAGTTCCCTTGTCTGCTTGACCATTGTAACACGCTTCATGGAAACCTGTGTCTGTTAGGGGATTTTAATTTTCATGTTGACTCTCCCACTGATCGTAGCTCTATTAAGTTTTTAGAAGTGTTAGATATGTACAATCTTCATCAATCTGTGTCCGGACCCACTCACAAACATGGCCACAACTCTGGACTTGGTGATAGAAAGGCCCAGTGATGGAGTTCACCGATCCTCAGAGGTCAATCATGAGTCTGACCATGTTTGTGTTGTGAGTTTGTTTGACATAGAGCTCCCTGTCCACAAACACGTGTACCGCAGCATCAGAAATATCCGCGCAATCGACAGAACTGTTTTCGGAAATGATATCAAAGTAGAATTATCTAAGTACACATCTAGTTCTTGTACTGCCGCTGAGTACGATAGTGCCCTTCAGTCAGTATTGGACAAACATGCTCCTGTTTCTTCACGCAAAGTTTCTTCTAGCAGAGAATCAAGTCCTTGGTTTAGTGTGATGCCTAACGAAATAAAAGAAGCAAAGAAAAAACGAAGACAGGCCCAAGCACAATCAGATTCTTCAGGGCTCACTGTACATAAACAAATATATAATAAAGCTAAAAATTGTGTGACTTTCTTGACAGATCAGGCAAAAACGATGTACTACAGTACCAAAATTGCAGCGGCAAGATCTAGTAAAGAACTGTATTCTATTACAAACAAACTGTGTGCAAGGGTTAAACCTACCAAACTTCCGACTGTTTACCCGCCACCATCATTGCCATGTGTGTTTTCTGATTTCTTTCATTCCAAAATTGAGAACATTAGGAAAGAGCTTGACTTGCAGCCCACTGTTTCACACCCCCTAGGCAAAGATTTTGTAGGCTCCCCTCTTGTTGCTTTTTCTCCTGTGTCTGAGAAAGATGTCTTTGATGTTTTGAAAAGATCTGCCCCCAAGACGTGTGACCTTGACCCTTTACCAACCCCTTTGTTGTATGAATGTCTTGATGTTGTTGTGCCTGTCATGACTCAGATCATAAACGACTCTTTACTGAGTGGTGTTTTCCCTGACCTGTACAAAACTGCTCTTGTTAAACCCTTGATAAAGAAGCCTACCATGGATCATAATGAACTTGAAAAGTTATCGGCCTGTGTCCAACTGGAGTCTCCAAAATAATCGAGAAAATTCCTTGCACAATTGTCTAACCATCTGTCAGCAAACAATTTGTTCAACCCCCTCCAGTCTGCCTATCGACCTGCTCACAGCACTGAAACGGCTCTGACTAAAGTTCTTAACGATCTCCTCTTAGCTCTTGACAATGGAAAAGTGTCAGTCTTGACTCTCCTAGATCTGTCGGCAGCATTTGATACAATAGATCACACCATTCTTCTATCCCGGCTGGAACGTGTTTTTGGAATCCATTCTACAGTTCTACAGTGGTTCTCCTCATATCTAACAAATCGCTTTCAGACTGTCTTGATCAACAACTGCAGTTCAGATCCGAAGTTAATTTCTTGTGGTGTACCTCAGGGATCTGTATTGGGGCCAGTTCTCTTTGTCCTGTACACTGCTCCTCTCTCTGATGTTTTTGCTAGTCACTCTGTTATTGACCATTCCTTTGCTGATGATACCCAGCTTCAAAAATCGGCGGAACCTACCCAACTTGACAGCGCTATTCAGTCTATGGAATCCTGCCTTCATGATGTCAAATCCTGGATGACATGCAACAAATTAAAACTTAATGATGACAAAACGGAAGCTCTGATTGTTTCCTCTCAGCGTATGTCTGCAACTATCTCTCTTCCAGAAACTCTTACAGTTGGCAATGCTTGTGTTCAGTTTTCTAAGTCAGCAAAGAATCTCGGAGTTACCCTCGATTCAAATCTTACAATGCATAAACAGGTTATTAATCTCATACGTTCCATCAATTATGAGCTCAGACGAATCAGTGCTGTTCGACACTTTCTGTCTGTTGCAGCCACGAAAACTCTTATTTCTGCCTTTATTCTTTCCCGCATTGACTATTGCAACTCTCTTCTCTGTGGCTGTCCTAAGTATCTCCTGCAACGTGTTCAAAAACTGCAAAACAGTGCAGCACGCCTCACTCTCAAGATTCCACGTTCTGATCATATAACACCTCATCTTCGTAACTTGCACTGGCTTCCAGTAGAGGCTAGAATCAAGTATAAAATAGCTTGCCTTTGTTTCGGTGCTGTTCACTCCTCTGGTCCTGTCTATCTCTCCGAACTAGTAACTGTCTACTTACCTGCTCGCTCCCTACGTTCTTCCTCTGACTGCTGCACACTCAAGGTTCCTCGGGTCCACACGAAATCGTTTGGTGAACGATCCTTCTACTATTTAGCACCTCACTTATGGAATTCCCTTCCACAACATGTCCGCTCATCTGACTCTATTTCCGCCTTTCGCTCTGCCCTTAAAACTCACTTGTTTCGGACATATTATGATTGATTAGTGTTTGTGTGTGAGGTGTGTGTGTGTGGGGGGGGGGGGGGGCCGTTTTATTGCAGAAATCTTGTAAAAAATGTATTTACAATTATTTTATAATTCGTATTTTGTATGTAGAATGTCTACGTCTTGTAAACGTTAAATGCTTGTAAATGAGGTAGAAGGGTATTTTTGTTTTTGCAAAATTTGTCTATTATAATTAGTCATGTAATTGGTATGTCGATGGCAGTATGATTTTATTTCAAGTTGTAGTATTGTATTGAAACTTGATTGGGAATGTGAATGTGGTCTCTATGTTTCTTCTTAGAATGTTCATATTGTAACTATTTTACTCTTGTATAATTAATTGTGTGCGAGTGTGTGTATGTGCATGCATATGTGTGTATGTGTGCGTGTGTGTGTGTGTGTGTGTGTGTGTGTGTGTGTGTGTGTGTGTGTGTGTGTGTGTGTGTGTGTGTGTGTGTGTGTGTGTGTGTGTGTGTGTGTAAGTAAGTAAGGAAGTAAAAGAACGTTGTGTGTAAGCATCATGCTTATCTTACTTTCTAATGATTAATTATTTGTTTGCCTTTAATGTTCTTGTTATCAATGTAAAGCGCACTGAGCTCATGTGAGAAAGAGCGCTATATAAATTCCCATTATTATTATTATTATTATTATTATTATTATTTTCCACATATTCAGTTATTTGTAAGAAATGGATTGCCTTTTCCTCTCTGCCATTGCTGCTGAAAATAAAAGGATGGACAGTCTCTCTACCACCAACACAAAAGTACAGGCACTCATATTTTTTTCTTCTCCTCGACATTTATTTTGCACAGAATACTGAAGGAAAGTATAGAATAAAGGAACAAAAACAACTCAATTAGTCTTGCAATCAATGCCTGTACTGTTTAGACTGTCTGTGATGCAACTGGTATGAGGTAAACTTTCCCCTTTTGGAACGACTTCAATTTTCTCAGAACATCCTTTCAGTTCAGGTCCAACTCACAGTAAGGACACACTGACCCAACACGATTAAGTCCCTTGTTTTTTTCTGGGTAGCTGTGACCCACATACAAATTACCCCAATTTCAAATTGAGGCTGCTCTTTAAAATGTTTCGCTTTCAATTTGGGGGCATTTGTATGGGAGTCAAACCTGGTCAAAACAAGATTTCGTACCAGCTATAAGAGGGAAAACATGTGGAACCTGTGATTTTGACATGTGATCTGGTGGGTCTTTAAGAAAATGTGGTAAAGGTCAAGATGTGCCACCCCCCACCCCCACCCCCTGCATTTCTCGGTTAATTCGATTTTCCCGGGCCGTTTTTGCCTTTCTTACCAAACATAAAGCTGTATGTTATTAACCTTTTTAGCTAATAACCTTTTTGGAATACTAACCCTATCCCTAACCCTAGGCCATTATCTAATAGGAACCCCCCCATGTATTGCAGTACACAGCGCCATTTGTTACAGTCGTGGTTCATTGCGTTTTCCCGTCTTATAGGGGGGGGGGGGGGGGGGGGTAGGGTTAGGGATAGGGTTAGTATTCCAAAAAGGTTATTAGCTAAAAAGGTTAATAAAATACAGCTTTATGTTTGGTAAGAAAGGCAAAAACGGAAAATTGCAATTAACCGAGAAATGCAGGGGGGTGGCACATCTTTGCCTTTACCGAAAATGTTGTCAATGGTAATTCGCTTATAAGAAAATAGAGCTCGCTTATAAAAAAAACAACGAACTGCAAACCAACTCTCTTGTATGACATACTTTTCTTATGTCCAAGTTTCCATTGCGGATGGGAGAAGAATTTGCTTGCTTATAACCGAGTTTTCTTATAAGCGAGTTTCTTATATCCGAGTTTTGATGATAGATAAGAAAGAAGAAGTTCGGCAGGGAAATTTTTTTTGCTTCATTATAAGCAAGTTTTCTTATAAGCGGATTCGGCTGTATCTTTCTATATTAAGGTTAGAGTGTCTGTGACGTAGCTGCTCTGACATACATGTTCCTCTTTTTTTGTTTTTTTTGTTGGAAGACTGCATTTTTTTGGAACATCCTTTCAGTTCATGCCCTAATTTTTAAAAAAATCGCTTATAAGAAAATCAAACTCGCTTATAAGAAAATGAACTGCAAACCAAACTCCCTTGTATGAAATCATCAGTTTTCTTATATCCGAGTTTACATCGCGGATGGGAGAACGAATTTGCTTGCTTATAACCGAGTTTTCTTATAAGCGTTTTTCTTATATTCGAGCATTGATAATACATAAGAAAGAAGGAATTCGGCCGGGGAAAATAAATTGCTTGCTTATAAGCGGGTTTTCTTATAAGCGAGTTTCTTATAAGCGGGTTCGGCTGTACTAATGTCCCATAATATGTGTCTGTTCCAGACCGGAGGACGTTAAACAGATTTCAGTACTACTCAACAGTTTGGCATGGGAAGATTAGAGTGAGCAAGAACGAGTGAGTTTGGAGAGCACTTGAGAGGTAGGATGGTAGGGTTTGTCAGTTCAAAATGGCGGAATGCAAAGACTGCCAGCTTAATTGTACCAGGTCTAAGCATGGACACTACACATTGATAATATAGAATCCGTGGTCTAAGCGAAGCTGCACTGGCCGCCAGTGCAGCTCCCTCAGGCTGAGGAGTGGTGTGACATGGTCACGCCTTCGCCTTCGGAGTGTGAGCCGAGCCACGCTGTTTTGGATTCGTTGTAAACGATCAATTTCTTCGAAGACCGAAGAGATCAGAGTTACAGAAATCAAGGCGCCCATCATCAGTACATCCTCAACCAGCTCTCTCTCTCTCTCTCTCTCTCTCTCTCTCTCTCTCTCTCTCTCTCTCTCTCTCTCTCTCTCTCTCTCTCTCTCTCTCTCTCTCTTGATATTGTTAAGTGATTGTGTTTTCATTTGTTTTGTGAAGTGTGTGTGTGTGTGTGTGTGTGTGTGTGTGTGTGTGTGTGTGTGTGTGTGTGTGTGTCACGTGTGTGTGTCTGTGTCTGTGTGTGTATGTATGGGTGTGTGCTGATAATTTGTAATTATTCATGTGTTGTGTCTTCATATATGGATAACTTTGTTATTTTGTATTTTTTCATTTTTTCTTGACATTTGTTAACTGTTGGCAAGATGAAAAGAAGCGTGTTTGATGTGCTTATTCTTTTCCAACAATAAAAAAGATTCGTTCGTTCGTTCGTTCGTTCGTTCTCTCTCTCTCTCTCTCTCTCTCTCTCTCTCTCTCTCTCTCTCTCTCTCTCTCTCTCTCTCTCTCTCTCTCTCTCTCTCTCTCTCTCTCTCTCTCTCTCTCTCTCACACACACACACACACACACACACACACACACACACACACATGCACACACACGCACGCACGCACACACGCACGCACACGCACACGCACGCACGCACACACACACACACACACACACACACACACACACACACACAGAGTTATACAATTTTATACAGTTTTCCAAAAGGAGTTTCGCTCACAACAAAGGAAATAGTTCTAACAAAATGTTACTGCACTACAAAGAAGAAATTAAAGTTTCAAATAACCTCAGTTGCCTCCACCCACCCCGGCCATCCAAACTGCATTGCTGCTCTCTCAGGGCAAGTCCGCTAAGGAGGATTCGCCGTTTTGACAGTTTGATTTCTAGTGAACCAGAGCCAAGTGAGTGTTCCGATCCTTGAAAAGGCTCTTTCTTGTGACCTCGACGTGTTTCTTGCAAACACTGACTCATCCGTCAGGATGCACCTTTAAGACCTGCTACCTCGGCACTGGGCTTTTCTGCAAATTCATCATCACTTTAAAAAAAACCCACATCACTGAGTAACTTATAGTGAAGATCTCATGAGCACAGTTGAAGTTGCGTGTGTGAGTGCGGCGCATGGCCGGTTGTGCTTTCGTGTGCATTGTATCAGTGCGTGCGCGCGCGCACGTTGATGTGCGCGGGCGGCCGAGCGTGTGTGTGCGTGTGTGTGCATGTGCACGCGAGCGTGTGTGCGTGCGCGACTGTGCCGGTGTGCATATGTGCGCGCATGCGTGAGTGTGTGTGTGTGTGTGTGCGTGTGCGCCCATGCGTGTGAGTTAGTGTGACTCCATGCATGTGCGTGTGCGTGTGGTCACGGTGGAGTAGTGGGGTAGAGAGGGGAGAGAGAGAGGGGGGAGCAAGGGAGAAAGAGAGAGAGGGAGGGAGGGAAGGAGGGAGGGACTGGGAGGGAAGAGCACTGGGGCTGGAAAGCCATACGTTTCCAAAACTGAGTTTCTGCCTGAGTGTTTTATTATTTTTTCTCAACGTACTGATACTTAGTTTATGTTCTTGCCATTTTGTTGATGGTTTCGCTTTTATGAAACAAGGGAAATTTCAAAACCTAAACACGTAATGTTTTGAGCATGTGCAGTCTTGAATTACTTCATGCTATTGTCACGTTCCTATTTGTCGCTAATAATGTATGTGCTCTTTAGTAGTTTTAGCAATTTCCGGTGAATTTCGGTAAAAAGGAGATTCGAATGAATCCTAACTCTGAAGCAGACGGCCCAGATCTACAGGTCTACATTATTTTGTTCTTCTGAGCAAGATATGACCGTTTACGACTTCTACCTGTTTGACAGGCATGGAAACTGTTTGTACTATGCCGAATGGAACAGGAAGAACCAGCCAGGAATAAGCAAGGAAGAGGTAAGTAAATAATATATTGAGTCAGATGATTGGGATTATTTTATAAACATTCTGACCCAACTTGAACCTCCCGACCCAAGATTTGTCGTACAGCTTGACACATGTCGCATGAAAATAGGTAGCTCGTAAAAATAAGTAGCTCGCTACTATGAGAGTCTGTATTTGCGACAACCACAAATTTCACTTTTTCTGTACTTTAACCATTTACCTAACCCTAACCCTAACCCTAATCCTAACTCAGTAACTGGCCTAACCCTAACCCTATCCCTAACCCTAGAAAAAAGTGAAATTTGTGGTTCATGCTCAATGTCGCAAATACACACTGTCATAGGTAGCGAGCTACTTATTTTTACGAGCTACCTATTTTCATGCGACACAGCTATCCTTGTACACGCCCCGCCCATCATCAGTACACGCCCATCATCAGTACATCCTCAACCATCTCTCTCTCTCTCTCTCTCTCTCTCTCTGTCTCTCTCTCTCTGTTTTTCTCTCTCTCTCTCTCTCTCTCTCTCTCTCTCTCTCTCTCTCTCTCTCTCTCTCTCTCTCTCTCTCCCCAGGGCTGGGTGGAAAAAAGCTGTCATTGCTTATCTCATGTTCCCTGGTTTAAATAAAATTTTGTTTTTGTTTTTCGTTCTCTCTCTCTCTAAAAATAAAATAATGTTTCTTGAAATTTTGAATGTGCTTTTTGTTTGTTGTCAGGAATTCAAGCTGATGTACGGGATGATATTCTCCATCAAATCATTCATCAATCGGATTTCTCCAAAAGATGTGTATCCTTTGGTTTTTTGTTTATTTTTATGTGTTGTTTTGTTATAATTATGCCACACAAAATGGGTAGAATTAGAAACTGATTAAGTGCTACATGTATAATAATTATAGAATATCAATGTCTTATCCAAAATGTCATTAATCAATGAAGTATATTTACAATGTGTCAACCTATCAATAGAAATGAACACATGATCGATCACATTGATTATGCTATAAAAAAAAAGCATATCTTTCTCTCTCTCTGTCTGTCAAGTGTCATTCTCTCTCTGAGACTATATATAATTTAAGGCTATTTTTTTTAAAAGTATTATTTCAGATTTCTGTCTAGCTGTGACAATTATGATCACAAGAGTACGTTTCACTAAATAATAATAGGTAAGTAGGTAGGTAAGTAAATTCACACCTTCAGTGATGCACCAAGGAAGAAAAATACAAAAGACAAAGTAAGAAAATCAATACAGTGGAACCTCCCTTATATTTAGTTATAAGACCTTCAAAAATCATCCAAAATGAGGTCTTATAAGGGAGGGGTCTTATTTGGGAGGTAATTGTAATACTTACAAAAAAGGGCAATGTCTCAGAGAAGTAGGTCTTATGTGGGAGGGAGTCTTATAAAATGGGAGGTCTTATAATGGAGGTTTCACTGTAGTACAAAATGTTGTGCTGCTGTACAAATCTAAATTATACCTAAAAGGTTTGATTCTTCTTCACTAGTAAAGGATAATGCCTGCTAGTGTTGAATTTCTGTTGGACAGTTGTCCTGACAGGGGGGGGGGCTCACAATTAGACATTAGGGCATTTTCAGTAGTTAGGCACATAACGGCAGTGCAACGCATCTGCGCTCATATGACAGGAGACTGTCGGAGCAATTGAAGAAGAAGAAGAGGAGTTTGGACAATGTTCTATTACCTGGGCATGAAAGGGACATTGATTAAGTGTCAAACTGACCATTCTGAGAAAATTATACATTTACAAACTTCAGACAATTCTGTTTCTAATAATACAAGAACTATTCTTGTATCTTTTCCCGTTCCAGAGTTATGAGCATTTAAAGCTTTTACTAAGTAGGGTGAGCGTCGGCCATTTTGAGAAAACAGTCTAAAGTCTAGCCTAGCTGAAGAAAATGCATTGACCTACTCATTTTAAAGTACTTAAAAGACCATTTAGAGACCATATATTAAAGGTTGTTATATGAAAGATAAGATGTAAGAGAACTTGAAAATACCCATAACTCAAAATTGACAAAAAATTAGATTTTTGATTTCCAAGCCTGTTGTTAGAAACTAGCCCAGCGACGTAATGTACCATTTGTATTGCTGGGTCACATATAGCTAAGCTGCGTGAATTCAATTTTAGGTTTTTTTGTTTTACTGAATTGACCTCTCTAGCTGTTGCATAAGGGCTTGTGCACATTAGATCCACAAGTTCGGTACGGAAACCCCATCTAAATAAGCGGACGGGATTACGAATGGGTTTCTGTATGAAGGTTTTAGGTATTAGTATTTGGTACTTTATAGTCACAGAGGCGTCTCTATTAGTATTTGGTACTTTATAGTCACAGAGGCGTCGCTGTGAAATTGGGGTTGCTCCCATCTGGAGCGGGCATCGCAGCCAGAGGCACGCCACCTTTTTTTTTTTGGGCATGCGATTTTTGTGGCTGATGAGGAAGGAAAGGTGTGTGTGTGTGTGTGTGTGAAATTTTGACCAAATGACAACTTTTTCGTTGCTTCTGAATTCAACGTTGCAACGTGTGCTAAGTGCATGGGCACAAGGGACCTCGGTTTATCATCTCATTGATGGATCAGAAAGACTCCACACTCAGATCGTAAGGCCTAGTGCAGAGTGAGAGGAAAAATCACCTGTACCCAGGTTCGAACTCGGGGTTTATTGTATACGAGGCGAACGCGTTACCTCTGTGCCACTCTACACCCTAACTGTAAATGTGCTCATGCTTCTTCTTCGATCGCTCCGTTTCCTGTCAGTTTTGAGCACAGATGCGTCATGCTGCCGTTATGCGCCTAACTAACAAATAATTAGGCCCAGCATGTCCGACTTTGGCTGGAGGAAATCTTTTTGAAAGTGTTTCTAGAAAAAAAAAGAGGAGAATGAACCGGAAAGGCAGAAAAATAGTAGTCTATGTTAGCAAGCAACGGGAAAAGGCAGAGGCAAAGAGAATGACAGATTAGAGGAAGTTACAAGAACAGAACTTCCAGAAGGTGGGGGAACTGTTTATTATACAAAAGACCCCCCGGTATCCTCACAGGGGGATGTGCTCATGCCATAAGTGTATTAATATTTTCACAGATGTTTCTTCCACAATTTTATCTTATGGACCCAGTGACGCACCACGATTAAGTCCCTTGGTTTTTTTCCTGGGTTGCTGTGACCCACATACAAATTTCTCCATATTCAAATTGAGGCTGCTCTTTAACCCAATGACTCCCGACCATTCGAACCGAGAATCGATCCCAGTCCCCAGAGACAAGGGCATTAACTCTGAATGTCACACCAAATCTTTTCATTAAAGAAATCACCCAGAATAAAGTCTAACTCGCATTTCATTTCTGAAAGATGCATATTGAATAGCAATGATGATATTATTATTCCAAAGCTAACACACTGTCACACAACAAACCATGAATTGGAATTAAAAAAATCCGTAATGGCGCTCCGAGCATCGCGCCGAGTCAATACTGCGCACGTCACGTGGAAAGAAGGAAAAAATTTATCTTCGAAAAATCCGTTCAAAAACACTAGTGGGTGCTTTCCCTTGCTGTAAGAACCAAAATGGACGAGCGAGACTGAGGTAAAGGAAGAACTAACTTAGTATATTGCATTGTGGGTAGGGAGAAAGTGAAAGTGAACGTACTAGACCTGGCGTTCAGCGGGCGCAATCGGCGCATACGGGCTGCATGAGTTGACAAAATTCGGGCACATTTGGCGTCTGTGTCCTAGAGAGGGTTAAGCTGATGTGTCAGTTCGAATTTGGGGCCATTTGTATGGGGGTCAGACTTGGTCAAAACAAGATTTCTTTCCAGTTAGAAGAGGGAAAACATGTGAAACCCGTGATTTTGACGCGTCTCTTCTCTATCTTGTCTCCAGCGTATTCAAAACACAGCTGCTCGTCTTGTCCTTAGGAAGAAAAAGTTCGATCACGTTAGCCCACTTCTCCGTTCTTTGCACTGGCTTCCTGTCGCAGACAGAATTGAGTATAAATTAAACACCCTTTGCTATAAATCTATCCATAAAGCTGCTCCATCTTACCTCTGCGACAATATTTCCATCTATACGCCAGCTCGCACTTTACGTTCAGTTTCTGACCCGCTTTCTCTCCAGATCCCTAGGTATAAGCTTTCAACTGTTGGTCGGCGCTCTTTTGCTGTCTCAGGACCGACATCTTGGAACAAACTTCCTCTTTCCCTCCGTCAGCGACCGACCCTCTCAGCCTTCAAATCTGACCTAAAAACCCACCTGTTCCCTCGTGATTGAGGCTCCACTCTCTTTCTCTTCTCTCTCTCTTGCCTTTAGGTCTGTTTTTGCTGTATACCATTTATGTCAAACGTGTGTGTTCGCTTTGTATTGCATTTTTGTTTGAATGCGTTATGAATGCTAACGTGTGTGTGCGCATTGATTTGATTTATATCAAGATTGAGCGCCGTATAAATACCGTATGTTGTTGTTGTTGTTGTTGGATCTTTAACCCTAGATCAGACAGGGCGGGTTCCTGAACTTCAAGACGACCCGCTACAAGCTGCATTTCTACGAGACGCCCAGCGGCCTCAAGTTCATCATGAACACCGACCTCAACGTGGGCAACGTCCGCGACGTGCTGCAGCAAATCTTCAGCTCCGTGAGTACAGCAAAACACAGTGGAACCTCCCTTTTAACCCTTTCGCTGCCGACGACGTCGCATTTCTGCACCATACTGATTTAACTCACTCGGCACTGGCCAGTTGCTTCCCCTTACAACCGTTTCGGACGGGCCATTTGACTGGGTTCGAAAACCCATCACCACAAAAAGGTTATGAAAAGTTATGGACTGATATTTTCAGATAACATTACTAACACCATGCACTAAAGGATCAGATTCCATACCTTCGTCGTTTGGTCTCCTATTGACGAAAACAGCTAACACATACAAAGAAGGAAAATTTCACATTCCGATCTTTGACCCCCCTCTACAACCAAACCTGAATGTAAAGTCTGCAAAGATTGGTTGATTTCAAGAGAGGCAAGGTCTAAGCAAACTGGAAATAGGTTATGACGTCGCACTTGAAAGCTGGTTACACGCCAGAAATCGAAAACTCTCAAGAACCGGATCCGGGCCATTCATCCTAAGCGGTTGTGCGAGCCATGAGCCGGATCGGGCTCATTCGTCCCGAGTGTGTTAACTCTTAACTTCCCAAACCGCACGTCACCGCAAGTGACGCGCTTTCCCAAACCGCACGAAACCGCAACAGCGATACTTGCTTTGTTTGAACCCGTTACTAAGGAAGACAGAGCTCTCTAGTGAAGGAAAGAAGCTTTAGCGACTGCCGTAAAGCGTTCTACTTCCTTCTTCTATAGCTCCATTTGCCTACCACTGTCTTTTTTGTCAATTGCGATCGAATTTTCATCAAGTTTGATTTTTGTGGAAATTTTTCATCAAAATGGCGGATTGTCCCGACATCGACGATGATACTTTCGACGATTTGATCGAAGAAATGTGTCAAAATCATGCACTAGGCTTGGGAATCGACGATCAAAGTGACGTTAGTGTGGCGACAGAGTCGTCTGCTTCGTCAGCGAGCAATAGCGATCGATCTGACGATTCGGATTCGGATTCGATCTCAACTGCTGGTGACACTGATTCGGACGAGTGGTCAGATACTGTTCGCGATCATGATTTTGAGGATTTTACTCGCGATGTTGGGCCAACAAAGGAGTTGTCACTTGAAGCAGAGCCAGTGGAGTATTTCTACTTGTTGTTTCCACGCATGTATATCTATATTCAGTGCAAAATATTTTGTGTTTGTGAGCGTAAATGTGTCCAGTGCTTTGGATTATTACCTTTGGATTACCTGGTCACCTGTCGTTAAAAAGGACAGTGACAATTTTTGTGTGTCCCTGTGTTGTTTGTCTGATCATGTGAGAAAGTAACTGTGTGCATGACTTTACTAACAAACACATCACACATGCTTTTTCAACATCTTTATTTGAACACACCTGTATTTTTTTAAATAATTACGTAATTAATTACGGGTAAAACACATAAAAACATTTTTGGGCAAATGGCATATTCCACATGTAAAACAACATTATACCAACAATACTTCCAAGTTTGATAGCAATCCATCCACAAACAACCATTTTATACCTATTTTAATGAGCATACCCAATTTTTTCTCATTTCTAGCAAATCCTTCTGGGAAAGAGAGTTTGACTTGGTGGATTTCTTATGGGAAGTTAAAGAGTTAACACCCATGCCACTAAAAGGCATGAAGGATCTGTTATCCAAAGATCTTATTTTGTTAGTTCTGGGAGATAAAGAAAGGCCTTATTTCAAACATGACACAGAGGGATTGACAGTATTGCAGAAGCCAACGTTTCTTTACCCAGGTCAGTTTGATGGGGATTTTTGGCTGAAAAATGGCTGGTGACGAAAGGGTTAAAGACCCACCAGACCACGTGTCAAAATCACGGGTTTCACGTGTTTTCCCTCTTATAGCTGGTAAGAAATCTTGTTTTGACCAGGTTCGACTCCCATACAAATGCCCCCAAATTCAAAACGAAACATTTTAAAGAGCAGCCTCAATTTGAAGTTGGGGGCATTTGTATGTGGGTACCCAGAAAAAAACAAGGGACTTAATCGTGGTGGGTCTTTAAGACCTTGAAAAATCATCCAAAATATGGTCTTATTCTTAAAAAGTGGGAGGGAATTGTATAAGGGAGGTAATTTTAATACTTACAAAGAAGGGTAATGTCTCGGAGACGTAGGTCTTAAGTGGGAGGGAGTCTTATAAGGGAGGTCCCACTGTATATGTGGGGGGGAAAAAAGTGGAAAATAAAAAGTACAAAAAATAGAAAAGTGAAAATTGTCAGCTCTGAGAGCGAGTAAAGTAAAATATGTGGAAAGAAAAAGTGGAAAATTAAAAGTACAGTTAGTAGAAACGTTTAAAAACAATTTTAGAAAAAGAGTAAAATAAGTGGTTTGAGGTGCTTTGTCCAACATGAGCTCAAAACCATTACAAAGATGTTTTAAAACTTTGTTTTAAAAAGTTGTCATTTGGTCAAAAGCATCAGTCCATGGATTGATAAAAAGAGCCACGCCCCTCAGAGTATCTTGCTCTATTAATGATATACTCATAGCCGATGAGGTTTAACCGAGGCGTGGTTACCGCTACACCTATCTGTATTAATAAAAAATCGGGACTTTACTGGTTTCATACTGCCTCCGGGCATTGCCTCCAGTATTGTTCCCACCCTATTTGTATTTACAAATGTCCCATATGTGTCTGATTCAGACCAAGAGGACGTAAAACACCATTTTCGTCGTTTCGTCTTGCTCTGTTAATTGGTGTTTTGTTGTTTTTTGTCATATGTTTTAAAACTTTGTCATGAAAGATCACAAACAACATAGTGACGTGCACAAACATAACACATACACACACCTATTTACACACACACACACACACACACACACACACACACACACACACACACACACACACACACACACACACACACACAACACACACACACACACACACACACACACACACACACACACACACACACACACACACACACACACACACACACACACACACACACACACACACACACACACACACACACACACACACACACACAACACACACACACACACACAACACACACACACATACACACACACACACACACACTTGCGTCAATATGTCTGTCTCTTGTGCTACAGATTTACATGAAGTATGTCATGTCTGTGTTTACCAATTTACATGGAATATGTCATGTCTGTGTGTTACGGATTTATGGTGAATATTTAATGTCGGTGTGTTACATATTTATTTGCAAGATGTCATGTATGCATGTTATAGATTTATGGTAACTATGTCATGTCTGTAACAGATTTATGTGAATATGTCATGTATGTGTGTTACATATTTATGTTCAAGATGTCATGTCTGTGTGTTACATATTTATGTTCAAGATGTCATGTCTGTGTGTTACATATTTATGTTCAAGATGTCATGTCTGTGTTACATATTTATGTTGAATATGTCATGTATGTGTGTTACATATTTATGTTCAAGATGTCATGTCTGTGTGTTACATATTTATGTTGAAGATGTCATGTCTGTGTGTTACATATTTATGTGCAAGATGTCATGTCTGTGTGTTACATATTTATGTGCAAGATGTTATGTATGCATGTTACAGATTTATGGTAAATATGTTATGTCTGTGACAGATTTATGTGAATATGTCATGTATGTGTGTTACAGATTTATGTCTTGTGTGTTACAGTTTTATGGTGAATATGTCATGTCTGTGTGTTAGATTTACATGGAATATACTGTGTGTTTCAAACCTATGTGGAATATGTCATGTCTGTGTGTTACAGATCTATGTGGAATATACTGTGTGTTACAGATCTATGTGGAATATGTCATGTTTGTGTGTTACAGATCTATGTGGAATATGTCATGTCTATGTGTTACAGATTTGCATGGAATATACTGTGTTACAGATCTATGTGGAATATGTCATGTCATGGAATATACTGGTGTGTTACAGATCTATGTGGAATATGTCATGTCTGTGTGTTACAGATCTATTTGGAATATGTCATGTCTGTGTGTTACAGATCTATGTGGAATATGTCATGTCTATGTGTCACAGATTTACATGGAATATACTGTGTGTTACAGATCTATGTGGAATATGTCATGTCATGGAATATACTGACAGATCTATGTGGAATATGTCATGTGTGTGTTACAGATCTATTTGGAATATGTCATGTCTGTGTGTTACAGATCTATGTGGAATATGTCATGTCTGTGTGTTACAGATCTATTTGGAATATGTCATGTCTGTGTGTTACAGATCTATGTGGAATATGTCATGTCTGTGTGTTACAGATCTATGTGGAATATGTCATGTCTGTGTGTTACAGATCTATGTGGAATATGTCATGGAATATACTGTGTGTGATCTATGTGGAATATGTCATGTCTGTGTGTTACAGATCTATGTGGAATATGTCATGTCTATGTGTTACAGATCTACGTGGAATATACTGTGTGTTACAGATCTATGTGGAATATGTCATGTCATGGAATATACTGTGTGTTACAGATCTATGTAGAATATGTCATGGAATATACTGGTGTGTTACAGATCTATGTGGAATATGTCATGTCTGTGTGTTACAGATCTATGTGGAATATGTCATGTCTGTGTGTTACAGATCTATGTGGAATATGTCATGTCTGTGTGTTACAGATCTATGTGGAATATGTCATGTCTGTGTGTACAGATCTATGTGGAATATGTCATGTCATGGAATATACTGTGTGTTACAGATCTATGTGGAATATGTCATGTATGTGTTACAGATCTATGTGGAATATGTCATGTCTATGTGTCACAGATTTACATGGAATATACTGTGTGTTACAGATCTATGTGGAATATGTCATGTCTGTGTGTTACAGATCTATGTGGAATATGTCATGTCTATGTGTCACAGATTTACATGGAATATACTGTGTGTTACAGATCTATGTGGAATATGTCATGTCATGGAATATACTGTGTGTTACAGATCTATGTAGAATATGCTGTATTAGGTATTAGGTACTTTATAGTCACAGAGGTGTTTCTGTGAAATTCGGGTTGCTCCCACCTGGAGAGCGCGTCGCAGCCAGAGGCGCGCCACCCAATTTAAAAAATTGTTGAACTAATTATGCGATTATTGTGTGACTGATGTGGGGGTGGGGTAAATTTTGACCAAATGACAACTTTTTCGTTGCCACTGGGTTTAGCATATGCTAAGTGCATGGGCACACAGGACCTCGGTTTATCGTCTCATCCGAAAGACTCCACGTTCAGACCGTAAGGCCTAGTGCAAAATGAGAGGAAAAATCCCCTGTACCCAGGTTCGAACTCGGGTTTACTTGACGCGAAGCGAACGCGCTACCACTGTGCCACTCTACACTCTGCTGTGTCTGTATTAAGATCTATGTGGAATATGTCATGTCTGTGTGTTACAGATTAAGGCCGGGTTCACATTAGACACGTAAGTTCCGTACGGAAAACCCTAAATAAGTGAAAGAAATCATGATAAAAGTTTACGCATAGAGGGGAAACAGGCATCAGAATTGTCAGAGGATCAGCTAATTTCAGAGGATTGAGAATTTCTGACAGAGGATTGGCCTCTACTGTCAGAGGTTTTGCCTTTACATTGAGTGTTATCTTTTCTGTTAAACAGCATTTTAAAGTGATTCCGCACTGCATGAAGCCTTTTTGGTCATGTTGGGAACTCATTTCAGTGTTGTCCCTCTATAATCAGGGGCATTGGTGGCCCTTGGACCGCGGTTTTCAGAGGACTGGACTTCGGACTGTTCTGATGCCTGGGGAAATTCGGACACGTGCGCAAATCTTTTCCCTTCTCTGTGTCACTTATTTATGGATTGCGCACAGGCTTCCCGCATGGAGTATCCGCTTATGTGTGTACACGGAATATACTGTGTCTGTGTTGCAGATCTATGTGGAATACGTTGTAAAGAACCCGCTGACAGAACTGGGAGAACCCGTCACCAGCGAACTGTTCAGAACCAAGATGGACGAGTATGTCAGGGGGCTGCCATTTTTCGCCTCCAAAGCATCGTAGAGTTTAGGCATGAAAGAATTTTATTTTTTTTAAGCTGTGTTATACAGTGGAACCTCCCTTATAAGACCTTCAAAAAGCATCCCAAGTGAGGTCTTGTAAGGGTCTTATAGGAGAGGTAATTTTAATACTTACAAGCAAGGCCAATGTCTCAGAGAAGTAGGTCTTATGTGGGAGGGAGTCTTATAAGGGAGGTTCCACTGTGTTTGAAGAATCCTGTGCAATTTTTCTTCTTTTGGTTCAGTTTTTTTAGAATTCCCTGCAAGTGTGTGTACGTGCGCGCGTATGTGTGTGTGTGGCTGATGTTTTTATTTTGATATGTATGTGTACAGCCATATAAGACCCAGGTGTGAGTTCAAACTACTATTTTCCTCTCTAATATACAGGCATGGGAATTGTCAGTCTTCGAAGCGTGAAAGTTGTTTGCGTTGAAAAAAAAAAAAAATTGGAACGTTCCTCTCCCCTCTCCCCCCCCCCCCCCCCCCCCCCCCCCCCCCACAACAAAACTTCCGACGTCAGGTGAAAATCCGGGTGGAAGGATTTCTCGGACGAAATGT
The DNA here is from genome assembly GCA_017654935.2 of Phymorhynchus buccinoides. NCBI lineage: Eukaryota > Metazoa > Mollusca > Gastropoda > Neogastropoda > Raphitomidae > Phymorhynchus > Phymorhynchus buccinoides. The sequence goes on along the minus strand of CM065708.1, from coordinate 13,807,189 downwards.
TTTCCTCTTTTTTGATCTCCATCCACTTTCATGCCTGTAAACTGATAAAATCTCCTAAAAATAAAGACTATGGTGAAAGGCTGCGCAAGCTGAATTTGCCATCCTTGAAATACAGGAGGCTGCGAGGAGACCTGATAAATGTTTATAAAATTTTTAACAATACTGACTTTACTAACAAAAGATTGTTTCAGCTCTCGAACTATTCGAAACCTAGAAACTGTGAATTAAAAATACTAATACAATACAGCAGAACTAACATTAGAAAACATTTTTTTGCTAACAGAGTTGCCAAGTATTGGAATAACCTCTCTGCACAAATCAAGCTTGCACCAAACCTTAACCAGTTTAAAAACCTCCTGGACAAAGACCCTAAATTGACAGAATTGAGATACCAACATGACTGATTGAGTCATCAAAAACCGTCACAGCTGTGCCCAATACTACAAAAACTAAATTGAAAGGGCACTTCAGAGGCCGCAAGGCCTAGTTGCCCTCATTACCCTGACCTGACCTGACCTGCATACGCTCTAATTATTTGAAGGATTTGATTTGTAACTATTTTCATTGATTATAGAAAGCCCTGTCTGTATCTTTGTAGAGCTTGCATGAATGTTGATATGGATTCTGTTTCAAACTGTCAAGCTTTCTTCTTTCTTTTAAGGTGACACACTGCGCAGTTTTAGGACATTTTTTGTTCATTTTTGTTTCTCAGGAACTAATAAAGATATCTTAATGAAATTTTGCACACTTATTCAGTACATAGTCCTGCCTATTTCCACCTAATTTGAAGTCTCTATGTGAAGGGGCTATGAAAGTATGGTAACCAACCAAAAAAATGTCACATGAAATCTTGGCCCCTTACCAGCGCTGGATTGAAGTGCTGCATGGTGATGCTGATCATTTCTCCACTTTGCCAAGACATCAAAGGGTGCAACTAACACAACATTAGGCTGCTTGAGTCATTTACTCATGTTCTTCATCATATTTATTACCCTGACGGAATTCTGTAATTTGTCACCATTTTTTGACAAGATGAAGAACACAAGTAATTGACTCGAGCATCCTAATGTCGTGTTAGTTGCACCCTGTGCCTTCACACAGTCTTCAAATTCGGCATATATGGTTAGGGTCATGTTTTGCATCAGTGTGCAAAATTGCATGTAGATATCTTAATTAGTTCCTGAGAAACAAAAAATAAAAAATGCCCTACGATTTGGTAGTGTGCCACCTTAATGAAAGTTGAGAAACAGAAGGTTGGGAGCAATAGTTCTTAGTTAATGTGATTCTGTTGTTGTTGATGAATTGAGTGTGGTGTGCTTGCACGAGTTTGTGAATGAATAAAGCGTTGTTTGTCTTTGTCATTTGTTTGCTCAATTTGAATTTTCCCTGCTTAATGATCTCTCTCTCTCTCTCTCTCTCTCTCTCTCTCTCTCTCTCTCTCTCTCTCTCTCTCTCTCTCTCTCTCTCTCTCTCTCCTCTCTCTCTCTCTCTCTCTCTCTCTCTCTCTCTCTCTCTCTCTCTCTCTCTCTCTCTCTCTCTCTCTCTCTCTCTCTCTCTCTCTCTCTCTCTCTCTCTCTCTCTCTCTCTCTCTCTCTGTGAGAAAGATGAAACCTTGTCTTCGTTGTTTTGTTTTTCAATTTTATGACTTCTTCTTCTTATACATTCATTCTGCACAAAGTATTTACTGGAATATATTTTACTGCATTTAAAATGTTATGGTTTTGTTTTTGTTTTTTTGCTGTCCCATCTTCTGGGCCGTACAGTGGCGTTGCTCCCACGCCGCTCGTTCCAAATCCCAATTCGCAGCTACACCCCGGTTTGTTCAAGTCGCAGAATCCGAGATCAGGAGTCCAAGGGGAGCGAATCTATGTTAGGCCGTCAGGAGGCAACCAACCGAGGAGACACTGCACTTCTGCTGAGTCACTTCGGTGGAGTTCAGTGGAGCCTATTCAGGACACCACCTACTAAGCCCCCTACTGACGACATTATTCTCTTAGTCGCGGAGCCAGCGTGAGTGAGGTCCTCCTCCGAGAGCGCCACCACGTCCGTCCACTGACAGCTCCCCAGAACACACTGATCCCCATGACTTTGACCCGAACGCACCAAGGCATAGACTGGATTGGAAACCGAAACTGAGGTCACCATGAGAGCAGGGCATGCAAAGCCACAGAATTTTAGACATTTTTTAATTTTATGATTGATGGAAAATGAGGCCGATGATGATGATGCTATGGAGTTCTGTATCGGTCTGAGACTGCATGGCAGGGCTGTATTCTACGCTTCCTTTCAAAAATGTTATGTTTTTGTCTGTGTTGGTTTGTCTCCGTCTTTTCTGAACAGCACTATTCAAAAAGATTTTTTTTAATTTTAAATTTCAATTGTTGTCGGTTGGGATATCACACCCCCCACCTGGAAGTTCTGTGCTTGTAACTTCCTCTAATCTGTCACTCTCTTTGACTCTGCCTTTTCCCTTTGCTTTCTGTCACCTACTATATTTCTGCCTTACCCGTCCATTCTCCTGCCCTTTTTTTTTTCTTCAAGAAACACTTTCAAAAAGATTTCCTCCAGCAGAAGTCGGACTTGCTGGGCCTATTTCTTATTTAGGCGCATAACAGCAGCATGATGCATCTGCGCTCATAATTGACGGGAGACTGTCTGAGTGATCGAAGAAGAAGAAGAAGAAAAGGTCTTCCAGACCAAAACAAAAAGCAAGGGAGATAATTTGGTGACGGAAAAGAACGAGACAGGCTGCCTTTTCCCCGTCAACAGATAATCTTCTCTTACAGGCGAAAGTGTGGATTTTCCTGAAGCAAACCTCCCTTAAAAAAAAACCTAAAACACACACACACACACACACACACACACACACACACATAAAAAAAAAACACCCAACAACAAACAAATCACCACCATGAACAAAACTCAAGAAAGAGCCGTGTGCATGTTAGGAGAACGTTTCTCCCTATAAAAAAAAACAACCCTACACACACACAGAGAGAAACCCCAAACAACAAACAAACGAAACAATCAACAATCGAACAAAACTCAAGAAAGAGCCACGTGCATGATAGGAGAACGTTTCCAGAGGAACAGGAAGCCAGGGGAGAGCTGGATTACCTAAGATTTTCATAGAAGAAAGTTTATTGGTATTTGGTATATTCTAGTCACAGAGACTTATCTGTGAAATTCGGACTGCTCTCACCTGGAGAACGCGTCGCCACAATCTCAGCGCCACACGTTATCAATTTTGTCATACAGGCAGCGGGATTTCTCCCTGCTGTTATTTGCCTTTCTCTGGATCTGGTTCCATACGTCGAAGGAGCCTATAAAGGCTATGTAATAATAATAATAATAATTGATGGCATTTCTATATAGCGCCTTTCTATAATTATTTTACACTCAAGGCGCTTCCAATCACTCAGTGATACACCCGCAGTCACACAAAACATTATCACCCAATCATTCACCCAGGTACAAGATCAAGAAGGAAAAATGTTCAAATCTAATGAGCTTTGAAAGTAGTGAGTCTTGAGTTTAGCTTTGAAAGTAGAGATAGTTGGTTCATGGCGGAGATCGACTGGAGGGAATTCCAAACAGCAGGGGCACTGAAACTGAAACTGCTGTCACCAAATGATTTTAGATTTGTTTTTTGAACTTTCAGAAGTTTCATGTTTGAGGACCTGAGTGAGCGGAAAGGAGTGTAGGTGTGAAGAGCACTGGAGAGGTAAGGCGGAAGGGTCTGTTCAAAGTGACGGAAGGATAGGACAGCCATCTTATACCGAAGGCGGGACTGCACAGGGAGCCAATGGAGCTCCTTCAGAAGTGGCGTGACGTGATCACGCTTGCGCTTACGCAGTATGACTCTAACAGAGTCACCCAATATTGGAACAACCTCCCTGCACATACTAAACTGGCCTCAGATACTAACAAATTCAAAAACCACATAGACAGTGATCCAAAAATTGCCCTGTTAAAGTACATCCATGATTAGTGCATCAATATGGATGCTGAAAACCGCCACAGCAATTGCCAAACTCTAACCAAAAGGAAGGACGCATTGAGAGGCTGCAAGGCCTGGTCGTCCAAATACCTGACCTGACCATGATGCGGACTGCACTGTTTTGAACTCGCTGTAGGCGAGTAATTTCTTCTGTAGGAAGGCCAAAGAGAATGGAATTGCAGAAATCTAAACGTGAAGAAATAAACGCTGCAACAAGGCGCTTGCATGCGTTAGCTGAAAGAAAAGGCCGAATGGATGCAATACGTTTGAGCTCAAAGAAACAAGAGCGACAAATGCTGCTGATATGGTCATGCATTGAAAGAGTCTACTCAATCGTTACCCCGAGGTACTTGACGGATGGTTTGAACTGAACAGTGTTGGCTCCGATATCGGCTGACTCACTCAATGTACTCGACAGAAATGGGAGAGCGCACTGAGAGCTGGAATATGGAATATTTCTTTTTAAATTAATTATAAAAAAAAGGTATTTGTTTTACTGTCTGGTGCTGTTGACAGCGGCTTTTTAAGAATTGACTATTACGGTAGTATCCGGGCTGGGCGCACTAGCGTAGCGCTCACCGGGGACGAACCCCAACCGGCACAGCTCCTGCCCTGTCCTTTAGCTGCCATGGGATTTTTACATATATAAAACGCACAGGTCAGACCAATGTTATGTCCCCATAAGAAGAACTCGATGTTCAGTTTGACTGATTTTCCCGCTGTAGAACTGGAAAGAAAGTGCACTACCAGGATTCAAATCCGGATCACTCACCAATTAAAATTGGCAGGCGAACATCTTAATCACTCTGTCACATTCCTTCTTTAGTTCTTATGGAGAACTGGACATCAAACAATTTTGAGAGAGAAAAAATTCAGGGGTTGAGCAAAATGTTCTTCTTTCGGGATAGAGCATCTGCTTTCAACCCTATGAACATTCTGATGCTGTTAACTATTGCGAGGCAGAACAGTAAGTCGTATTTGGGAAGGTGGAGAGGGTCTGGGAGGGAAGGAGAAGGAGAGGGGGGGAGGGTCTGGGAGGGAGGGCGGGGGGGGGGGGGGGGGGGGGGGGGGGGGGGGGGGGGGGGGGGGGGGGGGGGGGGGTCGAAGTCGAAATATTTGAGTTTTACTTTGTAACTGTGGACTAGAAACCCTAAATATTTCGTCTTTTGCGACACATGGAGAAATGAGTAATTACAACTAAAGTACACAGAAACGTTTTTGTGGACATTCCAGACAGAATCAAAACGATTATTTTGTATTTTAATGAATTCAATATGACATGTAAATGATCAAAAGAACCTTGTTATTGATTACGACAATTGCATCAACTGCCGTTTGGCATCCCCTTACCATGGCCGGCTAGAACAAACCTCGTGGAAACTCCAAGGGGGGGATGTTAAAGTTAAAATACAGATCCAGGGGGGCTTCCAGGTCATTTAAAATTATTCTCCACCCTCCCTTTTTCTCATCTCAGTGGGTGATTAGGTAACCCGACATTGGCAGAGGATGAAAATGGCGAGATATATCTCGCTGAACACGGGCTTCAAAATCCCAGCGCTTGGATTCGGGACATACAATCTCAAAGGTGACTTTATAATGACTCATTCAGTCACTGACTGACTTTTTGAGGTGATAAGGAACAAGAAAAAGAAGAGTCTCTTTCTCTGTCAGTCACACACTTGTAATGTAGATCACACACACACACACACACACACACAGTGATCTACACACTAGTAACAGTGCATACACTTCTTCCAGTTGGGGACGGTCCGTCGAAACACCCCAAAAACCGGTATTTTGGGTCCGGTTTTTGTGGTCTTTTTACCAAAAAACCCTCTGTTGGTACCCCAAAATTGAAAAAAATCCGATTGGTACCCAAAAAACCTCTGTTGGTACCCCAAAAAACCGAGAGTTGCATAAAACTCAGAAAGTTAGGGTTAGTGATAGGTTAGGGATAGGGTTAGGGATAGTAAGATGGGAGCAGGAAAAGACAGACAACATAAAAATGTCCTGATTATATTGGTTTTCTCAAGTTTCCTTGTTTTTTTGGGGTACCAACAGAGGTGTTTCGACGGACACGTTGGGGATGTTTATCCTGCCCCGGGCTCACCAATCTTCATTCAGACCATTAATAGCGCACTGGATGCGTGCTATGTGAATTCATGTCATCCATCCCACCTGCGCAAACGGCCTACTCGTACCGAATAGTGGGATGGGCTTTAACGTGTGCGCAAGATCTTGTGCATGCGTTCACACACAGGACCTCGGTTTTTGAAAAGTCTCATCCGAAGGACTTTTTCCCCAACTGACGTCAGGTACCCATTGATTTACACCTGGCTGGAGTGAGGAAAATAGGAGTAAAGTGCCTTTCCCAAGGATACACCACTGTGAACCGAGCTGGGTTCGAACCTGCGCACTCGCAAACCTGACGGATTACGAGCTAGCGACTCAGACTTACCAACTGAGCTACAACGGCACGCATGCACACACACACACACACACACACACACACACACACACACACACACTCATAATATGCACACTCAAGAGAGACTTACAGACTGGGAAGTAAAAATAATGTCACAGTCACATGGAGTTCCACCCTGACAAGTGTTAGTCTATCCACGTTTAGATGAAGAGAAATCCCATGGCACAGTGAGCCAGTATCATCTTCACTGCCACAGTGCAGTTCATAATGTGTTCCTCAGAAGTCGGAGTGTGGCTGCCCATGTGGCGGGGTAATAAAAAACGGGGTAATCATACTAATGTTCTCATCCCTAGCTGACCGGTGCATATTTTTAAAATTCTTTAACTCATTCGTATCACAATGATTTGGAATAATTCAAAAAGTCAACAAATCACTCCAGCCATACACACAAACAAAAAGAGAAATGAAAGAAGGTTATAGGTTTTTTACTTCAGGTTTACCGTGTAGACACAGAGAAGTGGTAGATCAGACTTTTCACAGAGCCTAACATTGTAACAAGCGCGAAATCGCAATAGTTTGTGGCACGCGGTCTATTTTTACCACTCCAATCATGAGTTACCTCCCCTGGCTTTTCAATAATTTTAATCTGTAAACCAGAATGTTATCTCTGCACCATTTCGTAACTTTTTATATCTTTTGGAAAACATTTAAAACTATGTATCCTACTTATACTCATCAAAAGAAGCACCGCATACTCGTCGTGTCTGTTGTAGTGTCTGTATTACGTATGTTTATTATTTTGTACGCTTTTAAAATACATCATTTTAAAGAGCGGCCAGAAGTGTAGCCTCGATTTGAAGTGCGACAATTTTGTCAAAATGTGCGACAATTTTGGAACGACAGACCGACCGACCGACCGACAAAGTGAGTTATAGGTTTGTGGCTTGAGCCACAAACAATAAAGACTTTATATCTAGAAAGACTATCTACAGCAATTGGTTTTCCATACTACAAAAGCAAAGTAAGAGGCAAAGATTTAAGGGAGCAAAGCGAGTTTAGAAGTGACCGTGTACACAGCAGACTTACTTCCCTTGAAGCAAATTCATCAAACTGGCAGCTTTGTATTTCTTTCACATTCTGATTCATATGGAATTGAATGAGTTCTTCTTCTTTGTTCGCTCAGACAGTTTCCTGTCACATGAGCGTAGATGCGTCATGCTGCCGTTATGTGCCTAACTAAAAAATAGTTAGGCCCAGCACGTCCGACTTCAGCTGAAGAAATCTTTGTAAGAATTTATAGAAAAAAGGCAGGAGAATGGACCACCGTAAGATAGAATGATAGTAAGCAAAGGGAAAAGGCAGAATCAAAGAGTGACAGATTAGAGGAAGTTACAAGCATAGAACTTCCAGAAGGTGGGAGAACTATTTGTACGAAAGACCCACCCCCACCCCCACCCCCCCCGGTATCCCCACAGGGGGGGGGGGGGGGGGGGGGTGAATGAGTTTTAAAAAAAATCGATTTCTGTGTCAGGGGATGCCCTGAGAAGCGCCCTGGATTACGCCATCTTCCTGGGCTACCGGCACATCGACACGGCCCTCAGCTACGACAACGAGGTCGCCATCGGTGAGGTCATCAACGACCGCATCCGCTCCGGCAAGCTGACCCGCAAGGACGTGTTCATCACCTCCAAGGTGAACCACACTCGCCGAGTTCTGGAAAATTTGTCAGTTGAATGAAAAGAAAGGCCAGAAGGTAGTATTGAATGATAAAAGCTTCCTGTGGGGATACCGGGTGGGTCTTTTGTATGAATAGTTCCCCCACCTTCTGGAGGTTCTGTGCTTGTAACTTTCTCTCGCTTTGACTCTGCCTTTTCCGTTTGCTTTCTATCATCTACTATCTTTCTGACTTGTTGGCCCATTCTCCGGCCTTTTGAATTTTTTCCCAACAAAATCTTCCAAATAATTTTTCTCATTTGAGCTCCTCCGAAATTGGAATGTGTCGGCTGTACGCAGCGGGGAGACCAGTGAAAACTGAGAACCGTACACATACATACCTTACCCATTATGGCCATATTTATGGCCTGGGAATTAGAGTTGAGAACCGGTTAAAAAATCTTATTCGGACCGGTTTTACCGAACCGTTTTTTTTTAACCAATGCTCGCATCACTAGCTTCACCTATGCAAACACATATTTATTTGTAAGAATATTCACACACACACACACACACGCACGCGCACACACACACACACACAATAAAGAAACTTATGACTTATGACACATACACACACACTCAACTCAACACTCAGTCAAAGTCAAAGTCATACACCACCACAAACTAGAAACAGCTACACTTGGTTTACAAACACCCAATCTGCGCGGAGAATCAGTGTTGTTTTTCGAAAAGAATGCGTTATTCTAAGAAAAACTTACTTTCAGTTTGCAGTTTAAAAAAAACGGTTCACAGCAACTCGAACCGGTTTTTTGGAACCGCGAAAGTTTAGCACCGTTTTTCGGTTCAAACCGGTTTTCCCCTCCACCTCTACTGGGAATGCAGAAGAAGAAGAAGAATGATGAAATGAGTAAAGAAGAGTGATAGTACATTCTGCGTAGTACGCATGTGTGCCTGCGTAGTGGTTATATATACAGTGGAACCTCTCTTATAATACCTTTAAAAAAATCATCCAAAATGAGGTCTTAAAGGGAGGGGTCTTCTAAGGGAGGTGATTTTAATACTTACAAAGAAGGGCAATGTCTCAGAGAAGTAGGTCTTATGTGGGAGGGAGTCTTATAATGGGAGGTCTTATAAGGGAGGTGATTTTAATACTTACAAAGAAGGGCAATGTCTCAGATAAGTAGGTCTTAAGTCAGTGGGAGGGAGTCTTATAAGGGAGGTGATTCTAATACTTACAAAGAAGGGCAATGTCTCAGAGAAGTAGGTCTTATGTGGGAGGGAGTCTTATAATGGGAGTTATTACAAGGCAGGTTCCACTGTATATACAGGGCTCCCAGGGACCCCCATTTGGGGGTCTATGAAGCACTAAAATTCTACAGGACCCTCTAAAAGAATGTGCAGGGGGTCCCAGGGATGCACTAGAAAATTTCTTTTTAGCATTCGCAATGCCACTGGGACCCTCTATCCCAACCTCTTTTTAGGACCCTCTATGGGCTGTAAGTGAAGGAGTCCCTGGGCAAAGCTTGTTTTGCGGGACGATTTTGTGGCATCCCTGTCAGCTGGGAACCCTCTATCCCGCCTCTAGGACCCTCTATACTGTATGTGAAGGAGTCCCTGGGACACCCACTGTTTTCCAGGACGATTGGGAGCCCTGTCACTGGGACCCTCTATCCCGCCTCTAGGACCCTCTATACTGTAAGTGAAGGAGTCCCTGGGACCCCTTGTTTTGCGGGACGATTGGGAGCCCTGCCACTGGGACCCTCTATCCCGCCTCTAGGACCCTCTATACTGTAAGTGAAGGAGTCCCTGGGACCCCTTGTTTTGCGGGACGATTGGGAGCCCTGATAAAAGAAAAAACAAAAAAAAGAATAAGACACAGAGAGAAAATGTTGTGAACAAAAGTTATGGATCAACACGACCAGATCAAAGGCCCGTGGCCTGATCATCGATCTGCCATCATATCATATCATATCTTATCAATTATTTCCTGACTATCCAAACATCAATTCTTTTTTTACTGTTATCATTTCGCTTTGTACGACTATCTTTTGCTATTTTCTCTCTTTTTCGTACTACCCCCTAAAGTGCAGCAGAATCTTCAACGTGATGAAGTTGGCTGCCTAAGGAGAAGAAGAATCTTGAAGAAGATATATAAATGTGACAGAGTATGGAAAAACCCGGCTAAAGTCACTGAGAGACATTCTTAGCAATGCACAAAAACAGGTAGCTTAGTTATACTTGATTCTGTGTATTTTGTCAACTTTAAAAAAATTATTAGAAAAAAGACTATGCCAGATAGATCAATTCTGTTTTTTGCTTTTCAGTCTGTAGAATTTAAACTTTCAGATTATATAAAAACGTCAAAAGTGATAATTTCCGACTTTAGCCTGGTTTTCCTATACTCTGTCACAAATATCCCATATTTATCCAGGTGCCCCCGGCCTACATGGCGTACCATGCGGCCCTGGACAGCGCCCAGATGTCCCTGGACAACCTGAAGACCAGGTACCTGGACCTGCTGCTCGTCCACCAGCCCTGGGGCATGGTCAACCGTGGGGACGGCACGCTCAAGCCCCTCGGCCCCAACGGCCACCGCCAGCTGGCCATCTACAACCTCAACGAGACCTGGTCCGCGCTGGAGCTGCTGGCCAGCAAAGGCCTGGTCAACAGCATCGGCCTGTCGAACTTCACCGCGCGGCAGATCGAGCGGGTGTGGGCGGGCGCGGCCATCAAGCCGTCGAACGTCCAGCTGGAGTGCCACTGCTACCTCCAGCAGGCGGAGCTGGCGAGCTACTGCGCGAGCAAGAACCTGGTGCTGAGCGCCTACGCCCCCGTGGGCGCTCCGGGGAAGCCCAACCGCGAGCAAGGCGAACCGCTGCTTCTGCAGGACCCTCTGGTGTGCGCCATCGCCGAGGACTGCGGCAGGTCGCCGGCCCAGGTGCTGATCAATTTCTTGTTGCTGAAGAACATGGTGGTGATTCCGAAGAGCGGGCGCCTGAACCACATCGAGGAGAACCAGGACGTCTTTGACTGGTCTCTGTCGCCGGAGCAGGTGGAGGCGTTGAGGAGTCTCGACCGCAATTATCGTTTTTTCAGGTTTGAGTGGGCGGCGTGTCACCCGGAGTTTTCGGACGAACCCTTTTGATGTTTGTAGGTGGTTAGTGAGTTTGTTACCAGTGAGATTATGATTATTTAAATTAAGCGCACAAATGTGGACACAAGCATATGCAGGCATATATGTATACACATACATGCATTCTCTCTCTCTCTCTTTCTCTCTCTCTGTATTTGTGGATGTGCGGGAGAGAGAGAGAGAGAGAGAGAGAGAGAGAACACTGAATACTGAAAACTAGAATCTTCATCCTTCAAAGATAAAGTTTTCAGTATTCAGTGTTCAATGTTCTCTCTCTCTCTCTCTCTCTCTCTCTCTCTCTCTCACACACGCACACGCACACGCACACACACACAACTTTTGTGACCAAAACCTCCTGAATGAGTTGAAAAGTTTACAGGCTGTTTTCTTTTAAAAGCTTTTGATTTTTAACAATCTTTTCCTTGAAGAAGACTATTTTATGCATAACATTAACAACTGTGATCTGAAATGTATTCATTTTGTACTTTTTTTGTAACAGAACTGGAATAACATGTAAGGTTTTGTTGTTGTTGTTGGCATTTATATACTTTTTCTTGTTACATGTGCAGCGTTAATGTATTTGTGTCGATTTATTTTATACTTTTTAAAAATATTATTCTATTTTCAAAGAATGATTGAAGATTTTCTTATCGTCGTTGTCCGACGCTAACCGTGTATTTACACAATCAGTGATTTTACAGGAGGATCAAAAAACATATTGTCGCCTGCTACAAAGTCAATCCCCATTTGATATACGCTTGACCCTTCTTCTTTACCGATGAGTAAACATGTGACACAATAAAAGTTGCATTAACACCCAAAATTTTCGTGATAATTCAGTTACACGGTTAGTCACAAAGTTAGTGCATTGTTCTCACAATGGGAGATACGACAGCTGCCGGCAGTTACACGATTAGCGTGACCAGTTACACGCTTATCGCATCAAAACCAGCAACAACCCGCCACATACACGATTATTTCCGTGGTATCATGTGACAAATTTGAGCATTTTTATTGGTGGATGGAAGTTCAGTTTAACGTTGCGTATCGGCTTTCGCCATGTACGACGGGCTGAACAAACCAACCAGGGTATAAACAAAAATTTATGTTCCTGAATCAGTCTTAGCCAAAAGGCCGAGAAGCGATCAGGATCAGGATAATCAGTCCTTGATTTTATTGGTCGCAGACACAAGATATTTATAGAAGACCTGCGTGAGGTCACTGGAAGGAGTTTCAGTAAAAAATCTATTTTTGTCAAATTTTGTAGATACACAGTTAGTGTCGGACAGCGACGTTATGTCTGAATGTTTGAAGGAATGTAATGCATTTTCAGTGATAATACATGAGGTTTTGAGGTCTGTCGTTTTGTTGTTGTTGTGACATTGATTTGCAATGTGATAAGGAAGCTATAACTGTTAAGTATTCATTTATTTCAAATGGAAAGGTAATAAAGCATTGCAGGCCTTACAAAAAGTCTTTTTTTGTTTGTTGTTACACAACCCCCTCCCGTGGGAATACCGGTGGTCTTTTGTATAAATAGTCCCCCAACCTTCTGGAAGTTCTGTGCTTGTATCTTCCTCTAATCTGTCACTCTCTTTGACTCTGCCTTTTCCCTTTGCTTACTGTCATCTACTATCTTTCTGCCTTACCGGTCCACTCTCCTGCCTTTTTTCACAAAACACCTTCAAAAAGATTTTCTCCAGCCAAAGTCGGACTTGCTGGGCCTAACTATTTCTTAGGCGCATAACGACAGCATGACGCAACTGCACTCATAATTGACAGGAAACTGTCTGAGTGATCGAAGAAGAAGATATGTTTTTTTACTTTATTATAGATTTATACTGTTACATTTTCAGCATTACTATTTCATATGTTTTCTTCTTCTTCATCTTCTTCTTCTGCGTTCCCAGGCCATGTGGCCATAATGGGTAAGGTACGTATGTATCCGTTTTTCTGTTTTAACTGGTCTCTCCGCTGCGTACAGCCGACACATTCCAATTTCGGAGGAGATATGTTTTCAAAACCTGTACCAATTACAACAAAGGATAATGGTGGATTGAACTCTGAGACTTGCGCAAATTATAATTAAGGAAAATTGTTTATTGAATTTCTAGACTTGTAGAACTTACTTTATACAAATGAATATAACCGTCATTAAAAAAAAAGCTACACCTATCTGTATTGATAAAAGATCGGGACTTTACTGGTGTTGCACTGCCTCCGGGCATTGCCTCCAGTGTCGTTCCCACCATCTTTGTATCTACAAATGTCACATATGTGTCTGTTCCAGACCGAGAGGACGTAAAGCACCATTTTTCATTCAATATAACCGTCAGCAGTTGTCCAATGTGGCGGTACCATAGCCGATGAGGTTTAACCGAGGCATGGTTACCGCTACACCTATCTATATTGTTAAAAACTCGGGACTTTACTGGTGTTGCACTGCCTCCGGGAATTGCAGCCAGTATTGTTCCCAACATCTTTGTATTTACAAATGTCCCATATGTGTCTATGACCGAGAGGACGTAAAACATCATTTTCATCAATATAACCGTCGGTCAAATAATAGATTGAACCCCTAAGATGCATGTTCTACCTTAGGACATAAGGTAGCAAAACAAGAAAAAGGAAACGACTCAAAGTAATGTAGAATTCTAACTCAATAACTTTCTTCTGATTGGAAAAATGCAACCCAACTACCCCCAAAGCATTATGATTATCAGCAAACCATGGTGGTTTGCAAACGATGTAGTGATACCATGTCTTCTTCTTCTGCGTTCCCAGGCCATAAGGCCATAATGGGTAAGGTATGTACGTGTCCGGTTTTCAGTTTTCACTGGTCTCTCCGCTGCGTACAGCCGACGCGTTCCGATTTTGGATGAGCTCAAAAGAAAAAAGGTTTATTTGGAAGATTTATTTTTAAAAGGTAGGTGAATGGGCCAATAACTGAATAAGTCAGAAAGATAGTAGATGACAGAAAGCAAAGGGAAAAGGCAGAGTCAAAGAGTGGCAGATTAGAGGAAGTTACAAGCACAGAAATTCCAGAAGGTGGGGGAACAATTCTGAAAGAATCCCCACGTGGAGAGACTCGTGGATGGGGCGGGGCTGTTCAGCTCCCCGTATGGAGGCATGAGGCATTCACCCACTGCCCCGGACACCATGTATTTGCTAGAGTGGCTCAGACAGAAAAAACGAGGTCCTGTATGCATGGATGCAAAATTGCCTCGGATGCGAGGTGGCACCTGTTGTTGGTTTTTTTAAAAAGCAGGCACCGCCTGTTTTTCAACATTTTGACCACCCCCCAAAATTTGATTCAAAGTTCAAGGGGGAAAAAGTGTTGAATTCTCACTTTACAAGCCTGGAATAAGCTTCCAATTGAGTATGATTTTGCTTTTTTTCAGCTTCAGGGGGGCGTATAGAGTATAGAGGGTCCTAGAGGCGGGATAGAGGGTCCCAGTGGCATTGCGAATGCTAAAAAGAATGATTCTTCTTCGCCTCAGGCAGCCAACTTCATCAGGCTGAAGATTCTGCTGCACTTTGGGGGGTAGTAAGAAGACAAGAAATTAGGAAGCTGAGGAGATAGAAGTAGCCTAATGGAAAGGAAAGGAAACAGAGTAAAACCTAGTGTGGATCTGTTTAAAAACAAAACAAAATAACAGGTGGACCATAGCCTTTATTTCGTTTTTCTAGTGCATCCCTGGGACCCCCTGAACATTCTCTTAGAGGGTCCTTTCTTCTTCTTCTTCAGCGGTCGATGTAGCTGGCAGCGTCAGACTTTCAAGTTGGTCGCCATGACGAAGTCCACTGTCTTCTCCAGGTCGGTGCGGCTGCCCCAAAGCTGCACCTGCAGCTCCACCACCCCTGGCCAGGTTTGGCGTCGTAGAGCATCATGTGTTGGACAATGTTGTAGTATGTGTTCAGGGGTCTGGGATCCTGAACAACAATAATGTGGGACATTCGTCAGTATGGGTGATTTTGAGCCGATTGAGGTGGCTCAGCAGTCTGCAGTGGCCAGTCCTCAGCCGGAAGAGGGTTGTTTGCTGGTGTCTGTTGAGCTGGTGGATTGCATCAACACCACTGTCTTCACCCTGCCTTCTCTTCTATTGGGACCGGTAGTGGTTGTGGATGATTGTTTTTGCTTCTCTGTAGGTCACTGGGTGACTGAACTGCTTCATTCTGCTGCCTGTTTTGGAGAGAGCGTCAGCCTTCTCGTTTCCAGTGATACCACAGTGACATGGTACCCATTGAAGTGTGACGGAGGACTGTTTTTGAGAGATCATGGAGGGTTTTCTTGATACTCTTCAGGTCTTGTTCACTTCTGGTGCTTTGGAGTGCCTGAAGCAGAGATCTGCAGTCAGTGAAGAAGACCGCTTTGGGTTGGCAGACTTTGCAATGATCTTGGTTGCATGTTTCAGAGCTGATGTCCTTTAGAATTGTAGTGCTTCATAGACCCCCCAAATGGGGGGCCCTGGAGGGTCTGTCGGTCGGTCCAAAATTGTTGCATGCCACAAACGATTGGGAATCCGCGCGCTTGTTTATACAAAAATGTCTGGGTTTCTGTCTGACCTGTAGTGTGTAGTGTATTGACTCATTCGTTCCGTTTGGTGTGCTGTTTATGAATGTGAGTGCGTGTGTCGACGTCAGTGTTCCGATTAAGTATGAAAGTATGTACCGATAAAGAACAAAAAATAGTATACTTTAAATAAATACTGTTCTTTTTGTCCCCCCCCCCCCCCCCCTACTCCCCCCTTTTTTCATTTTGCTGCCAAGCCTACTGACGCGGCAGTTCATATCCAGTTTTCCCCCCACCCCCTCCAATTCAATCCGTCCCCATTTCCTACAACCCCCGTCCCTTCTACAGCTCCTATAACCACTCAGCGATCCTGGAGGCAATGCCAGGAGGCAGTGCAACTCCAGGAAAGTCCCGAATTTTTAATGATACAGATGCATATGTATGAGAACTATTTTAACCCTTTCGCCGCCAATGTCGCATTTATGCACCACAATAGTTTAACACCCATGTCTCTAAAAGGCATCAGAGCAGGGCCTTTTATCTGAAGACCCTGTTTTCTTGATTTTGGGAGGTAAGGATAGGCCTAATGTCACAGAGATATTCACAATATTGCAGATGATTTTATGTATCTACCCAGTTAAGTTTAATGGTATTTTTGGCTGAGAAATGGCAGGCGGCGAAAGGGTTAATCGACTATAGTCACTGTATTCTTCTTCTCCTTTATAGGCAGCCAGCTTCATCGCGTTGAAGACTGCTGCACTTTCAGCACAGATTCTTCTTTTTCCAGTTTTTGGTTTTCAAGGTCAAGGTCAGCACAGTCATGAATATCGAAAGGAACCTTCCTTTTCCAGATGTCTACCCCACTACCAAATTTGATAAAAATCCGTCTACTAGTTTTTGATAACACACACACAGACATGGACCCGTTCACAATAGTTCCCACTCGGGCACTACAAATCCGTACCGGTACCCAGAAAGAAATATGTACCGGTACCCACACCAGTTCTGCAAGCCCGAGGTTTGGTGGCGGAGGACAAAGGAAGAAACAACTCAGAGGATGTGCGGGTGCCGGAAGTTATGAGCGGAAGCAGACGACCTGCCTTTGGCCCAAGCTCAAGTTGACGATAGGGACAACACGACTAAAGCCAAACATGTTCGATTTTGAGTCAACAAGGCTTGAAGTTAGCTTCCCCAAATGAGATTTGAGAATGATGTATCGGTTGGGGAATCTGTTGTGACGACCATGTCAGTGGAAACGAAATGGCAGCGCTGAAATCGTGGAAGCTGCGAATCGGATTTTTGCTAGTTCTCTGTATTTTTGGTGTGATATATTTCGGATATTTCTACTGCTTTGGGTCGACCTGCCCGCTCAAGAAAGGCAGCTCAATTGCTGGGTTCAAATCCAACTACGATGCCTACTTTGCGGGCAAATATTTGCAGAACCAGTTTTCCGAAAACGAGTTGATTAGGGACTACAACATCGACCTAGACAATGAGGACGTGATCGTCTTTTTGCACATTCAAAAAACTGGTGGGACAACCTTTGGCAAACACTTGGTGGAGAATTTGGAGGTGTATCCTCCCTGTAATTGTTACAAGAGAGTGAAAAAGCATTGTGACTGTTTGAACAAGAAGAAGCAGGTGTGGTTGTTCAGTCGCTATTCCACAGGTTGGAGATGTGGCTTGCATGCAGATTGGACTGAGCTTACCAACTGCGTGGATGACTTTTTCAAGCACGAGTATGGGGGAAAAGTGAAGCGGAAGTAAGTCAAAGGCACACACAGGGGCCCACATACCTTGCACAACATGATAAAGCACTTGTACAGGCACACATGCATGTAGCGTGCAAATCTGCAGCTCGCTACCTATGAGAGTCTGTATTTGCGGCATTTTGCGACATTGAGCATGAACCACAAATTTCACTTTTTCCGTCGGTTAGGGAGGGATAGGGTTAGGGTTAGTAAATGGTTCAAGTATGGAAAAAGTGAAATTTGTGAATGACAGACACACATGGTCACACACACAAATTTTGTCACATTAGTGGTGTAGATTGGCACAGAGGTATTGCGTTCGCCTCGTGTCAAGTAAACCCGAGTTCGAACCTGGGTAGAGGGGATTTTCCCTCTCACTTTACATTAGGCCTTACGGTCTGAACGTGGAGTCTTTCGGATGAGACGATAAACCCTATCCCGTGTGCCCATGCACTTAGCACACGTTAAACCCAGTGGCAACGAAAAAGTTGTCATTTGGTCAAAATTTACCCCCATCCCTTTCCTTCCTCATCAGTCACAAAAATTGCATGCAAAAAAAAAAAAAAAAAAAAATGTGGTCAGCACGCTCTCCAGGTGGGAGCAACTCGAATTTCATAGAGACGCCTCTGTGACTATAAAGTACCTAATACCTAATTTAAACTAACATTACAAATACAGGGCTCCCAATCATCCTGCAAAACAAGGGGTCCCAGGGAGTGAGGGACTCCTTCACTTACATAGAGGGTCCTAACTCCTAGAGGCTGGATAGAGGGTCCCAGTGGCATTGCGAATGCTAAAAAGAATTTTTCTAATGCATCCCTGGGACCCCCTGCACATTCTTTTACAGGGTCCTTTAGAATGTTAGTACTTCATAGACCCAAATGGGGGTCCCTGGGACCCCTGTATTATTTATATTCATAAGGCATAGGGGTTTTACTACTGTTAGTCTAGGAAAAAAAGGCAGTAGAAAGTACTAAGAAACTAATAGTAATACCTATAAGTTAGTAGTTATACCATAGACAGTCCATAAAGTACAGCTCCTGAAGCTGATGTCACACAATGTATCCATTCGAATACTATTGAAAATCTTCCAAATCATTTTTCTCCTTTGAGCTCCTCCGAAATCAGAATGACAATGTGTTGGCTGTACACAACGGGGAGACCAGTGAAAACTGAAAACCAGACACGTATGTACCTTACCCATTATGGCCTTAGGGCCTGGGAACGCAGAAGAAGTTAGATAAGAAGAAGAAGAATACTATTGAATAGCAAAGATGAGCTTGTTGACGTTGACCCCCTCGTTTTTCGGTTTGTCCAGATACAGTGGAACCTCCCTTATAAGACCTCCCTTATAAGACTCCCTCCCATATAAGACCTGCTTTTCTAAGACATTGCCCTTCTTTGTAAGTTTTAAAACTACCTCCCTTATAAGACCCCTCCCTTATAAGACCTCATTTTGGATGATTTTTGAAGGTCATATAAGGGAGGTTCCACTGTACTATCATGGTGATATCAGTGTACAATTTACATTTATCATTGCTCTGCCCACTGCAGGTACTATTACATCACCATGCTCCGTGACCCTGTGTCGCGCTTCATCAGTGAATGGATGCACGTCAGACGGGGTGCCACCTGGAAAACCGCGTCGCTCAAGTGTAACGGAAGGGAGGCCACTTTGCAGGAGGTGCCCTTCTGCTACGATTCCGAAGATTGGATGGTAGATATAAATTAGAATTTTTTAGAATTTTTTTTTTTTTAACATATGAGTATGATTGATATTACAGAGAAATTTTGTTATGTTGCAGGGCTCCCAATCCCGCAAAACAAGGGGTCCCAGGGACTCCTTCATTTGCTAAAGTTACATTATAGAGGGTCCTAGAGGCAGGATAGAGGGTCCCAGTGGCATTGTGAATGCTAAAAGTAATTTTTTGTTGTGCATCCCTGGGACCCCTTGCACATTCTTTTAGAGGGTCCTTTAGAATGTTACTGCTTCATAGACCCCCAAACGGGGATCCCTGGGACTAGTGGGAGCCCTGTTACTGTTTACAAACAGTGAGGCCAGGAGAGAAGATTGTTCTTCGTCTTCTTTTGCGTTCCCAGGCCTTATATGGCCATAATGGATAAGGTACGTTTGTGTCCGGTTTTCAATTTTCGCTGATGTCCCCGCTGACACATTCCGATTTCGGAGGAGCTCAAAGGAGAAACATTATTCGGAAGATTTTTTTTTACAAAGGCAAGAGAATGGACCAATGAGTCAGAAAGATAATAGATGAGATAGAAAGCAAAGGGAAAAGGCATAGTCAAAGAGAGTGACAGATTAGAGGAAGTTACAAGCACAGAACTTCCAGAATGTGTGGGAACCATTTCTACGAAAGACCCCCCGGTATCTCCACAGGGAGAGACTCGTGGAGGGGGCGGGATCGTCTAGCTCCCCGGATGGAGGCACGAGGCATCCACCCACTGCTCCAGAGAAGATAATGAAAACAAGCAAAGGAGGACAACTCTCCATTTGGAGACATCAAGTTATCAACACAACTCCACCACCAAAGCCACCTATGGCACCACCGCCTAGCTCCGTGGAGATAAAAGAGACAGGGGAACAGACCCAGAACTTCTGTGTTGCTGTAGTTGCTGTAGGGGGCTTTGGTGGGGAAGTTATGTGCCTTTAAGTTAACCCCTTCACTGCCTGCCCCGTGTGTGATGTCATTGATTTGATGATGTCATAACTTTTGATGTTATACTATAGCCCCGGAATTTTGATTTTGGGTTGAGACAAATCAGGAAAGATATATATATATATATATATATATATATATATATATATATATATATATATATATAAACGTACAAGAATTGAAGAAGAAAAAAAACCACACCATTAAACTTTCCTCTTATATATATATAGTTTGCTTTAATAAAACTTTATTTGTGTATATATATATATATATATATAAAATAAATAAACAAGGCTAGTTGGGAGTTGTTTTCCGACTTTGTATTTTTAGTTAAAATAAGTTATATATAATATATCTAGACCACTTTCTCAGATTGAGTCTTTTAAATTTGATAAGACAAAAAAATCGAGAATTTCTCAGTTTTCCTCTACTGGCAGTGAAGGGATTATTAATGGACAAGTTATTTACCTTTGTTTATTAGAACATTTTGTTTCTGTTGCTCACATCCCTGCACTGCGTTTTTTTTTTTTTTTTTTTTTCTTTTTCAGGACGTGAGCTTGCAGGAGTTCATGGACTGCCCCCACAACCTGGCCTTCAACCGCCAGACGCGCATGCTGGCCAACCTGACGGCGGTGCACTGCTACGACGCCTCGGCCATGTCCCCGCGGCGACGCCACGCCCTGCTGCTGGACTCCGCCAAGCGCAACCTCCGCCGCATGGCCTTCTTCGGGCTGGTGGAGTTCCAGGCGTTTTCCCAGTTCCTGTTCGAGCGCTCCCTGCACATGAGCTTCGCCGACGATTTCGTGCAGCACAACAAAACGCACAGCAGCAGGGAGAGCGTGGGTGATGAAGACTTGAAGCGGATCGCCGAGCTGAACCGCCTGGACATTGAGCTGTACCAGTACGCTAAGGATCTGTTCTTGCAGCGGGTGCGGCAGGCATACCGGGACGAAGGGTTGGAACTGCCCGGGGTCTTGGGGGAACTGGTGTCCCACGGAGCCGTTGTGGAACGACCCCCCGAAGTAACGGTGTCACAACAGAAGGAAGAGGGCGATTCTGTGGGGAAAATCTCCAGACTTCTGAGTGAAGATGACGATGGCTATGCGACGACTTACGAGAAGAGCTATGGAAGTGCAGGAGAGGCTAGCTATCCTACTAGCAAGAGTAGCTATAGAAGTGCAGAAGAGGCTAGCTATAATCCTCACAAGAGTAGCTATGGCAGTAACAAGATTGTCATCTCCAGAGAGACTAGCAGCGCTGTCGGTGGTAATAAGCAAAATGATTGGTGGCATGGCAAAAGATTAGCGCAAGGTTTTAGCAGAAGAGACTTGAAACGTGAGTGGGTGTAAATGAGTGGAAATTAATGAGGGAGCAAATTAACCCTTTTACCACCAGCCATATTTCAGCAAAACATTTCCATTAAAGAATTGAAACTTACCTGGGTAGAGAAAAAAATCTGTCTGTAATATTGGGGATTCCTCTGTGACATATTCAAAGTAAGGCCTGTCGCATGAAAAAAGGTAGCTCGTAAAAATAAAAAGCTCGCTACTATGAGAGTCTGTATTTGCGACAACCACAAATTTCACTTTTTCTGTACTTTAACCATTTAACTAACTCTAACCCTAACCCTAACCCTATCCCTAACCCTAGAAAAAAGTGAAATTTGTGGTTCATGCTCAATGTCGCAAATATACACTGTCATAGGTAGCGAGCTTTTTATTTTTACGAGCTACCTATTTTCATGCGACAAGGCCTACCCTTACCTCCCAACATTAAGAGAACAGGGTCTTTGGATAACAGATCCTGATTTGATGCCTCTTAGTGACATGGGTGTTAAATGATTGTGGTGCAAAAATGCGATGTTGGCGGTGAAAGGGTTAAAGAGGGAGAAATTTAAGGCGGGTGGCCCGACTCCGTCGTACTTTGTGTATGTGTGTGTATCATAGACTGTGTGGCTGCGTTGACAATCCTCTTCAGCATTATTTTATACAACTGAAAATAGGCTAAATATTCTAAATGGCTGCTGGCTGGTCAGTAGGGGTAGACTAACGAATCAGGGTACAAGTCTTACTTAGTTAATGACTTGAGAAATTCTTAAAGATCCATCAAATCAGGTGTCAAAATCACGGGTTTCACGTGTTTTCCCTCTTATAACTGGGAAGAAATCTTGTTTTGACCAAGTCTGACTCCCATGTAAATAGCCCCAAATTCAAACCGAAACATCAGTTTTGAAGAGCTACCCAGAAAAAAACCAAGGGACTTAATCGTGGTGCGTCACTGGGTCTTTAAAGATTATTGGATTGTGACATAAAACATTGAGAAATTCTTAAAGATTATTGGATTGTGACATGTATAAAAAACATGTACATTGGAACCTCCCTTATAAGACCTTCAAAAATGATCCAAAATGAGGTCTTTAATGGAGGGGTCTTATAAGGGAGGTAATTTTAATACTTACAAAAAAGGGCAATGATGAAAATGATGTTTACATCCTCTCGGTCACAGACACATATGGGACATTTGTAAATACAAAGATGGTGGGAACAATACTGGCTGCAATGCCCGGAGGCAGTGCAACACCAGTAAAGTCCCGAGTTTTTAACAGTATAGATAGGTGTAGCGGTAACCACGCCTCGGTTAAACCTCATCGGCTATGGTACCGCCACATAGTAATATAGCGTATACATATAGAAGGGCAATGTATTGAAGAAGTAGGTCTTATATGGGAGGGAGTCTTATAATGGGAGGTCTTATAAGGGAGATTCCACTGTATCAAGGTTTTGTTTGAGTTTTGAACAAATTAAATGTCCCTTTTAATCAAAAATATATTGCTCGCTCTGTTTAATATGGTGTTTTTTGTGGGTTTTTTTTTATGTCTCTCTCTCTATATAATATAACCAGAGCTTCAGTTTGTTTTCAAAATTCGTGGGTCATATGACCTCTAATTACAGAAAATGATGGGTCAGTTTCCATGGGTCAATTTGTCACTGTAGTATTAAACTTATTTGATTCCAGACTTCATGGTTCGGATGACCCCTGTCCCCCGTGGGGATACCGGGGGGTCTTTTGTATAAATAGTTCCCCCACCTTCTGGAAGTTCTGTGCTTGTAACTTCCTCTAATCTGTCACTCTCTTTGACTCTGCCTTTTCCCTTTGCTGACTCAGTGACTGTCATCTACTATCTTTCTGCCTTTCCGGTCCATTCTCCGGCCCTTTAAAAAAACACCCAACACTTTCAAAAAGATTTCTTCCAGCCAAAGTCGGGGTAGGGTTAATTATTTTAGGGTAGGCTGCATAACGGCAGCATGACGCATCTGCGCTCATAATTGATGGGAAACTGAAAAATACTGAGCGATCGAAGAAGAATCTTCAAGAAGAAGAAGAAGAAGTAAAATTCATGGGTGAAATAGAAAAGAGATGATAGAAAGTACCATTGTTTTTGTTTTGTGTGTCATTGTTAGCCAAATCTGTTGTTCACTTGTTGCCATGTAACCATGTCTGTCTGTTTAGTGAACAATACTACCCTTAATCTTCATGACTTAACTAAAACTTCTTAGCGAAAACTCCGACATGGAATTGTGTACATATATGTGGCCCAGCACCAAGAAAGGGACATTAAGCGTCAAACTGACCTTTCTGGGAAACGTGTACATTCGAAAACTTCAGACAATTCTCTTTCTAATGATACAAGAACCATTTTGCTTGTATCTTTTCCCGTTCCACAGTTATGAGCATTTAAAGTTAGTAGGGTGAGCGTCGGTCATTTTGAGAAAACGCAGTCTGAAGTCCAGGCTAGCTGAAGAAAATGCATTGAGCTAGCTGTTTTAAAGCACTTATAAGACCATATTAAAGATTATCCTTTATAAATATGAAAGGTAAGATGTTAGAGAACACGAAAATACCCATAACTCAAAATTGACAAAAAATTTGATTTTTGATTTTGCAAGCCTGTTGTGAGAAACTAGCCCAGCGACTTAATGTCCCTTTCATGGTTCTGGGTCACATACATGAGGTACATGGAATCGCAGGTGTCAGCATGGTAGTCATGCTTTCCAACCCCCTTCTTTTCTTTTCTTTTTTATTAAGGAGGGAGGGAGTCCTAAACCCCCCACCTGATCCGCCTTTGCTAGAGTTCTTCATTGTACTACAAATTAATTTCTGTTTTGGCAAGCCACACGGAACCTTATTCTTGATGCAACTGGTTAAGTCATACATGTGTAAAATGAATCAAATTTTGATTTTAATGTTTTCTGCTAGTGCTAGAGACTTAGTTAACCGTAATGGAAAAACAAACGGAAAAAAGTTTTTTGTTTTTTTTCCATATCTGTGGCCGCACTTGTGTGTGTGTGTGTGTATATATGTGTGTGTGTGTGTGCATGCATGTGTGTGTGTGTGTGTGTATATATGTGTGTGTGTGTGTATGCGTGTGTGTGTGTGTGTATATGTGTGTGTGTGTGTGTGCATGCATGTGTGTGTGTGTGTGTGTGTGTGAGAGAGAGAGAGAGTTTCACATGACACAAAATTGCTGACTTCTTTTTGTTGATTACAAGTCTCAGATACTTTGATTACTACCATATTTTTCTGACTATAAGGCAACACTTTGTCCCCCAGACTCAGACTAACAAAATAGTAACATAATATAGAAACAAAATCTGAAATTTGGGTAAAATTTAAGGGGTGCGCCTTATTCAAATTATAGTCCGAAAAATACGGTAATTATGCTATTTAGCTCACTCGGCACTGGCCAGTTGCTTCCCCTTACAACCGTTTAAGCCGGGCCATTCGACTAGGTTCGAAAACCCATCACCACAAAAAAGTTATGAAAAGTTATGGACTGATATTTTCAGATAAGATTACTAACACCATGCACTAAACGATCGTAAAATATCAGATTCCATACCTTCGTCGTTTGTCTCCTATTGACGAAAACAGCTAACACATAGAAAGAAGGAAAATTTCACATTCCGATCTTTGACCCCCCCTCTACAACCAAAGCTGAATGTAAAGCCTGCAATGATTGTTTGATTTCAAGAGAGGCAAGGTCAAAGCAAACTGAAAATAGCCGGTTACACGGCAAAAATCAAAACCTCTTGAAAACTCTTATGAGCTGGATCCGGGCCATTCGTCCTAAACGGTTGTGCGAGCCATGAGCCGGATCCGGCTCATTCATCCTGAGTGTGTTAAACCATAGCTCTCAGATAACGAACACACTGGACTTGACATCCTCTTCCCAGATTGTCTACCAAAATACAATTTTTTAAGACCGCACCGGACTTGACATCCTCCTCCCCCCCCCCCCCCCCCCCCCGCTCCGCCCCGTCCCTTGGCTTCATAGTTCACATCTGGATTACTGAGTGTCCACCTCCCTGTTAAAGGCACAGCTGGGCTATAAAAGAGCCAATCCCAGGAATCAGGTAGTTTTGCGAGAAGACAGCCCAGTCTTCAAGAAGAACGTCCATAAGGATCTACGATCAATTGGACGATAAACTCACCCTTATTCGAATCAGGTAGTCAGTTGCGAGTGGGAGAGAGAGAAACAAGCCAGCGACTCTCCTAGCTGCGGGCTTTCGCCTGCACCAGTTTAGTTTTCCCCTCCTTTTTCGTTTGAAACAGGATGCTTAAGGTAGGTAGGTAGGTAGGTAGGTAGGTAGGTAGGAAGGTAGGTAGGGACCAAACAAGCCTTTTCAAACAGTCCCATCTTTTAAGATTTTTCTAGTAATTTTTTCCTTTCAGTTAAGCTTAAGCTGCGAGCGCCAAGCAGAAACTGACATTTTTTTGTTTTTGTGTGACATTTTTAGCCTATTGCTTTGCTTATAAATATAGTACTGCGCTGGCTTTAAGACCCCTCCATTATTAACCCCTTGACTGCTAAGAGAAAATTAAAGTAAAAAATAATTGGGCAAATCATGACATGAAAAAGACAACTGATAGAGCCAATCTGGCAAAATGGTCTGAGGATATTTACTCTCTTGATTATGTTAGAGCAAAAGCCAGCATATCAGGGTTATTCCTCTTCATCTGATGACATCATCAGGTCAGTATGTGATACGTTGGTGGCAGTCGAGGGGTTAAGACCTTTCTGATGATTTTTCAAAGTCTTGGTATTTGGTATACTCTAGTCACAGAGATTTATCTCTGTGAAAATTTCTGGCTGCTCTGCCCCGGAGAGCACGTTGCTGCAAGCGCAGCGCCTACCCATTTTAATTGGGGGTGGGTGAGGGGGGATGGGGTGGACAGGGTGAGGAGAAGGCCTGAAGGGGGCAGGCTTGGGAAACCTATCAATTTGGTCATACCAGGCAGCAGGATTTTCCCCTGATCTTATTGACTTTTAACTGCCGTGGGATTTTTACATGTGTAAACCATGCACGGGTCAGACTAGCTTTAAGTACCCATCCGAAGGACTCGGCATTCAGAACTTGACTAGGCTGGACTAGAAAGGAAAGAAAGGACGAGGCCGGGATTTGAACCCGGGTCACTCGCGCATTGAAATTGGCAGGCGAACGTCTTAACCGCTTCACCACCTTCCATTGTATACTGTGACAAGGGTAGTAGTAGTGGCAGTGATGTTGAATTATTAAAGAGTGTGGGTTGATAAAACTTGATTTAATTTCCTTTCTCCCCCAAAAAATCACCTACTGGTCTTAATGATAAACTGTTAGTTTTTATAATTACTAACCTGAGCCTGTATTCACGTTGAGATAGCATGAGACTTAGCATGATGCTAACTTAGAAGCTCTTCCAAAAGTCCTATTAAATCCTATAGGACATTGGAAGAGCTTCTAAGTTAGCATCATGCTAAGTCTCATGCTATCTCAACGTGAATACAGGCCCAGACATATTTATCGTTGCTATTTCTTATCCATGCGTGTTCCAACAATGTATATATCGTCGCTGTCCAACGCCAAAGACTGTACAGGGGAAGATAAACATCCGGTCTCTTTTCCCTATATGAGTAGTGAGGACAGAAACACTGGTTATGTCCCTTTGAAACGTGACACATTTTACACATCGATAGGCCAGTTGAATTCTCCGTTCAAGTTCCAGTCCGAGTTTTTGGATAGCCTCCACTGTGAATAGTGTACACGTCCCCACTAACGATAACTCTTATCAGCCCGGTTCGCCGAGCTAAATAATCCATCTTACCCTTTTAGAATATCTTTGCCGACGCTAACTGTGTATCTGCAAAATCAGTGATTTTACAGAAGCATAAAAAAACATGTTGTCATCTGTTACAATGTCATTCTCCATTTGATATACGCTGGACTCTTCTTCTTTACCCATGAGTAAACGTGTGACACAATAAAAGTTGCCTAACACCTCAAGTTTTCGTGATAATTCAGTTACACGCTTCCGCCACTAATCAACGGGAGATACAGCTCAATCTCTGTACCGGCAGCTACACGGTTAGCGTGTCAAGACTAGGATTTCCAGTGAATGCGTGCAGATCATGTGACAAATTTGAACATTTCCATTGGTCGCAGACACAAGATATTGATAGAAGACCTGTGTGAGGTCATTAGAAGGGGTTTCAGTGGGAAATCAATTTTTGTCAAATTTTGCAGATGCATGGTTAGCGCCGGACAGCGCCGACATGTACAGGATTGTCTGCTGTATACTATTTTTGGTGTATTCTATTTTTATTGATATATCTGTCCGTTGTTGTAATAATACAATTTGTGCGAGAGGAATGCTGGCTGGTTGGTTAGAACCAGTTGAAGTTTTCAGCTTTTTGTTTTTTTACAATGCCACAATTGCTAGACTTTTGGTCTTTTAGTAATAGCACTGTGCATTTGATTGTGATCAGCTAGCTGTATATATAATCTGGTTGTATACATGAACATTTTTATGTATTTATGGGACGAAAGTTGATTGATTCAGGTGAACTTGAAAAAAAAAATGATGTGTGTTCCTGCAACATTAGTGTGACTGTCAATGAGACATTTATTGTCAGTTTTTACTGTACATCTGACTGCAGTGTGTGTGTGTGTGTGTGTGTGTGTGTGTGTCATGGGTGCTACTTTTTCATTTTTACACTGATTTCAGTACTTTTTATTTTACCAGAAACTGAACTTCATTTTTTTAAAATTAATCAAAACAAAGCAAAAATTGGCCACAAGCGATTTGGGGCGTTTTGAACTTGGTTGTTCTGTCTTGGAAGTTTATAAAGGCAATGTAATAATTTTACAAGGCTTATCAGACTCAAACTGTCTCTATCATTTTAACTGTCTGTCTATCTCGTTATCTCTCTTAACTTGCCCCCCTGAATTTGTCCGACGGGGCTCTGCCCCTGTACCCTGCCGGGGCCATGGGATTTTTTTGTGGAAGTTGCACCCATGGTGTGTGTGTGTGTGTAGTGATGTACCGAGGATTGAAAAGTGATAGGACAAAGTCACAAACTGTCCTGAGAATAGAGAAATCAATGACAATAGGACAATTGTCCTGGCCCTTGCAGAAATCAATAAGACAAAGCGTGTCAGTGTTAAAAATTTAATCAGACATTTGTTTTGACAGGGGAGAACACAATATGACATTTTCAATTCTAATAGGCCAATGTCCTATGACCGGAGCCTCAGGACATCACTGTGTGTGTGTGTGTGTGAACTTCAATTTAACTAACACAGGGTTCCCAGGCTTGGAACATGAAACGAAAAAAGGACCTTTAGTTTAAAGGACTTATAAGGACCTCAAAAGATTGTAAAAGGACCTTCGCCAACCTGATTGTATGACATGCTCATGATAGAAAGAATGCCAGAATGCCAATTGTTGACCAAGAGCACAGCTACAATATGAATTGAATGAATCACTACGCCTTGGTGCGGAAAGACACGCAGCTTGCAATGAATTGTCTGCTCCGATCTGTGACACCGACAACTTTGTATACTGCCAGGGTTTTTTGTGATAATTTTTTTTGTTACTGTTAGTCAGTTTCTTTATCACTTTTTTCTTGATAAAACAGGACTTAACAGTACCTTTCAAAAATTGAAAGGACCTCGTGATGAATTAAAAGGATCTACTTGGGATGGAAGTTCAGTTTAACGTCGCGT
This sequence comes from Phymorhynchus buccinoides, assembly GCA_017654935.2. Taxonomy (NCBI): domain Eukaryota; kingdom Metazoa; phylum Mollusca; class Gastropoda; order Neogastropoda; family Raphitomidae; genus Phymorhynchus; species Phymorhynchus buccinoides. Next base: position 13,777,971 of record CM065708.1, on the reverse strand, counting down.
ATCGGCTTTCGCCATGTACGACGGGCTGAAAAACCAACCAGGGTATAAACAAAAATTTATGTTCCTGAATCACTGTCTTAGCCAAAAGGCCGAGAAGCGATCAGGATTTTCTTCTTGCTGAAGGATCTACTTGCTGAAATAAAGCACTTAAAAGGCCTGGTGACCAAAAACCAATTCACAAGGGCTTAAAAGGCGCCTCGGAACCCAGTAACACACATGATACATGTGTGAAAGTGTGTCAGAATCGAGAAAGTAAGGACTAAGCTTGTGTATTTGCTTTTGGTTTTGTAGTACACGTATTGTAGTTAATTTTCGACGGACATGTAGAAAATGTAGTGAAAAGCGCGAAGGTAGATTGATACAGGATGCTTGCGTTAACCCTTTCACCGCCAGCCACATTTTAGCCAAAAATGTCCACTAAGTTTACCTGGGTAGAGAACAAAATCTATCTGCAGTATTGGGGATTCTTCTGTGACATATACAGAATAAGGTCTACCCTTACTTCCCAAAACTAAGACAATAAGGTCTTTGGATAATAGACCCCAATTTGATGCCTTTTAGTGACATAGGTGTTAAATTACTGTGGTGCTATAATGCGACTTTGGCAGTGAAAGGGTTAATCTAGACTGGGAATGTGTGTGTGTCTATATGAGTTTGTGAGAAGACAACAATAACAACAGAGCTTTTTGAACTGTTACCCTGTCTGGCTTGTTTGTTTGTTTACTTTTATCCCCCCGTGGGGATACCGGGGGGTCGTTTGTATAAATAGTTCCCCCACCTTCTGGAAGTTCTATGCTTGTAACTTCCTCTAATCTGTCCACTCTCTTTCACTCTGCCTTTTTTCCTTTGCTGACTGTCATCTATTATCTTTCTGCCTTTACCAGGTCCACTCTCCTGCCGTTTTTCACGAAACACCTTTCACAAACATTTCCTCCTCCAGCCGAAGTCGGACTTGCTGGGCCTAACTATTTCTTAATTTAGGCGCATAACGGCAGCATGACGCATCTGCGCTCATAATTGACAGGAAGCTGTCTGAGCGATCGAAGAAGAAGAAGAAGAAGTTTACTTTTATTAACTTACAAGAGGGGGGTTGCATACCCCTCAAAATGACACAAACAATTACATGATTTCTCTACAATTTCAAGGTGTGTGTGTGTGTGTTATGCACGCATACCCAACCAACGCACAGACCACTTGTTAGTACAGTGGAACCTCCCTTATAAGACCTTCAAAAACCATCCAAAATGAGGTCTTATAACTATAATATAAGGGAGGGGTCTTATAGTAAGGGAGGTCATTTTAATACTTACAAAGAAGGGCAATGTCTCAGAGAAGTAGGTCTTATGTGGGAGGGAGTCTTATAATGGGAGGTCTTATAAGGGAGGTTCCACTGTACTTACAATGAGGGCAATGTCTCAGAGAAGTAGGTCTTATGTGGGAGGGAGTCTTATAATGGGAGGTCTTAATAAGGGAGGTTCCACTGTACTTACAATGAGGGCAATGTCTCAGAGAAGTAGGTCTTATGTGGGAGGGAGTCTTATAATGGGAGGTCTTAATAAGGGAGGTTCCACTGTACTTACAATGAGGGCAATGTCTCAGAGAAGTAGGTCTTATGTGGGAGGGAGTCTTATAATGGGAGGTCTTATAAGGGAGGTTCCACTGTACTTACAATGAGGGCAATGTCTCAGAGAAGTAGGTCTTATGTGGGAGGGAGTCTTATAATGGGAGGTCTTATAAGGGAGGTTCCACTGTACTTACAATGAGGGCAATGTCTCAGAGAAGTAGGTCTTATGTGGGAGGGAGTCTTATAATGGGAGGTCTTATAAGGGAGGTTCCACTGTACTTACAATGAGGGCAATGTCTCAGAGAAGTAGGTCTTATGTGGGAGGGAGTCTTATAATGGGAGGTCTTATAAGGGAGGTTCCACTGTACTATCATTTTCTAGGAAGAAGAAAGAAAATGAAGTATTGTTTTGAAGTCTTCTTTCATGTGTCAGGCTGTTTGGTTTTGGTTTTGATTTTCTTATCACACATTTTTTTTTCTCCCAAGGAAAGGTCAGTCGTCCGGAAGACACACATTTAAACAAGCGCGAAATCGCCACACACTCCAATCATGATAAAATATTTGTTGGCATCTCTGCACCATTTCAACTTTTTATATCTTTAAAACATTAAAACAATACTCATCGAAAGAAGCACCGCATACTCGTCGTGTCTGTTGTAGTGTCTGTATTACGTATGTTTATTATTTTGTACGCTTTTAAAATACATAATTTTAAAGAGCGGCCTCAATTAATTTAGAAGTTTAGCCTCGATTTGAAGTGCGACATTTTGTTAAAATGTGCGACAATATTGGACCGACAGACAGACCGACCGACCGACAAAGTGAGTTATAGGTTTGTGGCTTCAGCCACAAACAAAAACCCACACATAAATATTTGTTGGCATCATTCTTTATTACAACTTTAATACACAATAATGAACAGAAACAAACAGAAAATAGCATTGAAGTCGACGTCACTTTGAAGCAACACTTTATAGTGAATAAAGAAATGAGTGGTCTTCTTCTTCTTCTGCGTTCCAAGACCATATGGCCATAATGGGTAAGGTATGCATGTGTCCGGTTTTCATCTTCATTTCATCCATCTCTCTCTCTCTCTCTCTGTCTCTCTCTCTCTCTGTCTCTCTCTCTCTCTCTCTGTCTCTCTCTCTCTCTGTGTCTCTCTCTCTCTCTCTCTCTCTCTCTGTGTCTCTCTCTCTCTCTCTCTCTCTGTCTCTCTCTCTGTCTCTCTCTCTCTGTGTCTCTCTCTCTCTCTCTGTGTGTGTCTCTCTCTCTCTCTCTCTCTGTCTCTCTCTCTCTCTCTCTCTCTCTCTCTCTCTCTCTCTCTCTCTCTGTCTCTCTCTCTCTCTCTCTCTCTCTCTCTCTCTCTCTCTCTCTCTGTGTCTCTCTCTCTCTCTGTCTCTCTCTCTCTCTCTGTGTCTCTCTCTCTCTCCAGCTAGTCAAAGGAGGCCAGTTTTTGTTGCAGCATCTCCTTCTGTTTCTGGAGGTGGTGGCACCGGATTCGGTTGATCTCCAGGCGGTTTTCTAACGTCGTCATCAGCGGTCCGCTCAGCACCTCCATCACGTGGCATAGAGATTTGGTGTACACTGAAAACCCCCCAAAGAATTATTGATAATTTATTCTGGATTATTTATTATTAATATATGAATTATTTATTCTCAGTGTCGTTGTTGGCTGTTATTATTACATGGATGCAGGATGTCCTGAACTGCAGGATTTTTAAATTGCCTAGAGCAGGCATCACCGGATTATGAGAATTTGACAGACAGACAGACAGACACACATCAAACCTGCACTATTGTGTAAATGTGAGCATGTCATGTTGAGGTAGCGATGTGAAAATGTTTTGATTATCCACCCCCCCCCCACAAGCACACAGATATACAGACAAGACTGTGGGCCTGGCCCAGCATTAGGCAGGGTTGGGGCCGGACTAGGTCCCCAGCTTACTGGAGGCTGAAGAGCATTGTGCCTGTCCGGTAGCTCCATTATTGCTGGGCATATCAGACTAGGGATGTCTGCAAATGTTTGTATTCTACCCCCCCCCCCCCCCCCCCCCACACACACACACAGATATACAGACTTAAGTATGAAACCTCATTTATTTAAATTCAGTTCATTTTGATTTGTTTCTAACTTCTTTGGTGACCTGGCGCTGCGCGTGACCTGAAAATTTTTTTAGAGCATTTTTTTCAATTTTGAAGATCGTAGAGGTCCAAATCTTCAACCTGATGAAGGTGGTAAACAGATTGACGACATCAAACCTGCGAATGCGCGTGAGCAGATGCTGAGGGATGGACAGAAGCGTTCTGATACAGAGACTAAAGCTTCTACACAAACACACAGACAGACACACATCAAACCTGCGCTGTTGTGTATGCGCGTGAGCAGGTCATGCTGAGGGATGGACATGGAAGCGTTCTGATATGCCTCCTCCTGTTTCAAAATCCCCACATGGAGAGACTAAAGCTTCTACACAAACACACAGAGACATAAACACATCAAACCTGCGCTGTTGTGTATGCGCGTGAGCAGGTCATGCTGAGGGATGGACGTGGAAGCGTTCTGATACGCCTCCTCCTGTTTCAAAATCCCCACATGGAGAGACCAAAGCTTCTACACAAACACACAGACAGACACACATCAAACCTGCGCTGTTGTGTATGCGCGTGAGCAGGTCATGTGTAGGGATGGACATGGAAGCATTCTGATAAGCCTCCTCCTGTTTCAAAATCCCCACATGGAGAGACTAAAGCTTCTACACAAACACACAGATATACACACAGAGACATAAACACTGCGCTGTTGTGTATGCGCGTGAGCAGGTCATGCTGAGGGATGGACATGGAAGCGTTCTGATATGCCTCCTCCCGTTTCAAAATCCCCACATGGAGAGACTAAAGCTTCTACACAAACACACAGACAGACACACATCAAACCTGCGCTGTTGTGTATGCGCGTGAGCAGGTCATGCTGAGGGATGGACATGGAAGCGTTCTGATATGCCTCCTCCTGTTTCAAAATCCCCACATGGAGAGACTAAAGCTTCTACACAAACACACAGATAAACAAACAGAGACAGACACACATCAAACCTGCGCTGTTGTGTATGCGCGTGAGCAGGTCATGCTGAGGGATGGACATGGAAGCGTTCTGATATGCCTCCTCCTGTTTCAAAATCCCCACATGGAGAGACTAAAGCTTCTACACAAACACACAGAGACATAAACACATCAAACCTGCGCTGTTGTGTATGCGCGTGAGCAGGTCATGCTGAGGGATGGACATGGAAGCGTTCTGATACGCCTCCTCCTGTTTCAAAATCCCCACATGGAGAGACCAAAGCTTCTACACAAACACACAGAGACACACATCAAACCTGCGCTGTTGTGTATGCGTGTGAGCAGGTCATGCTGAGGGATGGACATGGAAGCATTCTGATATGCCTCCTCCTCCTCCTGCTTCAGAATCCCCGGCAGAGACACGAGCGCCTCCAGACACTCCAAGCCGATGGCAGAACTAGGGGTGATCTTCAGCGGAACTTCGTAACGCTCGTGTCTGTCACGGGAACGAGGAATTTTTAACTCACTCAAGTTTTTTTCAAGAATCAACAGAAAAAAGAAGAATATACTGATCACTTCTATTGGCCACTGCAACGACCACCTTTTGCTAAAGTGAATGCCCTTGGTAGGTGCATGAGTACTGACCAAACAAGGGCGTAACTCTCACCAATAACCCTATTTGAGGCCACTGAATGGCAGCCTTTTGCAAGAGTGAATGCCCTTTTGGATACTGACCAACAAGGGCTTAACCCTTTAACTCCCGGAAACGCCGGGAGCGGCCGAAAATCTATCATTTCCGGGTTCCCGTAACGCTCGATTGCGGCCGCTGAACAGATCTAGTACTTTCACTTTCACCCTACCCACAATGCAATATATTAAGTTATGTCTTCCTGTTCCTGAGTCTTCCTCTTCCGTTTACTCGCGTGCATGCACATACGTGCGTGCGTGTCTGTTGTGTGTGTGTTTGTGTGCGTATGTGAGTGTTTCAATGCTGATTGTAAAGCGCTTTGTGCTCGATAAAAAGCGCTATATAAGTGTCCATTTATTAAACCAAACTTTTGGCAAAAAACTATGAAACATTCATGTTTGACATTATCACATCAATCTTCAAGACAAGAACTTCCTTTCTTCCTTCTGCGTTCCCAGGCCATATGGCCATAATGCGTAAGGTACGTATGTGTCCGGGTTTCACTTTCACTGGTCTCCCTGCTGCGCACAGCCGACACATTCCGATTTCAGAGGAGCTCAAAAGGAGAATAATTATTTTGAAGATTTTTCTGGAAAAAAGGCAGGAGAATGGGGGTCCATAAGTCAGAAAGATAGCAGATGATAAAAAGCAAAGGGAAAAGGCAGAGTCAAAGAGAGAGGCAGATTAGAGGAAGTTACAAGCACAGAGCTTCCAGAAGGTGGGGGGAACTTTTTTTTACGAAAGACCCCCCCCCCCCCCCGTATCCTCACGGGGAGAAGAAAATAACCAACAAAATCGCACTTACTCTGATCCTCCGTAGCCCCCGGAAGACACGGCTTGAAAACATGTGACCTGAATGCGGCTATGCTGGAAGAAAAGGAACACACACCTACAATGAACGCATTCGCATCGCAACGATTTTGAATTATTAACAAAACTCACCAATCACTCCAGCCATGCACACACAAACAAAACATACATAAACAAAAGGAGAAATGAAAGAAGATTACAGGTTTTTACTTCAGGTTTAGACATAGGGAAGTGGTAGATATAGAATGAAGAAGAGTGACTGCTGTACCTTTTAGAACAGGAAAAAATTAACAACAAGTCAGCAAAATGTGGAAAGGTACCTGGGAAAGGGAAACACACGACGTTTCAAATGCATCAAATTGAGTCATAGACTCTTTCCGGACATTCCGGTGTGAACGACGTTTCGAGTCGTAGACTCTTCTTCCATTCATTTCCTTTGACTCAACAACAAAACGTTTTTTGGTCGTAGACTCTTCTTTTAAAGAAAGTGTCAACTGACGTTTTGGAGAAATAATAGACTCTTCTTCCGGTTGAACTTGTCGCATGATTGATGTAGAGTCTAACGACTCGGCAACTTCGTGTTCAACCAGTTGTCAGGTACCTTTCCACAGGCCTTGTTGAGAAATTATGATTGGGCTAGAATAGACTTTATATAGATCGCCACTGTCTCTCTCGGCACCACATTGGTTTTACACCCAACACTGAACCACTACAAAAGCATCCAGTGACCTCAGAGGCAAAATTTTGGGAGGTAAGGGAGCGAAGCGAGTTTAGAAGTGACCAAGGTATCCCCAACATGCAGACAGAATCTTTACTTCCCTTGAAAGAAATGCATCAAATTGACAGCTGGATCTATTAATTCCGGACATATATGAAGCCCCTTGAACGACTTGAATGAGTTAAAACATATCAACTGACTTTCCATTCATTTCCTTTGACTCAACAACAAAACAACGTGAATTTTTGGTATAAAAAAAATCAAACATGCTTTTAAAGAAAGTGTCATCTGAATTCTTGGAATGAAATAATAGACACGTATTCTATTGAACTTGTCGCATGATTGATGTAAAAAACGATCTTGGCAACTTCAAGTTCAACCAGTTGTCTAGGCTACCCAGCAGGACAATATCAGGCCTGCGATTGAGAAATTATGATTGAGGCTGAAAAGGGTTTAAGGCTGAAATGCGATCCCCCCCCCAAAAAAAAGCTGAAGCCTCTTGAAACTTATGCTTTTTAAAAAATAATAATAATTCTGGACATTTATAAAGCGCTCTACTGCCTTTGCAGGGAGCTCAGAGCGCTGTACATTAACATTGGGCTAAACACTACAATCAATGAGTAATGCCTACACGTACACACTCTTTTAATTTAAAAAAGAACACACTAAAACACCTAGGTCAAGCTTTCGAGGATTTGTTATTTTGTCTTCGTCAGGAACATTTTAAAAACTGACACAAAGACTTTAACCCTTTCACAGCCAACCATTTTCCACCCAAAACTGTCCATTAAGCTTACCTGGGTAGAGAAAAGATTCTGTCTGCAATATTGGGAAATCCTCTGTGACATTCATAAAATAGGGCCTATCCTTACCTCCTAAAATTAAGAACACAAGGTCACTGGATACCAGACCCTCATTTGATGCCTTTCAGTGACATGGGTGTTAAATCATTGTGGTGCCAAGAGGCGACAGTGGCGATGAAAGGGTTAACCATTTCACCGCCAGACCCTGTCCTTTACTCCCAGCCATTTTTCACAGCAAACTTTCCATTAAGCTTACCTGGGTAGAGAAAAGATTCTGTCTGCAATATTAGGGATTCCTCTGTGACATTCATAAAATAGGGCCTATCCTTACCTCCTAAAATTAAGAACGTAAGGTCATTGGATACCAGACCCTCATTTGATGCCTTTCAGTGACAGAGGTGTTAAATCATTGTGGTGCCAAGAGGCGACAGTGGCAATGAAAGGGTTAAAAGAATATAAAAAGAAATGCAGGGGTCAGCACAGGCTTGCTTTTTTGTTTGTTTTGTAATCTAAGCCTTTAACACTTGTAACCCCGATTAAAATGACGACTCTACTCCCTGTAACCACCAAATTAATGTTGGTAAACTGGGCCCCAAATGGGGTACTTTGTTTAAAAAAATATTAAAAAATAACTACTTGATGGATTGACTTCAAATGTTCAGGGTTTGTGTATAAATGAAGAGTGTTTAACTTGCAATGTTTTTTTTGTTATGTGATATTTTTGATATTGCAATTTTAACTCCAAAATACATAGCAAAGTGGGTGTACGGGGGCGGTTTTAGACGGCTTGGGAGGAGAAAGTAATGGATGTCATGGGCGGAATCAGGCTATAAGGGGCTTAAAAAGTTAAAACAGCATTAGAAATATAATTGATATATTAGTTCATTTTGCAGTCACTCAGGTTCACAAACACAGAACTTCTGAAAGTTCCAAAAACAAATCTAAAATCATTTGGTGACCGCAGTTTCAGTTTCAGTGCCCCTGCTGTTTGGAATTCTCTCCCAGTCGATCTCCGCCATGAACCAACTATCTCTACTTTCAAAGCTAAACTCAAGACTCACTACTTTCAAAGCTCACTCGGTTTGTAAATGTTTCCTTCTTGATCTTGTACCTGGGTGAATGATTGGGTAATAATGTCTTGTGTGACTGCGGGTGTATCAGTGAATGGAAGCGCCCTTGAGTGTAAAATAATTATAGAAAGGCGCTATAGAAATGCTATCAATTATTATTATTTATATACTCAGTTGGACTTTTTTTTAAATCTCAAAAATGACCTCTGGGGCCATCAAAAAGCCTGAAATCAGCCTAAAGACCGAAAAATCTCATGCTTGATATATTATTTTATTTCAACATTTGAGTAGTCTCGTACTGTAGTGTGTAGAGTGGCACAGAGGTAACGTGTCCGCCTCGTGCACAATAAACCCAAGTTCGAACCTGGGTACAGGGGATTTTTCCTCTCACTCTGCACTAGGCCTTACGGTCTGAACGTGGAGTCTTTCGGATGAGATGATAAACCGAGGTCCCGTGTGCCCATGCACTTAGCACACGTTAAACAATGAAAAAGTTGTCATTTGGTAACATTTACCCCCTCCCCCCCCTCTCCTTCCTCATCAGTCACACAAAAATAGCATGCTAAAAAAAGAAAAGAAAAGGGTGGCGCACCTCTGGCAGCGACGCGCTCTCCAGGTGGGAGCAACCCGAATTTCACAGAGACGCCTCTGTGACAATAAAGTACCAAATACTGTGTCAGTGAAATGTCCGTTACCTTGGTGTTTTTATCCTCATTGAAGACGGAGAAAATGAGCCCTACAAAACTGTCGTCCATCATTTGGTACATGGCCTGTGTGCGCACGTCTGAAATCACACACACAAACACACACCACACACATTAACTCATTCGCATCGCAACGATTTTGAATTATTAAAAAACCTCACAAATCACTCCAGCCATACACACAAACAAAACATACATAAACAAAAGGAGAAATGAAAGAAGATTACAGGTTTTTACTTCAGGTTTAGACATAGGGAAGTGGTAGAGCAGACTTTTTTTTTATATATATAAAAAGACCCAGGCACACCTCTCTACATTCCTCCTCACCGGGAGTATGTTGGTGTTTACTACGATTTCTATGACCTCCCCTATTGAATCCTTCACTGGATCCACCAACATGGCATCCCATCTCTTCGAGGAATTGTAATTTTAGAACATTATTATTTTTGTTATTTTACATAAGATTTTTACCATTTTTTTAAATTAAGAGCTGGTTTGCTTTTATTGTGGACTTTCAATCTGGTGCAAAGAGGACAACCATTCTCTTGGAGAAAGTCTTCTAGCTCAGTTTGAATGTTCACTGTGGACATTCTTTGCAGGCCGACATGCAGACTGAAGTCTTTCTCAAAGACGAAACAGCTGTCTTTGCATAGGCATTGTCTATCTCCCCCATTGGGAGAAAAAGTAAATCAGCACATTATTTTCTTTTATTCTTTTCAGAACACAGAACAAATCGTAAAGTTAAAATTAAAGTAATTGAGTTTCTTTCTTAGGTTTACCAAAAATGTTTTATTAAATCAAACTATATATATAAGAGGAAAGTTTAATGGTGTGTCAGTTTTTTCTTCTTCAATTCTTGTACGTTTATAAAGACTGAATATAGAAAAACTCCCCACACTGATTGGTTCCCCCTCAACAAACCACTACAAAAGCAAAGTCAGAGGCAAAATTGTGGTCAAAGGAAGCGAAGTGAGTTTAGAAGTGACCAAGGTATGGTGTGCACACAGATTTATTTCCCTTGAAGCAAATGCACCAAATTGACAGCTATCTATTAATTTCGGACATATATGGCCGGAACGACTTGAATGAGTTAACCCAGAGAAATCGAGCTCTTCAAAACCTGTCTAGAATATAGTAGAAATCATGTGGTACGTGACTTGTATGCACATGTCTGGAAGCCTACACCCACCCACAGACACCCACATACACACCCACCCACACACATGTGCACAAATATACACAAACATCTCCACACACACACACACGTGTCAAGAGGGAGCTCAATAACATACTATTCTAAATTGCACATGTCTGGAAACCTACACCCACCCACACCCACCCACATACACACTTACATACACACCCACCCACACACATGTGCACAAATATACACAAACATCTCCACACACACACACACACACATGTCAAGAGGGAGCTCAATAACATACTACAAATTGCACATGTCTGGAAGCCTACACCCACCCACACCCACCCACATACACACTTACACAGACACACTTACATACACACCCACCCACACACATGTGCACAAATATACACAAACATCTCCACACACACACACACACACACGTGTCAAGAGGGAGCTCAATAACATACTATTCTAAATTGCACATGTCTGGAAACCTACACCCACCCACACCCACCCACAGACACACACATACACACTTACATACACACCCACCCACACACATGTGCACAAATATACACAAACATCTCCACACACACACGTGTCAAGAGGGAGCTCAATAACATACTATTCTAAATTCAAGATAGGGTTAGGGGGCCCATAGATCAAAGTAGTGGTAAAGGAAGGGCAGGAGCTGTGCCGGTCGGGGACCGCTATGGTAGCCGGATTGGTCTTGCCTGGATACTGCGAAAAAAGGTCTATGGTCCATAAACACACGCACAATTTAAGATAGGACAGGTTTTTTCCCTTAAAGTGGTACAGTGGAACCTCCCTTATAAGACCATCCAAAATGAGGTCTTATAAGGGAGGGGTCCTAATGGGGAGGTAGTTTTAATACTTACAAAGAAGGGCAATGTCTAAAAAAAGTAGGTCTTATGTGGGAGGGAGTCTTATAATGGGAGGTCTTATAAGGGAGGTTCCACTGTATACACATTGCGCAGCCTCCAAGTCACTAATAGTAATAGTCTAATTAGACGGCGTGACCAAAACATTTGAAGATTGAAGACACACACACACACACAGAGACACACACACACACAGAGAGACACACACACACACGGAGACACACACACACACACAGAGACACACACACGGAGACACACACACACACACACACACGGAAAGACACACACATATATATAGACACACACGCACACGGAGACACACACACACAGAGACACACACGGAGAGACACACACACACACACACACAGTGAGAGACACGCACACACACACACTCACCGACATGCGAGGGCCACACTGTGATGTGTGGATGTGAGTGGTACCATCCTATCACCCGCATGGGACGCTTCAAATCTTGTGCCAGCGTCTGCAACAAGTTATGATCATGATGTGTGTGCACGAGTATGTGTGGATATGTGTACTATACCTAAATGCACACAAATATGTCCCTGTGTTTATCTCTGCTGTAGAACAACCAGACAGAGGCTCTGGAGAGGTTGTTGTTGTTGTGTGTGTTGTGTGTATAGTACTATAACTATGTGTGTTTGTGTGTGTGCATATAAGCATGGGGTGCAAAACTGTTTATGCATACATGTGTTTGTATGAGGCTGCAAACCACATGTTTGTGCATGCTAGTGTGTACACGTGTACCGGTATGCATGCATGCATGCATATATCTGAGTGCATGTTTGACCTCAGCTGTTGAAGGGAGGTGGGTGTTAGTGTGTTATCATTCTCTGATGTATTCATTTTCATGGAGGAGTATGGTGAGGATACGTGAACCAGTCTGTTAGAAATGTTTGCACGAATGGTGAGTGAAAAGCGCATTGAGTTGCTTTGCAAGATTATGCGCTATATAAGCATTATTAATTATTATTATAATTATTACATGTGTTTGTGTGAGCCTGCAAGCCACCACATGTTTGTGTATCTCTGTATGCATGCACATGCATGCATATCAGATATTATTATTATTATTATATGAGCCTGTTTGACCTCAGCTTTAGTGGAGGCGTCGGAAAGCTGTTCCGGGGAGATCTCCACCCTGTCAGGCTGTTTGTCCGATCGGCGCAGGACGATCACCGCAGAGATGTGCACCACGCTGTTCTCATCCACCTGCAACAAGGACATAACAATAATCATCCCCCGAAGTCGGAGTGTGGCTGCCCACATGGCGGGGTAATCAAAAACGGTCACACACCGCTAATGTTCTCATTGGTTGAGTGGATGTTTTACGTCCTCATGGCGGAAAGCCCTTTAGGGACAAGTTGTTCTGGTGCTGGGTCGATGTGCAGATGGCCGCAAAGCGGTTGATGGCAATGTTCTCATCCATAGCTGGTGCATTTGTACCAAAGTGTTCAAGTGCTTCGGCTGTTGGGATGATCCCTGGAGTCGTTAAGCCAGGGAACAACAACAACAACAACATAATAATAATAATGATAGTAATTTTATTTACATAGCTGCAGACGACGTCAAGCATTGAAGTAAAAACAAATCGTCAAAATTTATGACAAATTTATAACAAAGGCACAGAAAGAACATCACTAACAGTAACAGGGCTCCCAAACGTCCCGCAAAACATGGGGTCCCAAGGACTCCTTCACTTACAGCATAGAGGGTTCTCCTAGAGGCGGGATAGAGGGTCCCAGTGAATCCTTCACTTACAGTATAGAGGGTCCTACTAGAGGTGGGATAGAGGGTCCCAGTGAATCCTTCACTTACAGTATAGAGGGTCCTCCTAGAGGTGGGATAGAGGGTCCCAGTGGCATTGCGAATGCCAAAAAGAGTTTTTCTAGTGCATCCCTCGGACCCCCTGCACATTCTTTAACTTTAGAGGGTCCTTTAGAATTGTAGTACTTCATAGACCCCCAAATGGGGGTCCCTGGGAGCCCTGCATAATAATAATAATAATAATAATGATAGTAATTTTATTTGTATAGCCGCACTAATCCATAAAAAATGCTCTATGCGCTTTACAATGACAAGATAGGAAGACGACGTCAAGCATTAAAGTAAAAACAAATCATCAAAATGTATGACAAATTTATAAATTATAACAAAAGGCACGGAAAAACATCACTAAAATGACTAATAAACAAAGAAAAGCACTCCGCCGTTACTCATATTTACATGTTACATGATTTCAAGGGAAATACACATGTATTTGATGTAACCACATAAAAAAGTGTTGATATAAAAATAAATCAACAAATCAAAGGCATTAAGTTAAAGAGAGAGAGAGAGAGAGAGAGAGAGAGAGAGAGAGAGAGAGAGAGAGAGAGAGAGAGAGAGAGAGAGAGAGAGAGAGAGAGAGAGAGAGAGAGAGAGAGAGAGAGAGAGAGAGAGAGAGAGAGAGAGAGAGAGAGAGAGAGAGAGAGAGAGAGAGAGAGAGAGAGAGAGAGAGAGAAACGAAACGAAACAAATTTTTATTTATACAGGGTAATGAGATAAGCATTGCTTTTTTACACTCAGCCCTCAGAGAGAGAGAGAGAGAGAGAGAGAGAGAGAGAGAGAGAGAGAGAGAGAGAGAGAGAGTTTTCATTCTAAAATTTGCAAGGCAAACCAATTCTCATAGAAAAAGTTGCAGATCAACTCCCCCTGTCAGTCTTGGTTCATTGCGTTCTTTCCGACTTGAATTTATTCTACTATTTTATTGAATGCATATTTTTAATTGTGTAAATGGATGAAAATTAATGTTAAATACAGAAAACGATAGAGGTTGAGCATTATAATGCCAGTGAAAGTGTTCATTAAAGTGTTCAACACCCCCTGTCAGTCTTGGTTCATTGCGTTCTTTCTCAGTTTCTGGTTTGAATTTATTCTACTATTTTATTGAATGCATATTTTTAATTGTGTAAATGGATGAAAATTAATGTTAAATACAGAAAACGATAGAGGTTGAAGTGCTCAATCTGCAGAAAAAAAGGCAAGAATTAAAAAAATGGAAAGAACTAAGAAATGGAAAAGAGAAATGGTAGGATGGTTATAAACAATTTATTTTATTTATTTATTGTCAAATCCTAATTCGAAAAGACCTTTAACATGACACCCAAGTTATCAAAATCGGTCGAAAATTGAGAAAGCTACGACGTTTTAAAATGATAGCCTTTTTTTACATGAGCTACATAAGAAAAAGTTGATCCACTCGATCGTCAGTGTGACGTGGCAAGAAGAAAAACAAAATGTCGGACATGGTCGGACTAGGCTAACACCTCCGATTTGATTAACCTCGCAAAGTACCTGATTATAAACTTACATGCACCAAATTTTGCACACTTGTAGCAAATTGGTTGTATCTATCATGCTATTAATTTCATTAAGATCAGATTTACCGTTCAGTTGTATGCGACGGAGGAATCAGACCCAAATATTGGAGCGCTTGTCTCTCGCGATCGGCCGTCTTTGCGTAAAAAAAGATCGTTCCCGAATGACTGGGTTGGTGTCTGCTTCCAGAAAGAAAGAAACTTGGATGGTCAGCGCCAAGAATAACCACCAATAAAAAATAAGCAAAGGAACTTAGGAAGTGACCGTTTTGCACTTCGGCAAAATCAGGGTGAAACTTTTAGACGGGAAAGATTGCTGCGGTTTGACCCAGATTCTAACGTTCCTAGAAATGGTTGATCTGCAGTGTATGTTTGCCAATGTTCAAGGACTGGGGAAGAGATTAAAAAATGAACATTTTACTTTTAGTGATGGTCACCATGACATCATGACTGATAACCATAAATGATTTAATGAAAACCTAGGCATAAAATGATAAACACTAGCAGTAACAACAAAGTACTAAAACCAGAAAAGATTCAGTATGATATTAATATAATCTAGACTAGTGCTTCCATACTAACATAAGTATTCAGTAATTAATTAGTATGCAGATCAGTTTGCTTGTTTTCACTGTATGTTGTACTCTTTAAAAAAAAATAAAAAATAAAAATATATATAAAAATAACAAAATCAAAAAACAAAAAGTTTTAAATCGCGTTTCCTTATAAACTAAAAGGAAATAGCAGGCTAAAGGCTATTTAAAAGCCTATATGCCGTATATGATATGATATGATATGATAGACCTAAATTTGTAATAATTAATTTATACCTCTCCTATCAAAAGACCCATGACTTCCTCTCGTTCCGTGGACAATGCATGAGTTAGGCACACTAGATAGGCATCTGACTCAAGATTGACGCAAGAAACAGGCATCCTCTTGCGATTTTTGACACTTCAGAAGTCTGATCAAAAACCGAAGAAAACCTTCCTTTAGATCTTGCTGAGGGTTACCTCCCTTGAAAGGGGCCAGCCAGTGATGTGCAGAGTGTTTATAAATTGTTTGTTTGTTCGTTTGTTTATATGCAAGAAATATTGAAAGTACATCACCATTAATATCACTTAATAGTATCAGTTCCTATGATATATTTACAGGATTACTGATTTCTTGAAATCATTGGCATCGGTAGAAATCGTTGCTTTGTTTTTGTTAAATTGAGTTTAACGGAATTCTCCCTCCAGTCAGCATCGATCATGACCTTGACCTAAATTACTGCCCCTCCCCCCTTCTCTTCCCTCCCTCATTGACCGTTTTACGACACTACAGACGCTTTTTGGCAATGTGGCAACTCTTGTTGCTATTCGAAGAATTTGAGAGCACCTGCCGACAGAGCTCGCTTCTGTTTTGGAATTTTTGTTGTGCGAAAGCTTCTGAAGTGCACTCTTGATTATTCCAGAGAAAAAGGTACGTTATCGCTCTCTGGAATGCAAGTTAATAAGGAAAATTGAATCAACGAAAAACAATAATTCTGAGCAAGACTGTTGTGCTGGCACTGTGAAGTATTTTTACGGGTATACTATACTTTACCGACTGACTAGACTGAATGACTGCAGATTAACACACAGTTGGACAATGACTCAGCACAGCTGTATGCACACACATTTACTCATGCACACAGTCACACAGCCAACACACAAGACCTGACTTATCAAGTTCATAGAACGGTGTCGAAGGGTTCAGGATGGCGCCACACCTCATCAGCCTCACACTGTCACAGCCAAACAGGACTCCACAGCCGTGTCAAAAGGACACAAACTGGTAACATAACCCAAACTAAGTAAGCAGACTGAGATGGAGCCGCAACTGTGGTGTATGGTCAGAGGGGCCTCAGCCGTATCAACCCCACTAACCCCAAACTACAACCCACTACTAAACTACAAGACAAGCACTAGTTCCATTCCCTACACTACAACCCCTTATGTGTAGGTAAACTAGTCTAGGTCTATCCTTATGTCCAACTTCCCCCCACAGCCCCTAACAGTAACACTGCCGGCTGGAGTAACTGGAGACAGGTCTTTCTTTATCGGGGGTGCAGAGGTCTTTCTTTATCGGGGGTGCACATCCAGTCTGACTGCTGTTCCTATCTCCGGCCACTACGAGTGCAGAGGTCTTTCTTTATCGGGGGTGCACATCCAGTCTGACTGCTGTTCCTATCTCCGGCCACTACGAGTGCAGAGGTCTTTCTTTATCGGGGGTGCACATCCAGTCTGACTGCTGTTCCTATCTCCGGCCACAAACAAACATGAAACTTGTAAGCAGCCGATGTCGCATCTGATTCTGGGTGGGTGGGTAGTGTTTTTATTCAGGGAGCTTCAGCACCTTTGAGATGAAGGAGATGAGCGTGGGGAACTGGATGGTTTCTGGTGGTAGGGAGTTCCAGTCACGGATGGTTCTGGGGAAGAAAGAGTTGTTGCGATAGTCCGTTCTAGGGGTTTGAGGGCACTGCATCTCACACAGGCCAGTCCATTTGTTATCTTGTAGATCATGGCTAGCCTGGATGGAAGCGCGGCCAGTGAGTGATGGCCATTGTAGCTGGTGGAGCATGGTGCTGACACTGGATGTATTTCTGTGTCTATTTAGCGCATATCTTGCCGCCCTGCATTGGACCTTCTCTATGTCAGAGATGTGCCTGTCGGTGTGCAGGTCCCCATCTGCTCTTTTCTTTCATCAAATAATCTCCCTTACGGGCGAAAATGTGGATAACTCACACACTGTATGCACACTCACACTCACACACACACACCACACCACACTCTGTGAGTTTGTGGCTTGGTCTTTTCACCACCGTTTTTATGTCTACTGAATAAGGTAGACTAAAAAGAAAAAGTAAAATAATGTGGATGGTCGTGGTGGTGCCCTCGGAGGAGGACCTCACTCACGCTGACTCCGCGACTAAAAGAATAGTGTCGTCAGTAGGGGGCTTACTTACTTAGTAGGTGGTGTTCTGAACAGGCTCCGCTGAACTCCACTGAAGTGACTCAGCAGCAGTGCAGTGTGTCCTCGGTTGGCTGCCTCCTAACGGCCTAACATAGATTCGCTCCTCTTGGACTGCTGGTCTCGGATTCTGCAACCTGAACGTGCAGAGGTGTGGCTGTGAATTGGGTCTCGGAATGAGCGGCGTGGGAGTAACACCACTGTACGGCCCAGAAGATCAGTTGAAGATGGGACAGCAAAAAAAATAAAAAAATGTATATTGCCATTTCTAGCCTCAGTGACGATGCTGTTGGATTACACAATATATATATATAATAACCTCAATGAACAAAAATTGAGAATCTGAGATCCTGCTGCACCCTAAATATTTGATCAGTTGTCTATCATTGAGTGCACGTGAGGGAAGATTGAATAAGACTTGAGTTTGTGCTGTGTTTTGTATTGTGTGTGGAAGTTCAGTTTAACGTCGCGTATCGGCTTTCGCCATGTACGACGGGCTGAACAAACCAACCACGGTATAAACAAAAATGTATGTTCCTGAATCACTGTCTTAGCCAAAAGGCCGAGAAGCGATCAGCATAGTATTGTATGTGTGTGTGTGTTGTGTATGTGTGTGAGCATGCATGTGTGCGTACATGCATGCGTGTATGCTTGTGTGTGTTTTGGTTTTGTGGGTTATGTGTGCATGCATGTGTATACATCATGTGTGTGTCTGTGTGCATGTGTGTTTGTGTCTGCCTGCGTATGTTGTGTGTGAATGTATAATTTGTATGTGTATCCTCTAATATTTGTGTATGTGTGTTGGTGTATGTGGTCAGTCCGAGCAACTCGGTTGCTATGGCTTACTGAATGAAAGATGAATAATGAGTCAGTGTCGATAAGTGTGTGTGTGTGTGTGTGTGTGTGTGTGTGTGTGTGTGTGTGTGTGTGTGTGTGTGTGTGTGTGTGTGTGTGTGTGTGTGTGTGTGTGTGTGTGTGTGTGTGTGTGTGTGTGTGTGTGTGTGTGTGTGTGTGTGTGTGTGTGTGTGTGTGTGTGTGTGTGTGTGTGTGTGTGTGTGTGTGTGAGAGAGAGAGAGAACGGCGAACGAAAGGATAAGAAACAGAACTTATAAACATAATGCCTGAAATGAAAGAAAACATGTATTCAAGTTAAAGATTGAGACTCTGAGAGAGAGAGAGAGAGAGAGAGAGAGAGAGAGAGAGAGAGAGAGAGAGAGAGAGAGAGAGAGAGAGTTGCTTTGTATGCGTTGTTGCTGGTTTGTGTTATTCTTTAATACTATTTTTGTTATACTTGTCGATGAAGAATTGATTGTAAAACACTTTGGGCTCTTTTGAGAATGTACTATTTTTATATATATTGTATATTATTATTGTATTATTGTATTGTCTTTCATCAGATACCTCAAGAAGGCAGCTTGGTGCAACTGCAAGTCAAGGACACCACCCATCTACCTCAGTCTGACCGTCTGACCCACCCATTCCAACAACAATGCCATCCCCGACCAATTCCAAAACCAACGGCAAACACTCGAACCATCGTGCCTCCTCCGGTTGTTCCAACGACTCCAGCCAATGGGACGATCGCCTCCCTTTGCCCAAATTATCGGCGAGCGTGGCTCGGTGCGTCCTGTTCGCGGTCTCGGTGGTCTGTTTCGCTGTGAGCTACGACGGGGAGTTTGTGTTTGACGATGCCGAAGCGATTGTTGGCAACAGAGACCTGAAGCCGGAGACGCCCCTGTGGAGTTTGCTGGAACATGACTTTTGGGGAAACAAGCTGAACAACCGCTCACATAAATCGTACAGACCGTTGACGGTACTGACCTACAGGTGATTATGTTTATTGTTTTTCCCCCTGGGGATACCGGGGAGTCTTTCATAAAAATAGTTCCCCCACCTTCTTGAAGTTCTGTGCTTGTAACTTCCCGGGCATGGGAATTGTCCGCGAATTCGTGGATTTCCGCAAACAAAAAATTGAAATTGTTACTAAATACTTCGTTTTTTTTACTAAATACTTCAATTGGGGGGCTTTTTAGAATTTTTTGTCTCTGACAATTCCCATGCCTGCTTCCTCTAACCTGCCACTGTCTTTGACAGTGGTCTCCCTGCTGCATTCAGCCGACACATCACAATTTTCATTTTCAGAGTAATAAGAAGGATTAAGTTGGGACCAAAAAACGTTGGGACCAAAAAAATTATTGTGAATTATCCAATTATTTGTGGTACCCTGTTTTTTCTCATTTAAAAAAAATACTGTATTTGATAATAGACGATTTTCATAAAAAACCAAGGGGAGAGCACCACTGGAAAATTAGAGTAGTCTACCTCGAACGGGTCGGTCAAACCATAACAATCATGTCATTGAAGTGAGCGACTTGCAGACATTTTTATAAGAGAAAGAGGAGTGATCGATCGCAAGTGGCCACAAAAATATCGAACAAAGTTTGCAGAATTTTATGAAATAGCAAAGAAAATAAATGGGATAAACTCAAACTGAGGGGTGTAGTCAAACGCAGCATGAGGCGAGTGCGTTGGGCGAGTGTAGCTTCCGGTTTGTGTGACCGATTCTGTCGAGTTTAGTGCATGCTGTTAGTAATCTTATCTGAAAATATCAGTCCATAACTTTTCATTATAACTTTTTTGTGGTGATGTGTTTTCGAACCTAGTCAAATGACCCGTCCGAAACGGTTGTAAGGGGAAACAACTCGCCAGTGCCGAGTGAGTTAATATTTGCAAACATTTTAACCCTTTCACCGCCAGCCATATTTCAGCCAAAAATTCCATCAACTTTACCTGGGTATAGAACAAAATCCATCTGCAGTATTGGGGATTCTTGTGTGACATATATAAAATAAGGTCTAACCTTACTTCCCCAAACTAAGACAATAGGGTCTTTGGATAATAGACCCCAATTTGATGCCTTTTAGTGACATAGGTGTTAAATCACTGAGGTGCTAAAATGCGACTTTGGCGGTGAAAGGGTTAAGCAACACCCAATATCTCTCGGACATTCTCCATATCTATACCCCGTCTCGCCAACTTCGTTCTTCTACTGATTCTCGTCTTTTCTTCATCCCATCAACAAAATCTTTTGGGCAGCGTTCCTTTGCATTCCAAGGCCCAACTCTCTGGAACAAACTACCTTTCAATATCACTCAGGCACTGTTCATCAGTTACATTAACCCTTTCGGCGCCAATGTCGACTTTTGTCACCACATTGGTTTTACACCCATGTCACTAGAGGGCATCAGGTCAGAGCCTGTTGTCTGGAGACCCTGTTTTCTTGATTTGGGGAGGTGGGGATGGGCCTGATGTTACATATGTCACAGAGGAATTCTCAATATTGCAGAGAATTTCTTTTCTCTACCCTGTTAGGTTTAAGGGTATTTTTTGGCCGAAAAATGGCTGGCGGTGAAAGGGTTAATAAAATCATCCACAAAAACTAACCTCTTCAATTTTTCTTAAGTTAAATTTGTCCTGTATCCCGACCCTGATTCCCTAAATTTTGGGAACTTTTTTGTTGTTCCCAGTAATGTCTGTGTGAAGAATGGGATTGCTTTTGTGACTGGATGCGTGCGCTCTATGTTTGTTTTTGTCCGTGCGCACGTGCGTGTGTGCTCGCGCGCGTGCATGTGTGTGTGTGTTCATGCGTCTAGGTGTGTGCGTGTGTGTGTTCATGCGTCTGTCTGTGTGTGCAATCGCGTGTGCGCGTGTGTGTTCTGACAGTGTGTGGTGGTGTGTTGTGGGTGTGTAAGGCTACTTTGCATCAGCTCTTTGGTTGTTTGTTTAATGTCTAAAAGATAACCTACTTGTGGCGGTGCCATAGCCGATGAGGTTTAACCGAGGCGTGGTCACCGCTACAGCTATTTGTATTAATATTAAAAAATCGGGACTTTACTGGTTTCGTACTGCCTCCGGGCATTGCCTCCAGTATTGTTCCCACCATATTTGTATTTACAAATGTCCCATATGTGTCTGATTCAGACCAAGAGGACGTAAAACTCCATTTTCTCTCTCTTGGTTGTTTGTTTTCTTGCTTTAATATTTGTTTAATGTTTTCTTATTAATCCATGTAAATATGTTTTGTAAAGCGCTTAAAGCCCTTCCTGAGAATAGGCGCTATAAAAATATGCATTATTATTATTATTATTTCTTATTTTTCAGGTGGAACTATTACTTGGCGGGAGGTCTGCACCCGGTGGGTTTTCACATAGTCAACATCGCTCTTCACGGCGTCGTCTCCGTCCTCTTCCTTTCCGTCTTCTCCGTCGTGTTGCATCATGGGTATCCTTCTTCGTCCGTCACCTCCAGGGAGACGATCGAGGGGTCGGAGGTCAAGGGCGTCTCCAAGGCGGCGTTTCTGTCGGCGTTGTTGTTTGCCGTTCATCCCGTGCATACGGAGAATGTGAGTTGAGAACTGGGGATTTGATGATGAAGAAAAAGGTGATGATTGATGATGACGATGTTGATGAAAGTTGTGGTGATGATGGCGATGATCATGATTAAAGACCCCCCACGTCACGTGTCAAAATCACGGTTTTCACGTGTTTTCCCTCTTATAGCTGGTAACAAGTCTTAAGAAATCTTCCTAGCATAAGAGGGAATGTCACACATGACGTGGGGGGGTCTTTAAGATCATGTTCATGATGACCATGATAATGATGAGAATAATAAAGAGGAGGAGGAAGATGAGGAGGAAGAAGAAGAAGAAGAAAATGGTAGTTATTGGTGGTGACGATTCATCATGATGGTAGATGATAATGATAATCATAAAGATTAAGTAAGTTTGCATAAATGTACCATATTTTTCGGGCTATTAGGCCGTGTACACACATACGCGGATATTCCATGCAGAAAACCATACGCTATCCATAAATAAGTGAAACAAAGAAGGGAAAAGATTTGCGCACGTGTTCGAATTTCCCCTCTATGCGTAAACTGTTATCCTTCTTTCTTCCACTT
The DNA here is from genome assembly GCA_017654935.2 of Phymorhynchus buccinoides. Taxonomy (NCBI): domain Eukaryota; kingdom Metazoa; phylum Mollusca; class Gastropoda; order Neogastropoda; family Raphitomidae; genus Phymorhynchus; species Phymorhynchus buccinoides. The sequence continues at coordinate 13,755,170 of CM065708.1, read as the reverse complement.
ATTTAGGGGGTTCCGTACGGAACTTCCGCGTCTAATGTGAACCCGGCCTAAGGCACACCTTATTATAAGGTGCACCGCCCAAATTTTACACAAAACTCAGATGTTGTTGCTATAGCTCGATCCTACAACCAAGTAAGAAAGTTCGGACGAGTGATGTCCCTTGCGTGCCCGGGTCATTTCCGGTCACACACACACACACACACACACGCACACGCACACGCACACACACACACACACACACACACACACACACACACACACACACACACACACACACACACACACACGAACACACACACACTATGACAGTAAAGAGAAAGAGTAGCTCAGTTGGTAAGTCCGAGTCGCTAGCTCGTAATCCGTCATGGTTTGCGAGTTGTTCGTGGGTAGTTTGTGCACTTTGACAAGTACTTTGCCGGAAATCACCTGCGACACACCAGAGCAGGGGCAGATAACGCTAATTGATCGAGTTTCGGGAAAGGGCTATATTTTTTTACTATTTTATCAATCATTATAAAGGCACAGGGATCTCAATCTTAGAAAAAAAGTATAGCCTTGTAGTCTTGTATGGTAGTTCTCTTGACCTAAGAATTTGATTTTACTGTTAAAATTACGGTCACAGAATTTTCTTTTAAAACAAGGAAAGTGATTTCAGGATAAACAATAAAACTTTTGTGTGTGTATTTTCCTGTCTTATAATGGAAATCCGTTTACTGGTAGATCAACTTTTTGAAACAAACTAATCGAATGTAGATTTTTTGTACGTTATTAACCCTTTCATCACCACTCTCGCCTCTTGGCACCACAATGATTTAACACCCATGTCACTGAAAGGCATCAAATGAGGGTCTGGTATCCAGTGACCTTATGTTCTTAAGTTTGAGAGGTAAGGGCAGGCCTTATTTTATGCATGTCAACAGAGATGAATCCCCAATATTGCAGACATAATCTTTTCTCTACCCAGGTAAGTTTAATGGAAAGTTTTAGCTGAAAAATGACTGGTGTTGAAAGGGTTAAAAAAGAAAAGAACAGAAAACGAAAAAAACCAAGAACAGGGAAGAAAAGCTTGCAATATATGCTTTGTTTGATTGAAGGGAATGGTTTTTTTGGGTTGTTTTTTTCCCACCAGGTGGCAGGATTGGTAGGGAGAGCAGATCTGCTGTGCGCCATGTTTTTCCTTCTGTCTTTCCTGGCATACGCTGCTTCGTGTTACGATGGTAATGGATTTTTTTGTTCGTTTGTTTTAGAGTCAGTTAGTGTTATCACCTGAGTGTATCTCTAGAAAATGGTTGTTGTTGTTGTTACTTCTACAGCACACCATACCACACTACTCCACACACACCTTGCCACATCTACAGCACGCCATGCCACATCTACAGCACACACACACCTTGCCACATCTACAGAACACCATACAACACTACTCCACACACACCATGCCACATCTACATCACACACACCATACCACATCTACAGCACACCATACCACATCTACATCACACACACCATACCACATCTACAGCACACCATACCACATCTACAGTACATCACACCATACCACATCTACAGCACACCATACCACATCTACAGCACACCATACCACATCTACAGCACACCATACCACATCTACAGCACACACACACACACACACACACACACACACACACACACACACACACACACACACACACACACACACACACACACACACACACACACACACACACACACACACCACATCTACACACACCATACCACATATACACGCACCATCCACAGTACATCACACCACGCCACATCTACAACACACCATACCACATCTACATCACACCATACCACATCTACATCACACCACATACTCCATCACACCATACCACATATACAGCGCACCATGCCACATATACATCACACCATACCACATCTACATCGCACCATGCCACATATACACCACACCACACCACATCTACAACACACACACCACACTACTCCACACACCATACCACATATACAGCGCGCCATACCACATATACATCACACCATGCCACATCTACAACACACCATGCCACATCTACACATCACACCATACCACATACTACAGCGCACCATGACACATCTACATTACACCATACCACACTACTCCACACACACACCATACCACAATACTCCACACACCATGCCACATCTACATCACACCATACCACACTACTCCACACACATACACACTACCACACCATACCACATCTACATCACACCATACTACACACACACACATACCACACTCTACACACACACACATACCACACTACTCACACACACATCCACACTACTCCACACACACACACCATACCACATCTACATCACACACACCACCACACTACACCACACATCACACACTCCACTCCACACACACACACCATACCACATCTACATCACACCATACCACACTACTCCACACACATCACACTACTCCACACACACACACACACATACCACATCTACATCACACCATACCACACTACTCCACACACATCACACTACTCCACACACACACACACCATACCACATCTACATCACACCATACCACACTACTCCACACACATCACACTACTCCACACACACACACCATACCACATCTACATCACACCATACCACACTACTCCACACACACATCACACTACTCACACACACACACACACACCACACATCTACATCACACCATACCACACTACTCCACACACATCACACCACTCCACACACACACACACACACACACACACACACACACACACACACACACACCATACCACATCCACAGCACACCATGCCACATCTACAGCACACCATACTACATCTACAGCACACACATCTACAACACATCACACCACTCCACACACACCATACCAAATCTACAGCACACCATACCACACCACTCCACACACACACACACACACACACACACCATACCACATCCACAGCACACCATGCCATATCTACAGCACACCATACTACATCTACAGCACACACATCTACAACACATCACACCACACACCACTCCACACACACACACCATACCACATCTACAGCACACCATACCACACCACTCCACACACACACACACACACACACACACCATGCCACATCTACAGCACACCATACCACACCACTCCACACACACACCCCATGCCACATCTACAGCACACCATGCCACATCTACAGCACACCATACTACATCTACAGCACACCATGCCACATCTACAGCACACCATACTACATCTACAGCACACACACCATACCACATCTACAGCACACCATGCCACATCTACAGCACACCATACTCTACAGCACACACACACACACCATACTACATCTACAGCACACCATGCCACATCTACAGCACACCATACTACATCTACAGCACACACACCATACTACATCTACAGCACACCATACACATCTACAGCACACCATACACATCTACAGCACACACACATACTACATCTACAGCACACACACCATACTACATCTACAGCACACCATACTACATCTACAGCACACCACACCACACTACATCTACAGCACACCATGCCACATCTACAGCACACCATACCACATCTACAGCACACCATACTACATCTACAGCACACCATACTACATCTACAGCACACACACCATACTACATCTACAGCACACACACCATACCACATCTACAGCACACCATGCCACATCTACAGCACACCATACTACATCTACAACACACCATGCCACATCTGCAACACACCACACCACACACCACATCTACACCACATACACCATACCACATGTACATCACACCATACCACATCTACATCGCGCCGCACAAAGATGAGATGAGAGGGTGCTGTGGTTGTAGGTTCTCTAGGACGAATTACAACTGACTATAAATACCACGCACACCAGCAGTCCACTCCTTTTTTTCTTCAAGCTTTCGCCTTTTTTTATTTTATAGGCTTCATCAGGATTCTGAAAAACACTTTATAAAACCATGTCAGAAAGGCAAAGGACAATCTGCATACATACATACATACATACCTGCATATGTGCATACATACATACATACATACATACATACATACATACATACATACATACATACATACATACATACATACATACATACATACATACATACATACATACATACATACACATACATATTATTCTCCTAAGTAAATGTATATTCATACCCTTTTACTGGAAAACTTACTATATATGTGTGCTTGTATTTGCATGTGGATATGAGTTTGTGCGTGTGTGCATGATTGTGTGTGTGTGTGTGCATACATGCTTGTGTATGTGCGTTTGATTTTTGTGTATGTGTGTGTGCATACATGCTTGTGTTTGTGTGTATGTGAGTTCCATTTTTGTGTGCGTGCATGCGTGACGGTGCGTTATGTTTACCAGATGCAAGAGGCAGTTCCTTTCGCCCGGAGAGCGTGAAGTGGCCTCAGCTGCTTCTCAGCGTGCTGTGCTGTTTCCTGGCGACCTTCAGCAAGGAGCAAGGCATCACCGTCATTGTGAGTCATCCCCTGTTGTTGCTCTAATTGTCTTTCTGTTTGATCGTTTCCGAATGAATAAAGATTTGTTTAAACCAGTCATACCCTACAATTCTTTTTGTTTTAATTGAATTTTTTAAAAATCATTTTACACAATTTCATGAAGACACACAGATCTGGATAAGTACGTCGAAGGAGCCTATGAAGGCTAGAAACTCGACGGAAACTGGGAGAATGCAAATGAGAGTTTGAACTTAATGATTTAAAATTTTTTTTTTTTTTAAGTGTGGTGGTATTGACAGTATATTACAGTTGGCCATAGGCTTTTTCATAGTATCCAGGCTGGACCAATCCGGCTAGCGAAGCACATACAATATAAATAACGGTGGGAGTAAGGGTGATGACAGCTACAGCAGCAACTACCGTATTGTACGGACTATAAGGCGATACTTTTCTCCTAGACTGAGACCCCTGCGCCTTATAGTGTGACTGATAATATAGTAAGAAACTCTAGTAACAACATCTGAATTTTGTGTAAAATTTGGGGGGTGATATTTGTTGTTGATGTCTTACATTTTCAGGGGGTCTGCTTGGTGTACGATGTCATCATTGTCAGCGGGCTGGATCCGTTGAAGCTTCTCGGTTTGAAAGTGTCGCCAACACCGAAAGATGCTGTGCATCAGAATGGGCAGGCGGCACACAGACAGGTAGTTTTGGTGTGTATGAGAGAGAGAGCGAGGGAGAGAGAGGAGTGAGAGAGAGGAGTGAGAGAGAGAGGGAGAGAGATGGAGAGGGAGAGAGAGGAGAGAGATGGAGGGAGAGAGAAAGAGAGAAAGGAGAGAGAGGGAGAGGAGAGGGAGGGAGAGAGATGGAGAGAGAGAGAGGAGATAGAGAGAGAGAGAGAGAGAGAGAGAGAGAGAGAGAGAGAGAGAGAGAGATATGGAGAGAGAGAGAGAGAGAGAGAGAGGAGAGAGAGAGGAGAGAGAGAGAGAGAGAGAGAGAGAGAGAGAGGAGAAAGAGAGAGAGAGAGAGGGGGGAAAAAGGAGGGAGAGATGGAGATAGAGAGGGAGAGAGAGGGAGAGGGAGAAAGAGAGAGGAGAGAGTGAGGGAGAAAGAGAGAGAGAGAGAGGAGAGAGAGAAAGAGAGAGAGGAGGAGAGAGAGAGAGAGAGAGTGCATCAGAATGGGCAGGCGGCACACAGACAAGGGGTTTTGGTGTGTATAAGATAGAGAGGGAGGGAGAGAGAGAGGGAGAGAGAGAGGACAGAGAGAGAGAAAGGAGAGATAGAGAAACGTTGAAAACTTGAAAACTTAAACTTTATTTTCCAAGGATATAGATTTTAGGCAGAGAGAGAGGGAGAGAGAGGGAGAGAGAGAGAGAGAGAGAGAGAGAAAGAGAGAGAGAGAGGGAGAAAGGAGAGATAGAGAGAGAGGGAGAGAGAGCGAGAGAGATTGCATCAGAATGGGTAGGCGGCACACCGTCAGGGAGTTTTGGTGTGTATAAGAGAGAGAGCGATAGAGAAAGGAGAGAGAGAGAAAGGACAGAGAGAAAGGCAGAGATGGAGAGAGAGAGAGAGAGAGTGAAAGAGTGAGTGAAAGAGAAGAGAGGGAGAGAGAGAGAGAGAGAAAGGAGAGAGAGAGAAAGGAGAAAAAACCCAACCAAGTCCAGTAAAAAATCGTATTGATGGTTTTTTTCCTGCAGGAGTGGTCTCCCTGGGTGGGGTGTCTGGTGCGCCGCGTGTGCGTTCTGGTGATGGCGGCGGTGGTCTTCCTGTTGCTGCGACTACAGGTCATGGGGTTGTCTCCCCCGACTTTCCAAGTGCCGGACAACCCCCACTCCTTTGTAGAGGGCGCTTTGTACAGGGTAGGTGAATACTTATTTGTTTAACTTTTTCTGCAGGATGCTGCCTAATAATGCTGTGGTGTAGAGTGGCACAGTGGTAGCGCGTTCACCTCGTGTCAAGTAAACCCGAGTTCGAACCTGGGTACAGGTTTTTTCCCCTCTCACTTTGCACTAGGCCTTACAGTCTGAACGTGGAGTCTTTTGGATGAGACGATAAACCGAGGTCCTGTGTGCCCCATGCACTTAGCATACGTTAAACCCAGTGGCAATGAAAAAGTTGTCATTTGGTCAACATTTAACTCCTCCCCCCCCCCCCCCCCCCCCCTTTTCCTTCCTCATCAGTCACACAAAAATCTGCATGAAAATTTATTATTTTTAAATTGGGTGGCGCGCCCCTGGCTGCGACGCGCTCTCCAGGTGGGAGCAACTTTAAGGAAAGTCGCGAGGCAATGTGAGAGTGTGAAAAAATTTGCAATATTAAAATGATTTGGCCTAAAAAAAAAAAAAATGTCCGAAATGCGGGTGACAAAGAAAACATGCAAATTTGGAAGTACCGTATTTTACGGACTATAAGAGGATACGTTTTTCCTAGACAGACCCCTGCGCTTTATAATGTGACTGATAATATAGTAAGAAACTGTTTGGTAAAGGTAGATGTGCCCCCCCCCCCCTATTTG
>CM065708.1:13725620-13743120 GCA_017654935.2 Phymorhynchus buccinoides | reverse complement strand
AGGCCGGCTGGTCTGGTCTACGCTGTCCAGTAAAGGCGCGAGTTCTGTTCGATTTCGCCCTTCCCTCCGGAGGGAACGCTCCCCGATTCGATCTCCATGCGTATTCTACCGTGGCTGACGTTCTTGGGCGGCGCCTCACGTTCCCCCGGTCCCTGCGTTTGCCGGTACCCGGTTTCACATCTCCATGTGGGGTACTTCTACCCGGTACTTTACCGGTATGTGCACAGCGAGGCTCCCTCTGAGAGAGAGGAGTACTCACAGACGGCCTACCCAGTTGCGGGGTCCCCCCCCCCACGGATTAAGGCCCCTCGACCTCGCTCTGTCTAGTCGCAGGCTGTAGGGTCGCCCAGATGTAGTTCTCCGGTCTCTGCCCTTGGGCACTGACGGACCTTCCTCAACGCCCTGCTTCGTTGTCGTAATCGGACCTACAGAAGCTTTCCAAGCCACGGTGTTTTGACGTCGTGACTAAGTCTACGTCGGTTCCCGTTCCCCTTCGTCAGGAGTGGTCGTCTCCTTCTGAGCACCCAAGGAGTCCTTTCGATTCAGGTGCCCGGTGTCCACTCTTCATGCCCTTCTCTAGACGGAGTTTTGTCTCCCAGCGGAAAATTTTTTCACACGGAGCGGCGATCAGTCTCAGAACCTGACATGAACAGGATGCTCCGTAGGCTCCTTCAGGGCTCTGCGTTTTGTGTCTCTTTTTGATCCTTCCATGCTCAACCGTCTTTTTCGCCGTTTGACTCGTTTGAGTAATGTCCAGCGGTTGCTTCAACGGCTCCAATTAAAAATAATCTCACCAGTCTCTAACTGGCCCGCGATCACTTGGTTGTTCAACTGAGTGATCTTTGCCTTTCTTCAGGCCTTAATTGTTTGACTTTGGCTTCTCGTTGCAAGTCAAGGCCGTTGAAACGGTTTTCTCTGCTACACCGAACCTAATCTTCAGTTCCCATCCGTTAGTTCTCCTTTTCTCGTCATTTGGGTTTTCATTCCCTTTCAACAGGTCTATGTTGGTTTTTGGCGAATCGTTCCAAGTCAGTACCGTTTAAATGGATTTTACCGCGGTGTCTTGACGTCACTTGGATACAATGTTCCGGTGTCTTGACGTCACTTGGATACAATGTTTCGCTTCTCGCCATCTTGTTGCAATCGCAGGATGAGCTTTTCAGCGTCATCTGCTAAGTTTTTACGTCAGACGATTGCTACTTTGTTGCCTTTTCTGTTCGTCTCTACGTCACGTTTCCATCTTCCAGCGAGTATCCTTTTAGTCTGCTTCGAACGTAAATCTTTTTACGTAGTGCAGAAACTCTGTCGTATCGGCACTTCAGCAATTTTTTGGAATATGCCACGTTGTGGCCCTGTCAACTTTGTATACAGAAGCAAAGAAGCAGGGTTTTTTGCACTTTATGATTGGGACAATTGTTTGCTCCACTCTTTCCAATCCTTTGTGCGATTTGCGCTGGAAGGCATGGTTCTTTTCTGCGCGCGCAAGAAATGGGACGCTCTGCTCCTCCAGTTTGTGGAGTCCCTGCCCCACTTGCGCAGGACTAAGGACCTCTCTGCTCAGACCCTCTCTGACTACGGGGCTTCTCTGTTTAACACCGTTTTGTTGGCCTTAGGTTTTGATCGAACCTCTAAGCTCTCCGCTCCGCGGGTGTCCCACATTTTGGACACAGTGCTTTTGCGGGCCCCGGCGAGGGCTGTCCGGGTCCCGCAATGGTACGTGTTTCTTCTTTAGAATTATCTAAGGGATCGCTGTGAACCTCTCGCTTCCCTCTCTCTCAAGGTCCTTACTTTCAGGATGGTGTTCTTGATTGCTCTCGCGTCTGCCAGACGGGTCAGTTGCCTCCACTCCCTTAACGGGCTCTCCAGGGAAGTCGAGTTCGCGGAGGATTTATCGACCGTTTTGCTTTGCTTTTTGCCCGGGTTCAGGACAAAGAATCAGCCCGGCGATGTTGAGTCTCCTCTTCTCTCTATCTCCAGTTTGCGGACAATTCTCTGCTCGTGCGTCGCGGACCGTTTTTTTTCTCTGTCCGGTCCGCGCGCTCAGATCCTACCTGTCTAGAACCATAGGTTTTAGGGGCTCTAGAAGAAGATTCTTTCTTTCTATTAGCCCTAAGTACGCTAAAGACGTGGTTGTTAGACTGTGTCAGGCTAACCTACTCTCAGTCTCTCGTTAGCCCGCCATCCGGCTCTATCAGGGTTCACAAGCCGCGCGCAATCAGCGCCTCGCTCGCTCTCGTTGAAGGGGTTCCCTTGGTTAATATCGTGTCAGCCGCCTACTGGAAGTCGGTCAACACGTTCTTCAACTTCTACCTGAGGTACGTGGCGCGGTTATGTCTCAGAGATTCACATTTGTCCAGTTCTCTTTCTAGGTACTATCTGTCCCGCACTAGCTCCTTCAGGGGTTCTAGGAGGCGTCTGTTCTTTTCTCTGAACAACGGTATGGCAAGGACCTATCCAAGTCTACTTTCTCTAGGTGCCTGGTAGAAACTGTTAAGCTGTCTTACGCCATCTCTAGTTCTTCTTTGCCGGACAACCCCATCTGAGCGTATGAAGTTCGGACAATCAGTTCTTCCCTGGCGCTCTCCAGATAAGTCCCCCTCGCCAAGGTCATGGAGTTGGCCACATGGCGTTCCGTCAATACGTTCCTTAGTTTCTACCTGGGACGTATCCATCAAGAGGTCAGACGACCTCTTGTCTGCCATCAGGCGGACTGTCGTACTCCCATCTCCTGTTTAACTATCGAGAGTAGTGTTTCTCAACCGTTCCCTTCTGGGGTAAGTCATGTATGACCTATGGGGGAAAAGAGATTGGAGTATTATGGAGTTTTAGATGTGATGTTTAGGGAGTTTGAATGTATATACTGTGTGTTGGTTTTCATTCTTCCCTTGTTCGCTTGGGCGCATCACCCTCCTCCTCGTTGGTAGTCTGCTATTGTTTTGAGTGTTGGTACAGTATGATTATAATAGATTGGTAGATTTTTATTAATCTTACTATCTATATAATTAAATACTTACCAACACTCAAAACAACCAAAGGTTCCCACCCATCCTCCCTCCTGATGCTAGGGTAAATAGGAATGAGTTGGGGCCGGAAGTGGATATGCGTGACCGGAAGTGGGAAAGGGGGGATAACCCCACGGTCACTAGAGTGACTTGCTCTTTGTTATTTGGTAACTAAGCGTTCACGCTTAAGGTTTTTCCAGCCAATTGGTATGATATGCTATTGTTTTGAGTGTTGGTAAGTATTTAATTATATAGATAGTAAGATTAATAAAAATCTACCACTCTCTCTCTCTCTCTCTCTCTCTCCTCTCTCTCTCTCTCTCTCTCTCTCTCTCTCTCTCTTCTCTCTCTCTCTCTGTCTCTCTCTCTCTCTCTCTCTCTCTCTGTCTCTCTCTCTGTCTCTCTGTGTCTCTCTGTCTGTCTCTCTCTCTTTCTCTCTCTCTCTCTCTCTCTCTCTCTCTCTCTCTCTCTCTCTCTCTCTCTCTCTCTCTCTCTCTCTCTCTGATTCTGACTTTCTTTTCCTCTCTCTGTGTGTTTCTCTCTTTCCTCTCATCTCCGATTCTCTCTCTCTCTCTCTCTCTCTCTCTCTCTCTCTCTCTCTCTCTCTCTCTCTCTCTCTCTCCCTATCCCTCCCTCTCTCTCTCTCTCTCTCTCTCTCTCTCTCTCTCTCTGATTCTGACTTTCTTTGCCTCTCTGTCTCTGTCTGTCTGTCTGTTTCTGAGCCTCTCTCTCTCTCTCTCTCTCTCTCTCTCTCTCTCTCTCTCTCTCTCTCTCTCTCTCTCTCTCTCTCTCTCTCTCTCTCTCTCTCTCTCTCTCTCTCTCTCTGTCTCTCTCTCTCTCTCTCTGTGTCTCTCTCTCTGTCTCTCTTTCTCTCTCTCTCTCTCTCTCTCTCTCTCTCTCTCTCTCTCTCTCTCTCTCTCTCTCTCTCTCTCTCTCTCTCTCTCTCTCTCTCTCTCTGTGTGTGTGTGCCCATTTGAATATGTGTGTTTGCCCTTGTGAATATGTTTGTGTGAGTGCATGTGTGCCCATGTAAATGTGTGTGTGTGTCTCTGTGTTTGTGTCTGTGTGTGTGTGTGTGTGTTTTCCCATGTGAATGTGAACGTGTGTGTGTGTGCGTGCATGCATGTATGCCATTTGACATGTAAATGTGAGTGTGCATGCGCATACGTGGTGACATGAACATGCGTGCCCATGTGAATGTGTGCCCATGTGAATGCGTGCCCATGTGAATGCGTGCCCATGTGAATGCGTGCGTATGTGAATACGTGTGCTTGTGTGCCTGCGCACATGCATGTGTGCGTATACATGCTTGTTGCGCCTGTGTGCATATAAACGTGTGCCCCATTCCCTTGCGTGCCTGCAATCGTATTATGTGGGTGTGGCTGTGCTTACAGAGGAGTCAGCACTGGAGAGCGGAGCTCCCCCTGTACTCGGAAGGAGAGAAAGTGTGCCCTCTGAACGGCAAGGTGAGACCCTGGTCGAATTCCACTAGAGGGCGCTTTTCGCCCGAATTACGTTTGCACCGAAAGGGGTCTAGGCAACGACTTTACAAAACGTTTGTGGAAAAATTTCTTCCTTCTTCTTCTTCGTTCGCTCAGACAGTTTCCTGTCATATGAGCATAGATGCGTCATGCTGCCGTTATGCGCCTAGCTAAGAAATAAGTTAGGTCGATCATGTCCGACCTCAGCTCGAAGGAAATCTTTTGTAAGAATTTTTATAGAAGAAAAAGGCAGGAGAATGGATTCAGTAGGATATAGCGATAGCAGATGACGGTAAGCGAAGGGAAAAGGCAGAGTCAAAAAGAGAGTGATGGATTAGAGGAAGTTACAAGCACAGAACTTCCAGAAGGTGGCGGAACTATTTGTACAAAAGAACACCCCATCCGGTATCCCCATGGGTGTGTGTGTGTGTGTGGGGATATTACAAGCTCTTGTCTGATTGGTTCAAAAAATCTATTATTTTACCATGCGTTGGTTTTGGAGGAGGAGCAAAATTTGACCGCCGTTCTAACATTTATTCTTTTATTTTTGATTTTTTCCGGAAAACAACCAAACCAGATTTTGCTCACTTGGCTGCCATTTTTGGCTCACTCGTGTTAACATAAAGTGAGTCTATAATATGATAGTTGTTCAGTTGTGTGTGTGTATGTATATGTGTGTGTGTGTGTATGTGTGTCCGTGGTCTAATCTCCAAACTCTAACGTTGGCATTTTCTCGGGAAATAGAAGGCATACATTGTTCAAACTTTGCACGCATATAGATGTCTATGCAAGCTTTCAAACAATAATGATTTGAATAATTAAATACTTAAAAGCAAAACTGTAAACAGATAACAAACAGATAACATTTTAAATTAGTGGGTTAGAGAGTATTCAACAGGCAACATGAGTTATGAAACTCATCACTACTGAAAGCCTCGACAGCTCTTTGGTAGAGTGTCTGTCTGTCATGCCAATGGTTCCGGGTCCGATTCTTGGCACGGGCACTTTTTTTATTTTTTAATATTTTTTTAGTTGTGTCCATTAATGACAGTTTCATTTGTACTTTAAAATTGTATTGGCAATCTTGTACTTTAGACACCCCCCTCAATCTTTGTTGTCCCATATGTTCCTGTTCGAGTCAGGCCTCCCAGGGACCCCCATGTAGGGGTCTATGAAGTACTAAAATTGTAAAGGACCCTCTAAAAGAATGTGCAGGGGGTCCCAGGGATGCACTAGAAACGTTCTTTTCAGCATTCGCAATGCCACTGGGACCCTCTATCCCGCCTCTAGGACCCTGTTTAGTGTAAGTGAAGGAGTCCCTGGGACCCCTAGTTTTGCGGGACGATTGGGAGCCCTGGTTCGAGTGAGCCTTGAAGGCTTTGCTTCTTGTTACAGGCATGGTAGACCTCCGCGCGAATCGCGGAAAATCTGCGAAACAGTTTGAAACAAAATTATTAAAAAATGCATTGAAATGGCATGAAAAAAGTGAAAATTTCACTCTCATTTATTGAATTTTATTGAATTTTCTTCGGCCCCCTGGACCCCCGGCCATTTTCCTTGAAAACCTCTTTGCCCCCACTACCATGCCTGTTGTTAGCAAAGCATTTGGCACGGCGCTGTAGTGTAGATTGTTTGCCGTGGACTGTGCAGGTACACTACAACATCGCCAAGCTCCATGCCGACAGGGGGGACGTGGAGTACGCCTTAGCCAAGTACCGCAAGGCCATCGAGTGAGTGCGCCGTTTCTCTTTTATGTCTTGTCCGTTTAACCCCTTGACTGCCAACCAACGTATTGCGTACTGACCTGACGACATCACTGATGACGTCATCAGATGAAAAGAGGAATAACTCTCATATGCTGGCTTTTGGGGCTGATTTTGCAAGGTCGTAAAGATACACTGACGCACCATGATTAAGTCCCTTGGTTTTTTTCTGGGTAGCTGTGACCCACATACAGATGTCCCCAACTTCAGATTGAGGCTGCTCTTTAAAACGATGTTTCGGTTTGAATTTTGGGGACATTTGTATGGGAGTGAGACCTGGTCAAAACAAGATTTCTTTTCCAGCTATAAGAGGGAAAATCACGTGAAACCCATGATTTTGACACATGATCTGCGGGTCTTTAAAGACCCACCACATCACGTGTCAAAATCATGGTTTTATGCACGTGTTTTCCCTCTTATAGCTGGTAAGAAATCTTAAGAAAAGACTTCCTAGCATAAGAGGGAATGTGACACACGTGACGTGGTCACAGAGGGGGGGGGGGGGGGGGTCTTTAATGCAGGGTTCCCACAAGTCCTTGAAAACTTGAAAAGTCCTGGAAAACTAGCAAGGCCTTTTCCAGGGCTTGAAAAGTGCTGGAAAACTAGCAAGGCCTTTTCCAGGGCTTGAAAAGTGCTGGAAAACTAGCAAGGCCTTTTCCAGGGCTTGAAAAGTGCTGGAAAACTAGCAAGGCCTTTTCCAGGGCTTGAAAAGTCACTGGAAAACTAGCAAGGCCTTTTCCATAGCTTGCTTGGAAAACTGAAAAGTAGCAAGGCCTTTTCCAGGGCTTGAAAAGTGCTGGAAAACTAGCAAGGCCTTTTCCAGGGCTTGAAAAGTCCTGGAAAACTAGCAAGGCCTTTTCCAGGGCTTGAAAAGTGCTGAAGAAACAGCTCAGGCCCTAAAGCTCCTGGAAAAGTCCTGGAATTTTCTTAATCTGCTAACCAGATTCTCACCTTTCAAGGTAGCAAAACCATAACTGTATAATATATTGTAAAACTAAAAGCTTTTTTAATTTTAAATCAAACTTTTTACCGACATGTAACAGCAGATGACCATTCCACTGCTTGAAGATTTTTGGTATGTGCAGGTTTTTAATTTCAAATAATCAGATTATTTGACACAAGGACACCTCTTTCCGTAATGCATATTATCCATATTACAAGCAGAATTTTCAGTCCTTGAAATGTACCAGCATGGTCCTGGAATAGTCCTGGAAATGTCCTTGAACTTTTCTTTTAGAGATGTGTGGGAATCCTGTTAATAGAGTGTGCTGTGAATGTGGTTTCCCAGGTTGAATCCCGAGTACGACCAGGCCATGAACAACCTGGCCAACCTGCTGAGGGATGCTGGGAACAACCAGGAAGCGGAGGAGCTGCTCACCAAGGCCGTCACTATCAAGTCAGTCGTGTGCACGTTGTGCATGCATGTATGCATGCACGCATGCGAGAATGCACGCATGTGCGCATACATATACGTAGTAATCTACACACATGCACGCCACACACATAGACAGACAGACAGACACACACGCACGCACACACACACACACACTCACGCACGCACTCACACACACACACACACACACGCACGCACCACGCACGTACCCATGCATGCAGGTACACACACACACACACACACTATGCAGAGAAAAGAGGGTGTAGTGAAGAAGCAGAGGAGCTGCTCACCAAGGCCATCACTATCAAGTTAGTCATGTGCAGTACACATGGTGCATGCACGCACGTATGCACGCACGCTTGGTTGCATTCATGCTCAAAGAGACATGCACGTGCGCGCACACGCACACACACACACACACACACACGCACACACACACACACACGCACACACACACTATGCAGAAAAAAGGGTGAGTAAAGCCGTCATTATCAAATCAGTCATGTACACATTGTGCATGCACACACGTATGCACGCATGCTTGCATGCATCCATGCACACAGACGCACGCACGCACACGCACACGCACACGCACACACACACACACACACACACATAGACATACACACACGCATGCTCACACACACAGACACACACACATACACACGCTCACACACACAAGCGCACGCACACACACACAAACTCGGGTTTATTGTGCACAAGACGAATGCACTACCTCTGTGCCACTCTGCTCCTTGGGTTGCAGTCCCAAGTTTGCGGCAGCCTGGATGAACCTGGGCATTGTGAAGGCAGCTCTGAAGAAGTACGAGGACGCAGAGGGTAGTTACCGCACCGCTATCAGGCATCGCCACAACTACCCCGACTGCTACTACAACCTAGGAAACCTGGTAATGCTGAGAGAGAGAGAGAGAGAGAAGGGGAGAGAGAGAGAGAGAGAGAGAGAACGAAAACGAAATTTTATTTAACCAGGGAACATGAGATAAGCAAGTTACATGCTTTTTTTCCACCCAGCCCTGGGTAATACTTAGAGAGAGAGAGAGGAGGGGAGGGGAGAGAGAGAAGAAGAAGAAGCACGAAGATGCAGAGAGGAGTTACCGCACCGCCATCATGTAGTGTAGTACACACAACAGCCGCGGAGCATTTGTCACAGTCCTGGTTCATTGCGTTTTTTCCGTCTTGCCTTTATCTTCTACCATTATTGAATGCATGTGTTTCATTATGTAAATGGATGAAAATTAGTGTTAAATATAGCAAACGATAGAGGATGAAGTACTCAATCTGCAGTAAGAAAGACAAGACTGAAAAAATGGAAAGAACCGAGAAATGGAATGGGGGGGGGGGGGGGGGGGGGGGGGGGGGGGGGGGGGGGGCATCTTTACCTTTACCAAAAAAATGTATGAATCTTTACTCTGCTGCAGTATTTGAATCTTAAGAAACACCAGGAGGCTTTTTCAACCGTATTAGCTGTAAAGTTCACTTCAGTTAACTTGTTAACATTTTAGTATTTTTCGGACTATAAGGCAATATTTTTTTTTTTTATCCCAGACTGAGACCACTCACTGCACATTATAATATGTGATGCAGCACAGGAAAACCAGGCTAATGTCGTAAATGATCACTTTTGACTTATTCATATTTTCAGAAAGGCCAGAGACAACAGATTAACAGGCAAAAAACAGAATTCATCTATCTCTAATAGTTTATTTGTAACAATTTTTCAATCAATCAAATCTCTCTCTCTTTCTCTCTTTCTTTCTCTCTCTCTTTCTCTCTCTTGTGGCTGGCCGACTTTAGCTGGGTATTCGCGTACTGCATCACATATGATTGATAATATAGTAAGAAAATGTAATAACAAAATCTGAGTTTTGTGTATAGTTTTGGGAGTGTGCCTTATGACGCGTAGCACAACGTCACTCAACTGAAACCTCAGCCAAAGACACTGAAAAGAAAAGACTAACATCTGGTCCCTTTTCCCTATATGAGTAGTGAGGACAGAAACACTGGTTATGTCCCTTTTAAGCGTGACACATTTAGGTTACATTAACTCTTTTTTTCAAACCTGAGAGAGTTATCTTTTCATGAGTCAGTTATACTTTGGATAGCCGCCACTGTGAATGGTGTATAACTACCCCACTAACGATGACTCTATCAGCCCGGCTCGCCGTAACTCTTAAGTAGTCCATCTTACCCTTTTAAAGTCTTTGCCTCAGTTGCAAAAGTTCACATCAGTTAATTTGTTAAGGGGGCACCCTGACTGATGAGTTTTTGCAAGAAACATGTCGAGATCACCAGAAAGACAGCCTTTTCAGGGATCGGAACGCTCACTTTGCTCTGGTTTCCTAGAAATGAAACTGTCAAAACAGTGATTCCTCCTTGGCGGAGTTGCCGGAGAGGGAATCCATTTTGGACGGGGTGGGTGGAGGCCACTCAAGAGTGGTTGAAGTTGTTTTTTCTTTGTAGTGCAGTTAAAAAAAAAAAGGAGCTATTTCCGTTGTTGTGAGCGAGGTAAACTGTATAAAATAGCTAAAAAGAAAAGAACAAAAAAGGCTTGGATTGTGGAAATTTCATGCAAATGATTTACCTTGTGCCTTGTCTTTCACTGAAAGAATCTGACTTCCAGCACCTCCGCCAAGTAGGAATCGCTGATTTGACGGTTTGATTTCTAGGAAACCAGAGCAAAATGAGTGTTGCGATCTCTGTAAAGGGTGTTTTCCTGGTGATCTCGACGTATTTCTTGCAAAAACTCAACCGTCAGGGTGTCCCTTTAACATTTTACGTATACAGTGGAACCTCCCTTATAAGACCTTCAAAAAACATCCAAAATGAGGTCTTACAAGGGAGGGGTCTTAAAGGGAGGTAATTGTAATACTTACAAAGAAGGGCAATGTCTCCGAGAAGTAGGTCTTATATGGGAGAGAGTCTTATAATGGGAGGTCTTATAAGGGAGGGTCCACTGTATTGTCGCACGTTTTTGTTGCAGTATCTGGATCAGAAGCGCCACCAGGAGGCTCTCACCGCCTGGCACAACGCCACACAACTGAAACCCCAGCACCTCAACTCCTGGTCCAACGCCATCATTCTGCTGGATAACCTGGGTCAGTCACCACTCAGTTCAATTCAATCATTTTATTGTCTTCACAAAAAGCAAGGAAATTCGCTGCCTGGCATGCACATTTTATGAATAATAATAAGACACGACACAAATAATGTTTAGGAAGACAACTTAGATAAGACAACCAAATTTTAAACACACATACACACACACACACACACACACACACACACACACACACACACACACACACCAACAACAAACCAATTAGGCACTGTTCAGACAAATATTAAGCATGCAATTATAGAGAAATAGTCTTGAAAGCAAACATTTGACACTCCGTCACACACAGACACACACACAGACACAGACACAGACACACACACAGACACACACACACACACACACACACACACACACACACACACACACACACACACACACACACACACACACACACACACGCACACAAGCACACACACACACCTTTGGGCTATCAGTAAAATTAATGAGAGCATATAATTAGAAATAAATTAACAAGTGAGCTAAAATAATTTATGACAAGTATAATTGAGTATTAATTCAGAAATAAATAAGTAATGAAACTTAACAAAATCTCCAGGTTTGCTCAAATAAGTAATAAAATAAGGGTTCTTAAAACTATTATTAATAGCAATAAACCAACCATAAAATATAAAATCCACCATAAAGGATGCTATCACAGAAGATGTTAATCAACATTTTTGAAAATAAATTCATAACAACTCATCAGAGAGCAAAAATGAGGTACAGCCTTTTTCGCAAATAAACAAAATAAACACTCTCCAGTGCTTGTAACAACGACATCAGAAGAAAAATAGTAACAACATCTATCGTGTACCTTCTTTACCATATTTTAATTTCCCAGCAGCACCCACGTATTTGTAGCTTTGCTGTGACTTTCTCCTTTGTTTGAAACACTCATCGTTAACATCGCACACGCTCGAGTTCCCATCCCCATATTTTAATTTCCCAGCAGCACCCACGTATTTGTAGCTTTGCTGTGACTTTCTCCTTTGTTTGAAACACTCATCGTGAACATCGCACACGCTCGAGTTCCCATCCCCATATTTTAATTTCCCAGGAGCACCCACGTATTTGTAGCTTTGCTGTCACTTTCTCCTTTGTTTGAAACACCCATCGTGAACATTGCACATGCCTCGAGTTCAGCCTAGTTTATTATTTTTAAACCCCTTGACTGCCACCAATGTATCACGTACTGACCTGATGACATCACTGATGATGTCGTCAGGTCAGTACGTGATACATTGGTGGCAGTCAAGGGGTTTAAAAATAATAAATGAAGAGGAATAACCCTGATATGCTGGCTTTTGCTCTAACGCAGTCAAGAGAGTAATATCCCCAGACCATTTTGCCAGATTGGCTCTATCAGTTGTCTTTTTCGTGGCATGATTTGCCCAATGATGTTTTCTTTAATTTTGTCTGGCAGTCAAGGGGTTAAATTCCCCCTGAATTTTGTAACACAGATTGCGTGCGAACCCCGCATTGTTACCTTACGTGTTTCAGGTCTCCTGGAACAAGCGGTGAAGATGGGCCGCAAGGCGCTGAGTTATCTCCCCGAGGCCCCCGCCCTCTGGTTCAACCTGGCCAACGTCCAGGGAAAGATGGAACTCTGGGAAGACTCCGAGACCAGCTTCCAGACGGCCATTCGACTGAACCCCGGCGAGGCCCGAAACCATCAGAACATCGGTCAGTGGAGAATTAGATGATGGTGATGATGAGGATGGTGATGATAATGATGATGACATAGCTTCCAGACAACCATTCGACAACCCCAGCGAGGCTCGAAACCATCAGAATATCGATCAGTGGAGATTGTGTGTGTGATGTAGCTTTGCTGTGACTTTCTCCTTTGTTTAAAACACTCATCGTGAACATTGCACAAATGCATTGTGATGTGATTATGATGATGGTGATGGTGATGATGATGGTGATGATGATGACATAGCTTCCAGACGGCCATTAGACTGAATCCCGTCGAGGCTCGAAACCATCAGAATATTGGTCAGTGGAGAATCGTGATGATGGTGATGATGATGATGATGATTGTGATGATGGTGATGATGACGATGATGATGATGATGGTGATGATGATGATGGTGATGTTGGTAATGATGATGGTGATGATGATGATGACATAGCTTCCAGACGGCCATTCGACTGAACCCGGCGAGGCTCGAAACCATCAGAATATCGGTCAGTGGAGAATCGTGATGATGGTGATGGTGATGGTGATGATGGTGATGATGATGGTGATGGTGATGATGATGATGGTGATGGTGATGATGATGATGATGATGATGGTGATGATGGTGATGATGATGGTGGTGATGTTGATAGTGATGATGGTGATGATGATGGTGGTGATGATGATGATGATGATGATGATGATGATGATGATGATGATGATTGTGATGATGATGACATAGCTTTTCAGACGGCCATTAGACTGAACCCCGGCGAGGCTCGAAACCATCAGAACATCGGTCAGTGGAGAATTAGATGATGATGATGATGATGATGGTGGTGATGATGATGATGGTGATTATGATGATGATGATGATTATGGTGATAATAATGAAATCGATGATGATTAAAACGAAACCGATGACAGTAATAATGAACGTGATGATGAAGATGATGGAAATGATGACGGTATTAATGAATGTGATGATGATAATAACCACGATGACAACATGAATGATGATAGTAATAATAATGATGGTAACAATTTCAGCGCTTTCATCTCAATCAATCAATCAATCAAATAATTTATTATGTCCTCAAGTACAGGATAATTTTCGTGCAGCACGTCACACACATATAAAAGAAACAACACAAATTGATAACGACAAAATAAACATGTGCATCATATAGTAAAAAGCTAACTGTCCGTCCGTGTGTGTGTGTGTGTGTGTGTGTCTGTCTGAAACACAAAACGGGCCTTATAACTCCGCCGTTTTTCGACCGAAACGCTTCAAATTTGCTGTGAGCCCCAACGGGGCGATGGCAACGGCAACCGAGGCGGCCATGTCATTTGCGCGGTTTGCAAATGCGCGAAACGCGCATCCGATGGCCTTTCGGCGCCCGTATCTCCGGTATTTCTGGACCGATTGCCTTCAAATTTGGCAGATATATGATCGGGGACGGTGACTATCAATGTGCCAAACCGGAAGCGAATCATTACTTAGGCGCATAACAGCAGCATGATGCAAAACGGGCCTTATAACTCCGCCGGTTTTCAACCGAATCGCGTCAAATTTGCTGTCAGGCTTGCTGTCACCGGGGCAAAGCCTGGCAGCAAATTTGAAGAAAATCGGGAGAGCGCATCACTCTCAGAGCAGCGCCAACGGGGCTTTTTAACTCTGCCGTTTCTTAACGCTCTGTGCTCTCATCGCTTCAAATTTGCTGTACTCAGCGTTACCAGTACTTGGCGTTACCGTTACTAGTTAAAATAATTTTGCAAACACTCCCATACTAAACTCTTATATTTAATATCTCGAGCTATGTCTATTCCCTTGCCCCCCCCTACAGTTCTAACACTTACAGTGAAACCCGTTTAGTACGAATTCCAGGGGAGAGGGCCAATTTACTCGTTGTAAGCATTGCTCGTTCAAACCATTTTATCGATTTTGGCAACCCTGACGAAATGTACATCAACTCCTCAATCGCTCCTCACATCTACTGTGATGTGCGTGCTGGTAAAGTGTGAAAAAGACAGAAAAACGGAAACAACACACTGTCCCAACAAAGCATGGTTGTAAGCCCAGTATCCTGTATCCATAGGGTTTTTAATGCCGATTACAAACACTTTAAAACAGTTTATTAACACATCGATAACATCAAAAACATAAAATCCACACACGCGCTTTAAGAGAAAGTTAAAATTTCCCGGAAGTCACAAGATCAGTGCGCAAACAGAATATATCGGCCAATCAGAATCCCGCTTACATATCGAGGGGTCAGTCAAGATGGCGATGTTGTTGTCAGTGTGTTCTCGTTCTAGCCAGGTAGTTGTGCAAGAAAGCTTGACTTTGGGATGGCGGTGTGGTTGTAAGTGCGGAAGTTCTAACCATGTAGTTTTTGCATAAAAGCTTGACTTTGGGAGTCAATAAATTGTACGTTATATGCAAGTTGCTCGTTGTAGCGAGCTCGTTGTATGCAGAATTATTTAACAAGGAAAAAGAAGGCTTGTGGTCGGGAATTTTGAAACCACTCGTTACACACGGGCTCTCGTTTAAACCGTACTCGTACTAAATGGGTTTCCCTGTATTTATTGCCTCACTTGTTGATTGTCACCCAGGGGTGCTGTACCATCGGTGGGGCAAGCTAGACCAGGCGGAAAAAGCCTACAAGGCCGCGCTGCAGCTGGACCCCCACAACCCCAGTATCCAGGAAAACATGGCCATGCTCCTGAGAAATAAGCAGCGTAAATCTACGTGACGTACCTCCACCGACAGTGGCAGTTTATGACAAGTGACACATATCGTTGGTGAAATTCAAAAACCTTGTATCTCAATTTAGGTAGTTTTCAGGGCACGAGACGGGCAAATAATTTTCTGTGGCTATATACTACTACTTCCTGACAGGCAAGGGCGATAATCTTAAGCAGGTGGCGTTCGCATCTCAGGGCACGAGACGGGCAGATAATTTTCTGTGGCTATATACTACTAGTTCATGACAGGCAAGGGCGATAATCTTAAGTAGGTGGCGTTTGCATCTCAGGGCACGAGACAGGGGGAGAGAATGTTCGGTATAAAGCCTCATTGAAGACCTCTGTAATGTGTTGAAAAATATACATGTATAATGTCCGTTGCCGTCAATATGTGTATCAATTAATCACATACGGTTGATGTGAATGGGTTTTATACATTTTTTCAGGCATCGGAATTGTCAGAGGATCTGCTGATTTCAGAGGATGAGGAATTTCTGACAGAGGATTGGCTTCTCTTGTCAGAGGTTTTGACTTTTTATTCAATGTTATCGTTTCTGTTAAATAGCATTTTAAAGTGATTTGTCACTGTATGAAGCCTTTTTGGTGGTGTTGGGAACTCATTCCAGTGTTGTCCCTCTTCAGTATTGGGGCCTTGATGGCCCTTTTACCACGGTTTTCAGAGGATTGGACTTCAGACTATTCTGATGATTTTACTGTCAACGCAATGGACTGTGACCCGATTCCTCATATTTTGAAGTTGATGTTGGTGTTGTTAAATGTGTGTTAGAGAGAGAAAGAGAGAGAGAGAGAGAGTTGCTTTGTATGTATGCGTTGTTGCTGGTTGGTGTCATTCTTGAATGCTGTTTTTGTTGTCTATTTGTTGATGAAAATTTGATTGTAAAGCGCTTTGGGCTCATCTGAGGTAAAGCGCTATATAAATGTACAATTATTATTATTATTATTATTATTGATGAATGCTGCATACTGTTTTTGAGCAATGAAGCATTTTTTTACAAACTTGTTTGACACAACCCTCAGATTCTTGCTGTAAACTATGGAAGACAACGAAAGCTTTCTAAGGGTCCTTTCAGACAATTGTAATTGTGTCGTTCTAGACTTTTGTTGTTGTTGTTATTTACATTTTTATTTACGGAATGTGTGTGATCAAGTAATCACATACGGCATCGGAATTGTCAGAGGATCTGCTGATTTCAGAGGATGAGGAATTTCTGACTGAGGGTTGGCTTCTCTTGTCAGAGGTTTTGACTTTTTATTCAATGTTATCGTGGGGATACCGGGGGGGTCTTTTGTATAAATAGTCCCCTCACCTTCTGGAAGTTCTGTGCTTGTAACTTCCTCTAATCTGTCACTCTCTTTGACTCAGCCTTTTCCATTTGCTTACTGTCATCTTACTATCTTTCTGCCTTACCTGGGTCCATTCTCCTGCCATTTTTTCACGAAACACTTTCAAAAACATTTCCTCCAGCCGAAGTCGGACTTGCAGGGCCTAACTATTTCTTAGTTAGGCGCATAACGGCAGCATGACGCATCTGCGCTCATAATTGACAGGATACTGTCTGAGCGATCGAAGAAGAAGAAGAAGAAGAAGAAGAAGTAAATGGTTTTGAGGTATCTGCTCTAGCTTAGTACCGTCATTTTCTGGAAATATATCGCCGCCCGCATGCAATACAGACGTAAGTCGAATGACGTCACTTCACATGAGGAATGGAAAACTCAATATTTTGGTCATTTCAGGCCACATAACGTCATTTTGTGTTCCTTTAGCGTCACCATCGGTGTTTTATCTTTGCAAATTGTTGTTTTACAGCTTTGTTTGATGATGCAGCTTGTCTAGATCAACTGGCAAGTCCAACACATCGAAGTTGACCAATTTTGAGTTACGTCTCTTTTGCATGCAGACGGCGGTATAAGGCGATATTTTTTCCCTCCAATTTCGACCTAATAAACGAGGGCGCCCTATTGGTGAACAAAATCGTAAGAAGAGAGGCAACGATTGCCGTGTTCAGTACAGTCTACTGTGAGTCACAACATTGAAAGTGGCAACGAGTCGCCGATACGACGAATACTCACGTTCAAATGCTTCAAAAGCCCTATTATCGTCCGAGATACTGTCCAACAGATGCCATAGCCCTTCATTGGATGTAAAAAGTATCGTTGTAGAGCTTAAAATGGCATAATTCTATCAGTTTTCGCCAAGAAAATTCCAAGCGCAACAACAGGAGATTTGTTATTTTATTTTTATTTTTGTGCAGATCTGTGATGCACATCCAGT
>CM065708.1:13705620-13723120 GCA_017654935.2 Phymorhynchus buccinoides | reverse complement strand
GCAAGTTCTGGTTAGGGTAAACACACTTTTTGTATCCATATACTGTTTTGTTAATTAGATTATTTTTGGTGATATATTTCTCCCGTCTCTCTTTTTATGTGTGTGTGTGTGTTTGTGTGCGTGTCTGTGTGTCTGTCTGCGTGCGTACGTTGTGTGTGAGGGTGTTTGTGTATGTGTGTTGGTGTATGTGGTCAGTCCATGCGGCTCAGTTGCTGTGGCTTACCGAATGGGGTATGAACGAGTTGGAGTCAATAATTGTGTGTTTATGTGTGTGTGTGTGTTTGCGTGTGTGTGTGTGCATGTGCGTGTGCGTGTGTGTGTGTGTGTGTGTGTGTGTGTGTGTGTGTGTGTGTGTGTGTGTGTGTGTGTGTGTTAGAGAGAGAGAGAGAGAGTTGCTTTGCATATGCGCTGTTGGTGGTTGGTGTCACTCTTGAATGTTGTTTTTTGTTATCTGTTGATGAATAATTGATTGTAAAGCGCTTTGGGCTCATCTGAGGTAAAGCGCTATATAAATGTACTGTTATTATTATTATTATTATTATTTATATATATAAAATACTGTGTTCACCTGATGAGATCCTCATGGATCGAAACAGCTGTTGTGGACTGGGCTCTGTCTTGCCTCCCCTAAAAATGAGGAAAAACTACTAAGCTGGCACTCTATGTTTTTTAGAACATAGATCAAGATACTAAGTTATTGTAACTGGTCTTGATTCTAATGTTCGATTATAAAGACATTTGGACAAAAAGATTTTATTAAATGTTACTATATATCTATACAGTGGAATCCGCTGGAATTGGATTTTTTGTAAAAGACAGTAATCTTTGGCCATCCTGTCAGCTGTCAGTTCTTAGTGTGAAGTGACTTCCAGTGTGAGAGACAAATTGAAATGAATAAAATCTGTCAAAACACAAGAGTTCATACAGTACAGTGTATGCGTACTGTATGTGAACACTTGATTAATCCTACAACTTGACAGAAGCACGAGCAAAAGACAATGATTTTGTTTTCTTGAGTGATTTTAACGCCATTGCAGGGTCTTTCAATTGACAACAGCTCACCTTCCAACTTCACACTCAACCATGTAAACGTCAAAAGCGTGTTGTCAGTTTGTCTGTTGTTCTCCCTCTCAAAAAAAGGGGGGGGGGGGGGGGCCTAAAGAGGAAAAATTAGAGAGAAAAAGTGGCCAATAAAGCGAAATTGAAGATTTCAGCTTTGGCCGTAAAAACGAACAAAATAACACATGCTTAAGAAGAAAAAATTCTGTATGTTAGGAAATTGGCCGATTAAGCGGCTTTGGCCGATTATCCGAAGGCCGATAAAGCGGATTCCACTGTATCTATATTCTGTTTTATTAGTTTGATTTTTGCAGCACACTTTAAAAGAAATGTCTATACATGTATATTGTTTTTTTTCTGTTTTTTTCTTCTCATGATTGATTGTGTTCCCCTTCGTTATTCAAACTTTCCATGACTCTTTTTCCTGCTTTTGTGAACCCCGATTTATTGGCCACTGCAACTATGGTTATTAACGCCCTTGACAGCGAGAGTTAAGCCCTTGTTGGTCAGTATCCAAAAGGGCATTCACTTTTTTTGCAAAGGCAGCCATTCAGTGGCCTCAAATAGGGTTATTGGCGAGAGTTACTCCCTTGTTTGGTCAGTACTCAAGCATCTACCAAGGGCATTCACTTTAGCAAAAGTTGGTCGTTGCAGTGGCCAATAGAAGCGATCAATATATTCTTTAATTTTGTATGTTGATTCTTGTCGGCTGATTGTTTTTGTGTGTATGAAATCTGCACCATCGGACTCTTTTTATTTTTTGACTCCGCTGGCAATCACTTTTTTGTTAAATTCTGGATGATTTTGATCAGATGTTTCTTCAGTGAACGAGTGTGTGTGTGTGTTTATGTGTACGTGTATGTATGTATGTGAGTGTGTGTGTGTGTATGTGTATGTATGTATGTGTGTGTGTGTTTGTGTGCGTGTGTGCATCAGGGGCGGATCTGTCAATCCAGAGGAGGGAGGAGGGGGGTGTCGAATGGCTTGTTTAGGGGGTCTGGAGACCACTCCCCCTAGAAGTTGACAGTAATTTGAATATAAAAGACGCAATGAAGGCCTCTCCTGGGAGAATAAGCTAAAAGTCTGACTTGAGGGCATGGATTTTTTTGTTATTTTTTTTAATTTTTTTTAGTGGAGGGGGGCGGTGTGTGTGTGTGTGTGTGTGTGTGTCTGGAACCCCCGTAACCCCCCTGAAATCTACCTCTGTGTATGTGTGTGTGTGTGTGAGCGCACCTGTGTGTATGTCTTTGTGAGTCACTCTCTTACCCATGACTAAGTAATAACCATGGCGACGGAAGATTACCGAAGTGTCAACAAAATGTAGTACAAGTTTGGGCAGCATTGTACCGTTCAGTCTTTTATTAAAATGCTTCCATGCGGTCTTCAAAGGTGATAATAATTACTATCGTGTAGCGTGACGTGACGTCACGTGACGTGCGATGCACGATTTGATGAGTTTTTTTATTTATCGTTCAGTTGTCAGTGATGCACATGTCTGTCATTTTCCGGACGTTGACCTATTGACCCTTTCACCGCCAATGTCGCATTTTTGCACCACAATGATTTAACACCCATGTCATTAAAACTCTTGGAATCAGGGTCTATTACTCAATGATATTGTGTTCCTAAATTCGGGCAGTAAGGATTGATCCTATTCTAAACGTGTCACAGAGAAATCCCACAATATTGCAGATGAAATCGTTTCTGCACCCAAGTAAGTTTAATGGAATTTTTTTGCTCAAAGATGGCTGGCGGTGAAAGGGTTAAAATTGCTAATGTCCTTTTCTCTTGACCCTTGACAGGACAATTGTCCTATTGTGTCACTGTGGAGGCGGACTTGGTGTCCTGTTATTCTTTTTTTAATTTTATTAAACATTTTATTCCTTCTTCATAGAGAGAAAATGGTGTTTTACGTCCTCTTGGTCTGAATCAGACACATATGGGACATTTGTAAATACAAATATGGTGGGAACAATACTGGAGGCAATGCCCGGAGGCAGTACGAAACCAGTAAAGTCCCGATTTAAAAAAATTAATACAGATAGCTGTAGCGGTGACCACGCCTCGGTTAAACCTCATCGGCTATGGCACCGCCACAAGTAGTATAATAATTCTTCATACATTTACAAATAACATTCATATATATGTATGATTCAACATTCATGAGTAATAAACAGTGACAACCTGTAAATAAAGATGAATAAAACAGCAAGAAAAAAAGTTTATCTCGCCTTTTTTCTTGTTAATAGCAAGTATAAAGAAGGGTTCCTAGTATTATTCTTGTAAAGAAAGCGGGCAGCAAGGAGTATTGTTTTTCTCACGTGTCATTTGTGATCAAAGACCTGTAAGTGTTGTTGTGGGGGAGCTTTAAGCTAAGAGTAGCCCCTCATCCCCATTTTTCATTCGCTCCATCCTCATTTACAATTTATGACATGCCAGGCGTTCGTCGTTGCAAAACCTGTTGTTTTTATTTCATTGTTCACTGGCTTTCCCGTTGTAGTAGTAAAGTGAACGTTGTTAGTTCGTAAACGGACAGATGGAATAGTTTATAAATCAGTGTTTTGACGTGTGATCAGAAAAATGGTTCATGTCTTTTTGTAGTTGTGGGCTCATTTACCCTCCCGGTTTTGCCGGAATTATCCCGGGAATTTGTAAAAATTCTGGGTAAAATAATAAATTCTGGGTGAACGCTGAAAATCCCGGGATTTCGAAAAAACGTCTATTATTTGTTTCCGTTTGTATGAAAAGACACAAGGGTTGACCGAAACCTTGGAGTGATAGGGTGAAACGGCCAAAAGTGAAGCAGACGTTTTCTCAAAAGTATTTGAAAGTGCCAGGAATAACAAGGTCGCGTTTGGGAGACGAGCATTCACACTGCAAGTACTGCAACGTGGACTTCAAAATTTCGCACAGTGCGCTCGCAAGATACCTTTTAAATCAGGGTTTTATCGCAAGTCGTGTACTGATGTGAATTCTGTTTTTTTTTCCCCCTCAAATTTCGTGTTTTTCTGTGGCAAATTCCAGGTTGTTCATTATAAAGGTAAACAGGTCTGGTAGTTGTGGGCTCATGTTCATTTTCTGTTTTCATTCCTTGGAGCGAATCAAACACTGTTGGTGTTGATGGGACAAACAAAATAATTATTTTCAAGTCAGTATTGTTTCTCAGAAGAAAAACCCAAAGCAAAACAATGTTGTTTTTTCTCTATAAAAGAAAAGTGTTCTGGTTGACATACGTGTAAACGCAATAAATGTGATTTGAAAAAAAAAGATGCTTCCCCTCCCTTTATTTTTTGTATACATTTGTTTTTGTTTTACTTTCTGGCAACGGTGTGATTCGATGATGGTAAGAGTAGGTTTATCTGTGAATATTCGATGAATTGTTGTGAGAGTATCCGATGGCAACGGTGTGATTCGATGATGGTAAGAGTAGGTTTATCTGAATATTCGATGAATTGTTGTGAGAGTATCCGATGAATTATTATCAGATTATCAGTGTTTTGCTCACTCTGTGTGTACTATGACCCTGTTAAAGGGGCACCCTGACGGATGAGTTTTTGCAAGAAACCCGATGAGATCACCAGGAAAACACACTTTACAGAGATCGCAACACTCACGTTGCTCTGGTTTCATAGAAGTCAAATCGGCGATTCCTCCTTGGCGGAGGTGCTGGAAGTTGAATTCTTTTAGTGAAAGACAAGGCATGTGACTTCTCATTTCTAATGGCCGCCTGAGTTTAGACCAAATCGTTTGCACGAAATTTCCACAATACAAGACTTTTTATTTTTTTAAATTTATTTTATACACTTTACCTGAAGGAGTTTCGCTCACAACAAAGGAAATATCTCCTTTTTCTTATTTTACTGCACTACAAAGCTTCAACCACAATAAGTGGCCTCCACCCACCTCATCCAAAATGGCTTCTCTCTCCGGCATCTCCGCCAAGAAGGAATCGCCGTTTTGACGGTTTCATTTCTAGGAGACCAGAGCAAAGTGAGTGTTCCGATCCTTGAAAAGGCTGTCTTTCTGGTGATCTCGACGTGTTTCTTGCAAAAACTCATCCGTCAACTCATACCTTTAATAGGTATGAAAAATTGATGTAGATATATATATATATATGTGATTTTTTCTTCTTCTTTTCTTCACGCTATTATTATAAGACAATCATTTTATTTACCTTGTGGGCTGTGTTTATTGGGCCTTGTACACAGTAGACGCGGCCTTCTTTCTGTTACTTATTTATCTCTGTGAAATGTGGGCTGCTCTCCCCTGGAGAGCGCGTCGCAGCAAGTGCAGTGCCTACCCATATATTTTTTTTTAAATTAGGGGGGGGCAGCAAGGGGGGGGCCACTTGGAAAACCTTTTTTTATCAATTTGGGGGGGGGGCAGCTTGGGGTTTTCTCCCTGCTCTTACCGACTTTCAACTGCCGTGGGATTTTTACGTGGGTAAAGTGCACGGGTCAGACTAGCTTTAAGTCCCCCATCCGAAGTCGGAGTGTGGCTGCCCACGTGGCGGGGGTAATCAAAAACGGTCATGCGCGTAATGGACTCATCCCTAGCTGATGCGCTTGTACCATAGCGTTCAAGCGCTGTGCTTCGGCTGTTCGGCTGAGCCCTGGAGTCTTTTAGCCAGGGTACATCAACAGCAACAACAAACTCAACGAGATAGTTTTAACTTTGATCAAAGTCACCTTTAAAGACACACTGACCCACCATGATTAAGTCCCTTGTTGTTTTCTGGGTAGCTGTGACCCACATACAAATGCCCCAACTTCAAATTGAGGCTGCTCTTTAAACTGATGTTTCGTTTTCAATTTGGGGCATTTGTATGGGAGAATGAATGAAAAATGGTGTTTTACGTTCTCTCGGTCTGGAACAGACACATATGGGACATTTGTAGATACAGAAATGGTGGGAACAATACTGGAGGCAATGCCTGAAGGCAGTGCAACACCAGTAAAGTCCCGATTTTTTTAGCAATACAGATAAGTGTAGCAGTAACCACGCCTCGGTTAAACCTCATCGGCTATGGTACCGCCACCTATATAACTTCTTTAAGGCCAGAACACTCGTTGTTAGCTTTCACTGTTTTCCCTATGGCAGCCCACTGACACGGCAAGTAATATCATTACTAGAGTGTCACTGCTTTGCCATGGGAAAAGAGGGAAAACTCACAACGTGTGTTTCGACCTATAGTAAACTTGTTTGAACATTTACATCGCAGTTGATTATGAGTGAAATGCATTTCAATTTTTTTCTTTCTTGTAAACTTCTGTATCATGGAATTTTTTTGTTTATTCAATGCTTTTTTATACTGTATATAAAATAGTAAAATTGTTTAAAACTTTTTTGTCCCTATGTCTTTAAAACGAACATTAAAATCAAAAACAGTTATATACTAACTTGGTATCTTGATCTATGTTCTAAAAACCATAAAGAGTGCTAGTTTAGTTTTTCCTCCTTATTAGGGAGGCATTGGCAGAACCGAGGACAGCTGTTTCGACTCTAGGGAGTCTCATCAGCTCGGCACTGGATGGGGTCTTAGCCTACCAAGGTGGAACTACTCTCCCCTCAACAAGATTGTTCCACAAATGGAAGGTCTCTTCCTGTATATTGGTAAAAGGCTCCAAAAAACCAAACCAGCACTCAAGTAAATTAGAAATGATAAAATTCTCAAGTAAAACCTGTA
The DNA here is from genome assembly GCA_017654935.2 of Phymorhynchus buccinoides. Taxonomy (NCBI): domain Eukaryota; kingdom Metazoa; phylum Mollusca; class Gastropoda; order Neogastropoda; family Raphitomidae; genus Phymorhynchus; species Phymorhynchus buccinoides. The sequence goes on along the minus strand of CM065708.1, from coordinate 13,716,375 downwards.
TATAAAATATATATGTATATATATTTTTTAGATGTGTGCTTTATCAGATATTTCTGAGTTGTTTTTGTGTGTGTTCGTTGTGTGTTTTTCTTTTCTGGACTGTAATGAGTTGAAGAAGTACACATTATTTTGCACTAGAGTTTGTTTGTTTGGTTTTCTTTGAATTTAGTGCACTGAAATATATTTTTTCTTTTTGTTATTATCATTTTTGCTTCTAAAATATTGAAATTCCATGTCATGAAACGATTCATTCTTCAATTTTTGTTAATATTTTTTAAAAGTATATATTTGGCTTTCATTTTTCTAGGTGTGATAACAAAAATAACAATACAAACTATCACTGTAGACAGAACTTTTGCTGTTTATTTTTCGATAAAATATTTATTAGTATGCACTCTCATTGCTTTTTAATTTGATGTACTGAATGTTTGGTTGTTGTTTGTGATCACTTTTTCTTCCAAAATAAAATATAAATAAAATAAATGTTCTTCCAAATATTACCATTGATCAAATCCATTTTTTTCCCAATTGTTTTTGTTGCACGTATCTGGTGTTTACTTTCTAGGTGTCGAAAAAACAACAAAAAACAAACAATATAAAACCACACAAAAACTATCACTTTAGATGGTGCTTTTGCTGTGTAACCACACCCCCCCCCCCCCCCCCCCCCCCCGCCCTCCCCTCTACCCCCCAGAAAAACCCTGTTTTGATAATGATCTGGATGTATTGAGATAATGTGGACTATTTTTTGATAACCTTTTAACGTATGCGGTTGCGGGTACTCTTGCTTTTCTATGGTCGTTCTATAGACAATGTATGTGATACTACTACTAACAACTACTAACAATACATAGTATTTATATAGCGCCTTTCTTTAGAATTAAACTCAAGGCGCTCACATTCACCGATTCACACGCAATTGGGCTAACATACACATTCATTCAATCGTCGTCTAATTAATGTGAAAAGTTAAGAGAGAGAGAAAGCTCTTTGAAACAAGTGAGTTTTCATTTGGGTTTTGAAAGCGGGAAGTGCTGAATTGTGACGGAGGTGAACAGGCAAGGAGTTCCAGACAGTGGGGGCGCAAAAGCTAAAACTGCGTTGTCCAAAAGACTTTAAATTCACTTGAGGAACTTTCAACAGTTTGGCATGGGAAGATCGGAGTGAGCGAGAAGGAGAGTATACTAACACAGAGGAGTACACTTAACACAAAGATGGATAACACAAAATATTGCTTAACCTTTACCAGATGTTGCTTGTGATTATACTTCTCCAGATGATGCGGGTCTCCTCGTACCCACGGATTTTTACACGCATTTTAACAGTATTTATCCCTCTCCAGATGATGCGGGTTCTCCGGGACCCATACTCGTCAAAGAGTCACCATGTGTTTATGCTTCTCCAGATGGCGCGGGTCTCCCACGACCCATACTCAATGCACTGCAGTGGCATATTTCTGCTCTTTAAAGTATGGGTCCTCCGTGACCCGCGTTGCATAGGAGAAGTATGTTAAAATGACGTATCTAATTATGACTTTAGTTTTTACTATTTTGGCACCAAAATTTGCTGACATATGCCAAACTATGTTTTAACCCTTTCACCGCCAACCATATTTCAACCAATTATGTCCATTAAATTTATCTGGATAGAGAAAAAAATCCATCTGCAGTTTTGGGGATTCTTCTAACTAATATTAAATACTTGTAACGGTGCCATAGCCGATGAGGTTGAACCGAGGCGTGGTTACCGCTACAGCTATCTGTATTAATTTTTTTTTAAATCGGGACTTTACTGGTTTCGTACTGCCTCCGGGCATTGCCTCCAGTATTGTTCCCACCATATTTGTATTTACAAATGTCCCATATGTGTCTGATTCAGACCAAGAGGACGTAAAACACCATTTTCGTCGGGGATTCTTCTGTGACAGATATAAAATAAGGTCTATCCTTACTTCCCAAAACTAAGACAACAGGGTCTTTGGATAATAGACCCCAATTTGATGCCTTTTAGTGACATAGGTGTTAACTCACTGTGGTGCTGAAATGCGACTTTGGCGGTGAAAGGGTTAACAAAAACCTAACATTTTATTATCATAGTCCCAATAGTTCCTGAGATATTAAGTCATGTGTGTGTCTATGGGTCGTGGGCGACCCAGGAACTCTGGTAAAGGTTACCACACAAAGATCTGAACATACGGACCCTTCTTTAGTATTACTGGAAAGAGATTGTTTATCACACATACTTTTTTTTCTCTCAGCGCAACATGAAGTACGGCTAACACACAAACAAAAACTCGGTCCGGTTGTTATTTATCGTACTACAGTTCGCATTGATAGCACCAAATGAAGTTGGAGCCACCAAATATTTCCTTACAAACTTTGCGAGAGCCATCAGAAAAAGCTCAAACGTTCATCTACTGTGCCATGCGCTAGTCAGGAAGTTGGAAGTCAGGAAGTTGGAAGTCAGAAAGTATGATGCTCCCCGTGGGGATACCGGGGGGGGGGGGGGGGGGGTGTCTTTCGTAAAAATAGTTCACCCACCTTCTGGAAGTTCTGTGCTCGTAACTTCCTCTAATCTGCCACTCTCTTTGACTCTGCCTTTTCCCTTTGCTTACTGTCATCTACTATCTTTCTGACTTTTTGGCCCATTCTCCTGCCTTTTTTCAAAAAAAACTTCAAAATAATTTTTCTCCTTTGAGCTCCTCCGAAATCGGAATGTGACGGCTGTACGCAGTAGCGGGGAGACCAGTGAAAACTGAAAACCAGACACATGCGTACCTTACTCATTATGGCCATATGGCCTGGGAACGCAGAAGAAGAAGAAGAAAGTATGAACTGCACAAGTATGTTGTCTGAAGCGCTACTGCTCGCTCAGTAGCAGAAGTTCAGTTGCACATATTTGACCGTGATTTTGTCACAAATGCTTCACACAAATAATGGTTAACACACACACACACACACACACACTACCCTTTGGGTAAAGGTCAAGATGTGCCCCCCCCCCCCCCCCCTTACATTTCTCAGCTCTCCCCGCATTTTCACACTTGCCTTTCTTACCAAACATTAAGCTGTATTTTATGAACCTTTTCAGCTTTGTTGAATAATTAATCGCAGTCATGATAAAGGCCGTTATCTAATAGGACCCCCCTCCCCTATGTAGTACAGTACACACAACAGCCGCGGAGCATTTATCACAGTCCTGGTTCATTGCGTTTACCCGTCTTGCCTTTATCTTCTACTATTATTGAATGCATGTGTTTCATTATGTAAATGGATGAAAATTAGTGTTAAATATAGCAAACGATAGAGGATGAAGTACTCAATCTGCAGTAAGAAAGGCAAGACTGAAAAAGTGGAAACAACCGAGAAATGGAGGAGGGGGGGGGGGGGGGGGGGGGCATCTTTACCTTTGCCATCTTTGTCCCCTGAATTTCGTGTTAAGAGTATTCCACTGTAAAGATATTTTAGAGAAGTGTTGGGTGTGTAGGAATGAGTATAGATATTCTCGGTATTGCTCAAATTTATTGTTATATCTTTACAAAGTTGGAAGTACGAATCATGATCAACGCTATTCTGTATTGTGCAAAACGGACCAAATGATTTATGATGTACTTATATATTTTTTTTAGAAATAAAAGAGATTATAATATGAACGAAATGTCAAATAAAATTGAGTTGAATATAATGGAAATGTGTTTTGTTCTGATTTTGTGTGTGTGTGTCAAGTCAAGTCAACATTATCTTTATTGACGATAAAGGAGTAAGCTACAAGCTTATTTTCATCCTGTCATCATATGTGTGTGTGTGTGTGCGTGTGCGTGACTCGTGTGTGTGATGTGTGTGCATGTTGGCATATAAATCGCAATCTATACCACACACATACACACACACATGAGTTTGAGTTTTTCACACACACACACACACACACACACACACACATCCTCCCCATCCTTCTTCCTGTTTAAAAAAAAAATTGCTTGTTTCTTTAATTAATTGTTTACTTGTATATTTTCCTTTTCTTCTTGTTCGCGACTTTGGAATGTTTAGTTCTTTATTTTTTCTTTACATCATTTTTTTATGGATGGTTTGTTGAAAAAAAGCATGTTTTTGCTTATACAATGTTCCCATCTGGAAATAAAATTTTGACTTGACTTGACTTCACACACACACACACACACACACACACACACACACACACACACACACACACAAGCAAGCACAACTGCACGCAAACACACACACACACACACACACACACACACACACACACACACACACACACACACACACACACACACACACACACACACACACACACACACACACACACACACACACACACACACACACACACACACACACACACACACACACACACACACACACACACACACACACACACAGACACAGACACACACACACACACACACACACACACACACACACACACACACACACACACACACACACACACACACACACACACACACACACACACTTCTATCTGTTTTAACCAGGGCTGTATTCACATTGAGATAGTATGAGACTTATCATCATTATATCTTAGAAGTCCTTCTAAAGTAGTAGGATTTAATAGGACTTTTTTTTTAAAGGAAATTTTCTGATTTTGAAGTCCAGCAAATTTGCACACTTACTGATCTTCAGTAAATTTGAGAAAAAATGCATACAAAATTCAGGAAATTTGCAAATTTCGTGAAATTTTTTGGAAATTTGCAAAATCCCTGAGTGAAACATTTGCAAATTTCAAAACATTTTCAGGAAATTTGCAAGTTTACTAGTTTTGTAAATTTACTGTAAACATATACACGATCGTTCCTTAAGCTGAGCTGCAGTCTCTCTCTCCATCCCTGTGATATTATTAATATCCACCGCGTATTCAAGGGTCTCCGTTTTCACCACAAAGAGTTAAAACACTTCGCATTTGTATTCGTATTCGTATTCGTATACACATGATCACAAGCTGCAATCTCTCTCTCTATCCCCGTGATATTATTACTAGCATCCACCACGTATTCAAGGGTCTGTTTTCACCATGGAGAGTTAAAACACTTCGCATTTGTATTCGTATTCGTATATACACGATCATTCCTCAAGCCGCAGTCTCTCTCTCCGTCCCCGTGATATTATTACCAGTATCCACCACGTATTCAGGGATCTCCGTTTTCACCATGGAGAGTTAAAACACTTCGCATTTGTATTCGTATTCGTATTCGTATATACACGATCATTCCTCAAGCCGCAGTCTCTCTCTCCATCCCCGTGATGTTATTACCAGTATCCACCACGTATTCAAGGGTCTATTTTCACCATGGAGAGTTAAACACTTCGCATTTGTATTCGTATTCGTATATACACGATCATTCCTCAAGCCGCAGTCTCTCTATCCCCGTGATATTATTACTAGCATCCACCACGTATTCAAGGGTCTGTTTTCACCATGGAGAGCTAAAACACTTCGCATTTGTATTCGTATTCGTATTCGTATATACACGATCATTCCTCAAGCCGCAGTCTCTCTCTCCATCCCCGTGATATTATTACCAGCATCCACCACGTATTCAAGGGTCTGTTTTCACCATGGAGAGTTAAAACACTTCGCATTTGTATTCGTATTCGTATTCGTATATACACGATCATTCCTCAAGCCGCAGTCTCTCTCTCCATCCCCGTGATGTTATTACCAGTATCCACCACGTATTCAAGGGTCTGTTTTCACCATGGAGAGTTAAAACACTTCGCATTTGTATTCGTATTCGTATATACACGATCATTCCTCAAGCCGCAGTCTCTCTCTCCGTCCCCGTGATATTATTACCAGCATCCACCACGTATTCAGGGATCTCCGTTTTCACCATGGAGAGTTAAAACACTTCGCATTTGTATTCGTATTCGTATTCGTATATACACGATCATTCCTCAAGCCGCAGTCTCTCTCTCCATCCCCGTGATGTTATTACCAGTATCCACCACGTATTCAAGGGTCTGTTTTCACCATGGAGAGTTAAAACACTTCGCATTTGTATTCGTATTCGTATATACACGATCATTCCTCAAGCCGCAGTCTCTCTCTCCGTCCCCGTGATATTATTACCAGCATCCACCACGTATTCAGGGATCTCCGTTTTCACCATGGAGAGTTAAAACACTTCGCATTTGTATTCGTATTCGTATTCGTATATACACGATCATTCCTCAAGCCGCAGTCTCTCTCTCCATCCCCGTGATGTTATTACCAGTATCCACCACGTATTCAAGGGTCTGTTTTCACCATGGAGAGCTAAAACACTTCGCATTTGTATTCGTATTCGTATATACACGATCATTCCTCAAGCCGCAGTCTCTCTCTCCATCCCCGTGATATTATTACTAGCATCCACCACGTATTCAAGGGTCTGTTTTCACCATGGAGAGCTAAAACACTTCGCATTTGTATTCGTATTCGTATATACACGATCATTCCTCAAGCCGCAGTCTCTCTCTCCATCCCCGTGATATTATTACCAGCATCCACCACGTATTCAAGGGTCTGTTTTCACCATGGAGAGCTAAAACACTTCGCATTTGTATTTGTATTCGTATTCGTTTTCGTATTCGTATATACACGATCATTCCTCAAGCTGCAGTCTCTCTCTCTATCCCCGTGATATTATTACTAGCATCCACCACGTATTCGGGGATCTCCGTTTTCACAATGGAGTACAGGGAGGTACGAGACAGCTGCTCGCTCCGTCTTCGGCGAAACTGGCCGCCGCCATAGCGGCGTTGCGGCGAAAAACACCCGATGAGGTAGGCGTCGGCGAACACGCGGCGAAAACTTTCGCCGCAGGATAGGTAGACCACCAGATTGACTGCGAAGCTCAGGTAGTAGAGAATTTGAAACACCACCTGGTTGGGGGATTTAGAAAAATAGAAAGACAAAGATACATGATATTGTATTGCGTTTTTAGTGTTTAGTTCACAGAGAGAGAGGGGGGGGGGGGGAGGAGAGAGAGAGAGAGAGGGGGGGGGGGGGAGAGGGGAGGGAGAGAGAGGAGAGAGAGAGAGAGAGAGAGAGAGAGAGAGAGAGAGAGAGAGAGAGAGAGAGAGAGAGAGAGAGAGAGAGAGAGAGAGATGGCAAAACTTAAACCCAACACAAACAAACAAAACAACAGCAACAAAAACAACAAAACCCCATGTAGAATGATATCCTTTCGTCCCATCGGTTCGTTCGTCCATTTCAGTATCCGTCCGTTTGACAGTCTGTCCTTGTCAGGTACGTCCAAGCAGATCTAGTCATGGAGACGGGTGTGCCTAATATACGAAAACGAGCGAAAACGGGCGAAAACAGAAGCGAAAGTGCATTTTTGATCGTAAACAAGAACAAAAAATGTTAAATTTGTCTAAACCCTACCAAATTTTGCATAGATTTTATCTTTAATCGACTGTTGATCCATATTTAGATGTAATTTCCGATCTGCATTTTTTTTTTTATAAACCAGCTTCCGCTAGCCATTACTTCCGCCGACTGAACTTTTTTCCACTTCTCACAATTGTACCATACTATTAAATCTTAATGAAACTTGGCAGAAAGGTTCCTTAGATGCTGCCCATGGTGTTAAAATTGACGTAATGACCCAAGATCAGCGTAATCCCTTTGAATCAGATTCAGTCTCTTATGTTTTCGCCCGTTTTCGCTCGTTTTCGCTCGTTTTCGTATAATTTTTATTAGGTAGACCGATGGAGACTACATTAAGCTAAAGATAGCATCCATGATCTAGTCTATCCATCTATTCTGTCCTGTGCATGCTTCCATTCTAACTCAATCTAACTTAACGCTGGAATAAATGTCTCTCAATCTTGAGTTTGAACATGTTTGAATGTAACGCGATAATTTGTCTTAATCTAAGCTTAGAACGCGGCTCAATTTAATGTTAAAATGTGGCTCACTGTAACGGTAGAAAGTGGATCAAGCTAACGTTAGAATTATGCCTAAATCCAACATTAGAACGTGTCTCAATCTAACGTTAGAATGCATCCCAATGTAGTTTTAAAAATTTGCTTAATTAATGGTTAGAAGGTGTGTCAATCTAACGTTAGCATGTGGCCCAAATATACGGTTAGAAGTGTCTCAATCTAACGTTAGAATGTGGCTCAATCTAACGTTAGACATTCGTGACCTCCCTTTCATACAAGCCGATGGCCTTGCAGTAAACCGTTTCAGTGTTCAGTTCTCTCTCTCTCTCTCTCTCTCTCTCTCTCTCTCTCTCTCTCTCTCTCTCTCTCTCTCTCTCTCTCTCTCTCTCTCTCTCCCCCCCCCTCCCCCATCCTCCTCCTCCTCTCTTCCTCCTCCTCACCTGAAGCATCTCTTCCAGACTGGGGGAGAGCGAGGAGCGTTGCTCCACCACCATCAGCATCACCATCCTCAGCCGAACCACGTGAGAGGGCAGACTGAGCAGCAGGAAAGTCAGAGACACTGCCAGCAGAAGACGCGTCACTTTCGCCTGAGCGCTGCCGAAGCCTTGCGAAGACGACCTGCGCCGATGATGGTTATTGTTGAAATAGTGACAAAAACTCTGACTTCGACTTCGGGCGCGAGCGCGAGTACTACTACTTCTACTACTACTTCTCCTGCTGCTTTTCACAACGCTCGTTCTTGTTCTTTTTCCTGAAAACGAAGCTGAAGCTGAAGCTGAAGAAGAAGAAGAAGAAAATCTTCGGCGAAGTGGAATGGTGGAGAGTTGCTTCTTCTTCATGTTTGTAGTAGTAGTAGTGGTAGTAGCAGTAGTAGTAGCAGTAGGTCTTATAGAGGTCCTCCTTTGATGATCGTTCACGTCGTTTGTGGGCGTGAAAGTAGAAGAAGAATTGTGTTGATAAATGTGGTGGTCGTGGTGGTGATTGTTTTCTGGGTGAGTACCGTTGGTTAGGTTTGGGGTCGAGTCGAGACTTTCTTGGTTTTGAGTGGTGGTGAAGGTCGTGGTTGTTGTTGTTGCTGAGTCAGGACCATGATGACCATCTTCTTTCGCGGCATCTGCTGGGAGGGGGAGGGGGAGGAGAGAGTGAGAATCGGAGTGAGGGGGTTCCACCGAAGTGCTGTTTCGTTGTTGGATGTGGTCCTGACAAAGGGTGTGGGTGAAGGTAGTGGTGGTGGTGTTGGTCGCTGGGGTTGTACAGTTGGGGGTGGGGGTGGGGGTGGGTGATGGGGTTAGGGGTTGGAGTAGGGGTTGGAGAGGGGGTGGGGTGGGTAGGGTAGGTCGTCTCGTTTTCGGTGCCGACTCTTCGGCGCTGGCTTCCCTGAGAAAGGAAAGGGATTTGTGATCGTTGTTTTTTTCATCATTGCATTCAATCATGATAGGTCCCTACTAAACATTTTCTACATGACTTAATTAATTGCAACCTGTCTCTCTCTCTCTCTCTGTCATTCTATCTCTCTATTCTCTCTCTCTCTATCTCTCTCTCTCTCTCTCTCTCTCTCTCTCTCTCTCTCTCTCTCTCTCTCTCTCTCTCTCTCTCTCTCTCTCTCTCTCAACTCTCTGTACTGTCTCTCTCACTCTACTCTCTAACTCTACTCTCTCTAATTTATCATTCACCTCTCTCTCTTCCTCCTCCCCTCTCTCCTCCCCATCCTAGAAACCCACCCCCATCTTTCTCTCTCTTTCTCCCTATGCCCTTATGAATTAAAAAAATTAAATCATTCGCATTCGCATTCCGATACCTTCAGCCTGGGTGTTCTTTGTAACGTGAATATAACGTTAGAATGCATCTGAATCAAACGATCAAAATGGCTCAATCCAACGTTAGAATGTGTCCAACTCTAATGTTAGAATGTGCCTCAGCTAGAAATTGGCTCAGTCTAACGTTAGAAAGTAGCTGAATGTAATGTCAGAATATGGCTCGTTTCAACGTGGCTTAATCTAATGTTAGATTAAGATTCCATTACACTTACCTGGGTAGAGAACAGATTCTCTCTGCAATATTGGGGATTCCTTTGTGACATGTATAACATAGGTCATATCCTTACTTCCCAAAATTAAGAACGTAAGGTCACTCACTGGACACCAGACCCTCATTTGATGCCTTTCAGTGACATGGGTGTTCAATCATTGTGGTGCCAAGAGGCGACAGTAGCGATGAAAGGGTTACCAAAAAAAATCTTCTTCGCACCTTCTTCAGTCTGGATGCTCTCTGGAAAGAGCGAAGCAAGTTGAGGCCAATGGCCCCCATGAAGAATAAGATGAGCAGCGAAGGCAGGGCCATGGTCAGAGCCATATCCGCGTAGACCAGCGCGTGGAACACGTGCAGGTAGCCCGCCTTGTTCGTGCAGTATTGCTGCTGCTGCTGCCCGTCGCGCGTTGCTGCCACGTGCTGCTGCACGTGCGTGATCCATAGGGGAAATTGGTACAAGGCCAGGCTGAGGAGCAGGAGACCGGCGAGGACTTTCTGGGCCTGGGGGAGAGAGAAGTAGTATAATAAGGGATGAACCAGCCCTTTTCGGAGGACCCAATCCTCCCGAACGTCATAATCGATAATGAATTGATCCCCCGTGGAGATACCGGGGGGTCTTTTGAATAAATAGTTCCCCCACCTTCTGGAAGTTCTGTGCTTGTAACTTCCTCTAATCTGTCACTCTCTTTGACTCTGCCTTTTCCCTTTGCTTTCTGTCATCTACTATCTTTCTGCCTTACCCATCCATTCTCCTGCCTTTCTTCACGAAACACTTTCAAAAAGATTTCCTCCAGCCATGCTGGGTCTAACTTTT
>CM065708.1:13678120-13685620 GCA_017654935.2 Phymorhynchus buccinoides | reverse complement strand
ATAATTGTTTTTTTCTTTACCTAGCTAAATTTCAGGGGGGGTCTCGCTGGTGGCGAAAGGACTAATTACGCTTAACAGAAATAGAAAAAAAAATAAGACCCTCCCCCGCGGGATCTTAAGACTCTCAAACGTCCTACCCAACAGGATCGACGGGCCGAGTTGACTGTCAGGTTCAACGCACGGCCTTTCGGTGCCCGAGATCAGAGGGGGCCCCCTCCTCATGGAAATGATCCACATGACCCTTTGCTTCCTACGAATGGTAGTACTAGGCTAGGCGTATTGCGGACGCACATACATTCATGACTCGTTTCGATCGCCATTTGTAAATTGCGCACAATCCACAATAACTTGCACGTCTTCAGGCTAATATATGTGCAACGAAACTTCGCAGTTGGAATTTGTCTTGGGGTTTGTGCTAAGATTCGAAATATTACTACGCTACTTTTTAGGCTTTTAGGTAAAGTGAATACGCGGTTAGAGCGATAAGAAAATAAGGTAAAGCTGTGTTTAGTTCTGAAATACATAAGGCGATATTTAAATATCTCAGGTAATTTATTACAAGTTACACAGTAGATAACTTAAAATTAACCCAAATATCTATTTTTAGCTTCGTCTCTAACACGATTTTCTCTCTGTTTATATTCATCTTATTCGGCTACATCGCTTTGTTTTATATATTATTCATTATTGTTTGTTGTTTTTACCGTATGCTATTTACAAAATATAAATATTACGGAGGACTTGAATACCGAAAAGAAGCAAATTACTGGACAAGGCGGATAACTCTTCGCCAAGTTCGGACATAAACAGAACAGGGGAAGTAATTTCAGGAGACCCTCCCCTGCGGGATCTTAAGACTCAATTTTGGGTGTTTTTTGGACAGAGGTGTAAAAGATTTTACCGGCTGAAAGTGGAGTGTGTGTGTGTGTGTGCGCGCGCGCGTGTGTGTGTGTGTGTGTGTGTGTGTGTGTGTGTGTGTGTGTGTGTGTGTGTGTGCGCGCGTGCGCGCGCGTGTGCGTGCGTGCGTGCGTGCGCGCGCTTGTGTGTGTATGTGTGTGTGTGTGTGTGTGTGTGTGTAGCTAAGCTACCGCTGATGCGCATACTCATTTATTTTTTCAAAAAATACTACTCAACAAAAGTTAAGTACCACTTCTTCACAAGCGCTTCACAGAAGATGGGTCAGCAAAAAAAAGAGAAAAGAAACGAAGATCGTTACAGCTAAGAAGGTTGTTACATCTCAGAACGGTCATTGCAAATATGAACGTTCGTTACAGCTATGAACGGTCGTTATATCTCAGAACTGCCGTTACAAATATGAACGGTCACTACAGCTAAGAACTGAATGGTGGTAACAGCTAAGTACGGTCGTTGCAACTAAAAACGGTCGTTACATCTCAGAACTGCCGTTACAAATATGGACGATCGCTACAGCTAAAAACGGCAATTGCAGCTAAGAACGGTCGTTACAGCTCAGAACTGCCGTTACAAATATGGACGATCGCTACAGCTAAAAACGGCAATTGCAGCTAAGAACAGTCGTTACAGCTCAGAACTGCCGTTACAAAATATGAATGGTCGTTACAGTTAAGAACGGTCGTTACATCTCAGAAGTGTCGCTACAAATATGAACGGTCGTTACAGGTAAAAGCGGTCGTTACAAATATGAATGGTCGTTACAGCTAAGAACTGTCGCTACAGCTAAGAACGGTCGTTACAATTATGAACGGTCGCTACAACTAAGAACGGTCGTCACAGCTAAGAACGGTCGTTTCAATATTCAACAAACCATCTGCAACTGTTCAACAGCTTGTAAACAGCTCGACCCATTACACGATGAATCATTTTACTTTTGATCTATAGATAAATGCACACGGACAAGGGTCCCTGGCTATTGACTGTGTCTGTACATGCGATGCAAGTTGAAATTGACCCATGGCCAATATTAAAATGATGCGGCTGTGCCCAATGGAAGCTGTCTTTACCAGTGGCAGTTCTCCTTACACACCGTAAAGAATTGTTGGTTGTTGTCACTCCACGGGCGGAGTGAATGGAGCGAAGTCCCCTGAAGTCGGAGTATGGCCGCCCATGTGGCGGGGGGGGGGGGTTGGGTGGGGGGGGGGGGCCAAAAACGGGGGGGGGTGGTGGGGGGGGGGGGGTTTTGGGGGGGGGGGGTGTTTAAAAGCAGCCATACACGTAATCTTCCCACCCAAGGGCATGAGAAATGTTCACATGGCACTGGGTGTGTGCCCCCAGAGCCTTAAAGCTGGGGAACGAAAAACAACAACAAACAACAACAACAACAACAACATATAAATGTATTTAAAAGTACGAATCTGCCATTGTTGATCAGTTGAACAAAAAACAATTATGTTCGATCAATGAACAGCTACTACTAACAGAGAAGAGACAGAGAGAGAGAGAGAGAGAGAGAGAGAGAGAGAGGAGATGGAGAGAGAAAGAGAAGAGAGAGAGAGAGATAGAGAGAGGAGGGAGAGATGGGGAGAGAAAGAGACAGACAGAGAGAAGAGAGAGGGGATAGTTGAGAGAGAGACAATAAAAGAAAGACAGACGGAAAAATGACTAAGTGGAGATAGTGAGAGTTAGAGATTGAGAGAAAGAGAGAGACAGAGAAAGACTAAGGAGAGAGAGAAAGAGTGAGTGATAGAGAGAGAGGGAGAGAGAGAGAGAGAGAGAGAGAGAGAGAGAGAGAGAGAGAGAGAGAGAGAGAGAGAGAGAGAGATGAGGAGAGGGAGAGAGAGAGAGAGAGAGAGAGAGAGAGAGAGAGGGAGAGGAGAGCGATAGGAGAGAGAGAGAGAGAGATGAAGGAGAGAAGATGAGAGAGAGAGAGAGAGAGAGAGAGAGAGCGACATAGAGAGAGAGAGACAGGAGAGAGAGAGATTCCGAAAGAGAAGAGTAGAGAGAGAGGAGAGCCGGAGAGAGAGGAGAGAGAATGAGAAGAGAGAGAGAGAGAGTGAGAGATGAGAGAGATGAGAGAGAGAGAGACGAGAGAGAGAGAGAGAGCGACAGAAACACACAGAAAAAGGAGGAGGAAAAAAAATGACAGATTCCGAAATCACAGAGAGAGAGAGAGAGAGAGAGAGACGAGGAACGAGAAGGGAGAGAGAGAGATTGAGAGAGAGAGGAAGAGAGTAGAGAAGCTAAGATTCGAAGTTTGAGAGAGAGAGGAGAGAGAGAGAGAGTATGAGAGAGAGAGAAAAGAAAGAGATAGAAGAGTGAACGCAAGAGGAGAGAGAGTTGACAGAGCAACAGAAGAAACACCAGAGGAAAAGAGGGAAAAAAACCAGATTCCGAAACTCAGATTCTAGTAGAGGAGAGAGAGAGAACGACGGGAGAGAGAGAATGTCGCGGAGTGAGAGATGAGGAGGAGGAGAGAAGGATGAGGAGAGAGAGAGAGAGGAGAGAGAAGAGGGACGAGAGAGGGAGAGAGAGGGACGAGAGAGAGAGAGAGAGTACAGAGACAGTCGAGAAGACTTGTAGAGAGAGGTTGTTCGATGGAGATGAAAGAGAGAGAGACGAGAGAGAGAGGGAGAGAGAGAGAGGCCGAGAGGAGAGAGATAGGGAGAGAGAGAGAGATGGTATGAGAAGAGAGAGGGAGGAGATAGTTGAGAGAGGAGAGAGAGAAGAGAGAGAGAGAGAGAGAGAGAGGAGAGAGAGAGAGAGAGGAGAAGGAGAGAGAGAGAGAAGGGGAGAGAGAAAGGAGAGAGAAAGAGGAGAGAGAGGAGAGAGAGATGAGAGAAGAGAGAGAGGAGAGAGGAGAGAGAGGAGAAGAGAGAGAGAGAGAGAAGAGAGAGAAGAAGGAGAGAGAGAGAGAGAGAGAGGAGATAGAGAGAGAGAGAGAGAGGGAGAGGAGAGAGAGAGAGAGAGAGACGAGAGGAGAAAGAGGAGAAGAGAGAGAGAGAGGGAGAGAGAGAGAAGGAGAGAGAGAGAGAGAGAGAGGAGAGAGAGAGGGAGAGAGAGAGAGAGAGAGAGAGAGAGAGAGAGGATGAGAGAGAGAGGAGAGAGAAGGAGAGGGAGAGAGAGGAGAGAGAGAGGAGAGAGAGAGAGAGAGAGGGGAGAGAGAGAGAGAGGGAGAAGAGAGAGAGAGAGAGAGAGGGGGAGAGGAGAGAGAGAGGGAGAGGAGAGAGAGGGAGAGAGAGAGAGAGAGGGAGAGAGAGAGAGAGAGGAGAGAGAGAGAGAAAGAGAGAGAGATAAGAGAGAGAGAGTGAGAGAGAGAGAGAAAGAGAGAGAGAGAGAGAGGAGAAGGGAAGAGAGGAGAGAGACAGAGAGGAGAGAGGAAGAGAGAAGAGAGAGAGAGAGAGAGAGAGAGAGGAGAGAGAGAGAGAGAGAAGGAGAGAGAGAAAGCGAGATGAGAGTCGAAGAGAGAGAGAGAGAGAAGAGAAACACACAGAAACAGAGGGGGAAAAAACAGATTCCGAGGGAGGACTGGCGAGAGAGAAGAGAGAGGAGAGGAGACGAGGAGAGAGAGGAGAGAGAGTTGATGAGAGGAGAGAGGAGAGCGGAGAGGAGAAAGAGAGAGGAAGAGAAGATAGAGGAGAAGGAGATAGAGGAGAATGAGATAGAGGAGAGGGAGAGAGAGGACTGCTAGGAGAGAGAGGAGGAGAGATGGAGAGAGGAACAATGCCCGAGGCAGAGGTGGACACTGTGAGATGAAGAGAGAGGACAGAGAACATCACTGAGGAGCGAGGAAGGAGGGGACATACTGAGACGAGGAGAGAGCAAAAGAGGAACGGAGAGGAGAGAAGAGAGGGAGAGAGAGACGAGAGAGAGGAGAGAGAAGGATGACGAGACAAGAGAGAGAGAGAGAGGACGAGAGAGAGAAAGAGAGAGAGAGAGAGAGGATAGAGAGAGAGAGAGAGAGAGAGAGGGTGGAGAGAGAGGAGGGAGAGAAAGAGATATTCGAGTAATAGAGAAGAAGAGACCGAGAGTGAGCAGAGAGAGAGAGAGAGAGAGAGAAAGGAGAGACAGAGGAGAGAGAGGAACAGAGAAACATAGCCGAGAGAATTTGTGAGGAAATTGACCTTTGTGAACGAGAAGAGACTTAAGGTCAGAGTCGGAGAGAGACTGAAGAGAAGGACAAGATGCTGAGAGAGAGAGAGAGAGAGAGGGCAGACGAGAAAGAGAGCCGGGGAGAGAGAAGAGAGGGAGAGAGAGGAGAGAGAGAGAGCGAGAGAGAGAAGAGAGAGAGAGAGAGAGAGATTAGAGGAGAGAGAGAGAGGCAGAGAGAGAGAGAGAGGGAGACAGAGAGACCGAGAGAGGAGAGAGAGAGAGGAGAGGAGAGAGAGAGAGAGAAGCGAGAGAGAGAGAAGCGAGAGAGAGAGACAGACAGACAGAGGACAGAGGGAGAGAGAGAGAGAGAGAAAAAGAGAGACAGAGAGAGAGATCGAGAGAAAGATAGAGAGAGAGAGAGAGAGGAGAGAGAGGAGAGAGAGAGAGAGAGAGAGAGAGAGAGCAAGAGAGACAGAGGCAGAGAGAGAGAGAGAGCAGACAGAGAGAGAGCAGAGAGAGATTTAGAGATAGAGAGAGAGAGAGTGATGAGGAGAGGGAGAGAGAGAGAGAGGGAGGAGAGAGAGAGATGAGAGAGAGGGACAGAGAAAGAGACAGAGAGAGATAGCAGGAGAGACGACAGACGGACGAGAGAGACAGATCCTGCACGAGAGATGAGAGAGAGAGCGAGGGAGAGAGAGACACAGATACAGACCATCAGAGGCGAGAGAGAAGAGAGAGAGAGAGCAAGAGACGAGAGAGAGGGAGAAGAGAGAGAGAAAGAGAGATGAGAGAGAGGATGAGAATGAGGAGAGAGAGAGAGAGAGAGAGAGACTGACTGACCCCGGAGAGCGAAGAGAGAGAGAGAGAGAAGAGAAAAAGAGAAAACAAAGAGCATAGAGATTTGTTGTTGTTCAATTGATTTGTCGTTCTTTATGAACCCATTGTGCATTTTCTACAAACCAAATGACGTGAATGCACTTCCCTGCACGCATCTCATACCATAGCAAACAACAATAAACAAAAAACAAACAACCATCATAAAATTCATAATAAATGACAAATTATTCTTTCGTTTCTTGATTTCTTAAGTTTTTGTTCTTGCTCTTTGGAAATTGATTACTTGATTATTTACGTAGTTATTTCTTTTTTTTTTCTGTCTTGATTTTTTTGGGAGGTACTGTTTTTTCGTGTTTAAGTTCGTTCTCCGGGAGTATATACCAGCACAACGGCCGTGTACCGGTAACGCATAGTAACCGGTAACGCCTGTAGTACCGGTAACGCTAGTAACGGGAAACGCCTAGTACGGTAACGCCTAGTCCCCTCTCCCTCTCCCGGTAAGCCTAGTAACGTAACGCCTAGTAAACGGTAATGACCTAGTGAGTAACGGTAACGCCATCGTAACTAACGCCTAGAGTAGTAACGGTAACGCCAAGTACTGTAACCGCTGGAGTACAGCAAATTTGAAGCGATTCGGTTTAAGAAACGGCAGCAGGGTATAAGGCCCTACTGTTTCCCGTTGGCGCGTGCCTGCTGAGAGTGACACTCTCTCCCTAGTAACGGTAACGCTTAGCAAAGGTAACGCCCAAGTACTGGCGCAAAGCTGCGTACAGCAAATTTGAAGCGATTCCGGTTTAAGAAAAGAAACGGCGGAGTATAAGGCCCCGTTTCCCGTTGGCGCGCGCTCTGAGAGTGACGCGCGCTCTCCCGATTCTCTTTCAAATTGCGGACAGGCTTTGCCCCCGACAACAGCAAAAAAGCCTGACAAACACATTTTGAAGCGATTCGGTAGAAAAAACGGCGATTTTATAAAAGGCCCGTTTTGTGCTTTCAGACACACACACACTTCGCTTTTTTACTATATGAATAAAATAAAATTGGGCTCGGGGGGGAGGGTGGGCGGGGCGAGGTGGGGGGGGGGGCGGAGGGGTAAGGGGGGGAGGGGGGATGGGGGCGGAGCCCGGCGGCGCGGACGGGAGGGTATGGGCGGAGGAGGGGCGGCGGACATGGGTAAATGATTGATTTGTTTTCGGATTATTCTTTTTTTTAAAAAAAAAATAATAATTCTCTATTTACGATTCTGGTGTATTGAGTGGTTTGGGGTATTCGCAGTGCGTGTGGTGTCAGGTCCTGGTACGTTTTGGGGGTGTCAAGAGAAGGTTTTATTTCTTTCCTGACTGTCAGTTGTTGATTTTATTTCTCCTGTTCCTTTTCCTGTAGTATTTTGTAAATTTCTAACATAACACCACAGTAATTCATTTTTCAATGTCTTCGGCGTTTGCTTTTTTCGCTCCTTTTTACAGAGCTTTTTTGCCCCCTACCTTCTCAGGTTCTTTTTCGCGTTAATTTGGAGCCTTGCTTTCTGTTCCTTGCTCTTTTCTCCTAATCTATCTATCGAATATCCTACTACTATCTATCTATATAATCTTATTCTTATTCTTCTTCTTCTTTCTTCTTCTTCTTCTTCTTCTTCTTCTTCTTCTCTTTTCTTCTTCT
>CM065708.1:13657884-13672884 GCA_017654935.2 Phymorhynchus buccinoides | reverse complement strand
TTTAAATATCGCCTTATGTATTTCAGAACTAAACACAGCTTTACCTTATTTTCTTATCGCTCTAACCGCGTATTCACTTTACCTAAAAGCCTAAAAAGTAGCGTAGTAATATTTCGAATCTTAGCACAAACCCCAAGACAAATTCCAACTGCGAAGTTTCGTTGCACATATATTAGCCTGAAGACGTGCAAGTTATTGTGGATTGTGCGCAATTTACAAATGGCGATCGAAACGAGTCATGAATGTATGTGCGTCCGCAATAGCCTAGTACTACTATTCGTAGGAAGCAAAGGTCATGTGGATCATTTCCATGAGGAGGGGGCCCCCTCTGATCTCGGGCACCGAAAGGCCGTGCGTTGAACCTGACAGTCAACTCGGCCCGTCGATCCTGTTGGGTAGGACGTTTGAGTCTTAAGATCCCGCGGGGGAGGGTCTTATTTTTTTTATATTTCTGTTAAGCCTAATTAATCCTTAAGCCACCAGCGAAACTCCCCCTGAAATTTAGCTAGGTAAAGAACAAGCGCGAAATCGCAATAGTTTGTGGCACGCGGTCTATTTTTACCACTCCAATCATGAGTTACCTCCCCTGGCTTTTTAATCTGTAAACCAGAATGTTATCTCTGCACCATTTCGTAACTTTTTATATCTTTTGGAAAACATTTAAAACTATGTATCCTACTTATGCTCATCGAAAGAAGCACCGCATACTCGTCGTGTCTGTTGTTGTGTCTGTATTACGTATGTTTATTATTTTGTACGCTTTTAAAATACATCATTTTAAAGAGCGGCCTCAATTAATTTGAAGTGTAGCCTCGATTTGAAGTGCGACAATTTTGTCAAAATGTGCGACAATTTTGGAACGACAGACCGACAGACCGACCGACAGACCGACCGACCGACAAAGTGAGTTATAGGTTTGTGGATTGAGCCACAAACAAAAAAACAATTATCTGCAATATTGAAAATTCCTCAGTGAAGCTGGAGACAGACTATGCGACTGCCTCATATGACTCAATCAGGTCGTGACGTTGACCAAATTTTGTTTCCCGCACAGAAGAGGTCACAAGCCATCTGACTCGATCAGTGAAGTTTAGAACCCGCCCTATTCGGCCCTGTCACCTGACTGGGCCCGACTGAGTCAGACTGATCAAGCAGGATGGTATGCAAATGAGGTGAAACGTCACGACCTGATCGAGTCACATGAGGCAGTCACATAGTCTGTCGCCCGCCTTAACATGTATTATAAAGTAAGGCATTACTTCCCAAAATTAAGAAATAGGGTCTTCGGATAACAGACTACTTATTTGATGCCTTTTGGTGACATGGGTTTTAACCCTTTCACCGCCAAAGTCGCATTTTAGCACCACAGTGATTTAACACCTATGTCACTAAAAGGCATCAAATTGGGGTCTATTATCCAAAGACCCTATTGTCTTATGTAGCAGTGTGGGGACACAGCTACTATTGCCCTCTAGGCTTACTCGTAGCAGACGCCTATTTTTGCAATTGGAGTTATCTGCCCGAGTTAACTCCCTTGAGATTTATTTGTAATTAAATTGTATTTTATCATATTCTTGTTTAATTAAAGTTTGTATTGATACAAGATGCATATGGTTGGAACCAGAAAAAATCATAGATTTTATCCCATACATTTGTATTAACTGAAATACTCGCATAGCCTGACAATTCAAGATTTTGTGATTGGTAAAATTAACACGTGGGTCAAAATATTCCAGGTCGTTTCGCATGTTTTCTATTCTTATTCAAAATTTAATCAAATGTTTGAATTTCTAATTATACAACCTAAATCTATAATCTATCCCCTTTCATTTCATATATGGCATGCTATGGATCTTTTCCGTATAAACTTGTAGTATTGCAAAATGAATACAGTCCATTCATTGTAGCTATTCACGAACCTCCCGAGTTCTTTGTACGTAGGCTAGGCCTTTGTAATGCCGATTGACTGTCTTTCGAATCGAAATACTAATTTTCTAAACCAAGCAATATTATTTTGATTCGCCCTTTTGTTTTCGTTCTAATAGCTAACGAAACTAGTTTTGTATATTCAAAATGATCTTGGACCTTATAGATTTATAATATTTTACGATTTAAGATTTGCTTCAAACCACAAGCATGAAGCCTAGATCAATAGAAATTCGACTTGTGTTTTCTATCGAATTTCGGGACACAAATTATAAACTTTATAGATTGAATTGGGACTTGAAATTTATACAAATGAAAGTTTGTGTATGTTGCTTTTTTATTATTAGTTTGTTATTCTGATTTGTGAAGCAGTTATTTAGTTATTTTATAAAATATGGGTTTGGGCTTGTTAAAAGGTGGGATCACTTTGCACCTTAATTGCAAGTATTTCTTTTTAAAGAGAAACTGCTGACTATTGATGAATGTCATATTATTCTGTGTTTTTCAAGCTTTCCAACCATATGCAACATGTGTTGTTATGTATGACGACCGTAGAGACAACACACTTAAAAGGTGTAGTAACAAACACAACTTTGGCGGCCATTAGCTCTGCGGGAGCAGATTTCGTGAAAGGTAAAGTTGTTGGCTTTGCGGTCCGGGTTTTGTCAATATATCCAGCCACAGGTAAAAATTTAAGGCAGACTTACCTGAGACTTACCTGAGACTTACCTGAGACTCTACCTGAGATGGAGAGAGAGAAGCAATAAAGAGAGAGAGAGAGAGACCTGTGTCAGCCTTGACTGCATGTTACTGTTTGCTGCTTGCTGATTGTTTCCTGCCTATTATTCCTGCACTCCTGTCTGTCCCTGCACCCTTCACCCTTCCACTCCACACCATCACAATTGGCGCTGCGAGCAGGATTGTTGCAGGAAGAAAGGAAGGAAATGACTGGAAAAAAGAAGAAGAGGACAAGACGCCAAGAAGAGGAGCTTGAAATTGAATACAACATGGCCAGCCAGCTGACCCAGGTCCAGTCCATCCGCCACAAACTGCGGCGCTTCACCGGGGACAACCACGACGCAGAGGCCTTCATCAAGGAGGCCACTGTCATCCTCCACCTCCAGCCTGCCTCGGACGCTGTGGCGGCGGGGTGGATCCTGAGCGCCCTCGACGGTCAGGCCCGCCAGGAGGTGCTATCCCTGGAGGCGGACGACATCGATGCCCCCGAGAAGATATTCGCTGTCCTCCGACAACACTGGGGCGAACACAGGGACTCTCCCACCCTCGCAGGCGCCTTCTACAAGCGCCAGCAAGGCCTCGCCGAGGGGGTGGGCGAATATGCCACAGCCCTGAGGACGCTGTGGACCAAGACAAACGCGGCCACGCCCAGAACGCTGACTGACGGGATGCTAAGCCAGGCGTTCGCAAATGGCCTCCACCCTCCATCCCTCAGGAGGGACCTGAAGCGTTTTGTAAGGGAGCAGGCCTTGCAGACGCCATTTGCCGACATCGTCAAGGAGGCACAGAGGTGGATGAGGGAGGACGACGCCCCAGACGCCATCATCCACCAAGCCGTGGCCACCCCAGACAACACTGCCCTGGAGACTAAAATCACAGCTCTCCAGGTCCAAATGGAGGAGCAACAACAGGCGATTGTTGCAGCCCTCCAGGCTCATCACCCCCAGCGGCCTCATCACCCCCAGCAGCCACCACCGCCTGTGTCACAGCGGCACAGTCCTCAGTTGGAAGACCGGCAGGGCAACAGGAGGGTCCTGACCTGCTGGTGGTGCCAACGCCAGGGACACCGTGAGGCTGAATGCCGGTCCAAACAGCAATACCAGGAGAGGCAGAGGGGACCACCACCACAGCAATACCAGGAGAGGCAGAGGGGACCACCACCACAGCAATACCAGGAGAGGCAGAGGGGACCACCACCACAGCAGTACCAGGAGAGGCAGAGGGGGCCACCACCGCAGCAGTACCAGGAGGGGCAGAGACCACCATCACAGCAGCTGCCCAGCCTGATGCAGCAACAAACCGGGTTCCAGGGAAACTACTAACCCCCGCTGCCACCACCAGTCAGGCGGCGGGGGGTCGGAAGAACATAGGCCTTGCCGGACAGTGCCCAACAATCGACATCACTATCAATGGAAGGCCAGTGTCCGCTCTCCTGGACACTGGCAGTGAAGTAACCACCATCACCAACACGTGGGCGGCAGAACACCTGGGGGACCTTCGACTAGGAGACTGCCACGTCAAACTGCGTGCAGTCAACGGAGCTGAGGTCCCCTACTCCGGCGTGCTCATCGTCGACGTCCAGGTCTACGACATCATCTGCCCCAACGTCCCAGTCCTCATCGTCAAGGAGCCCAGTGACCCGTTTATGCAGAACCGCAAAAGGCGACTGCCGGTGTTACTGGGCATGAATGTCCTTGGGCCCTGTCTCGGCA
Organism: Phymorhynchus buccinoides; assembly: GCA_017654935.2. Lineage (NCBI taxonomy): Eukaryota > Metazoa > Mollusca > Gastropoda > Neogastropoda > Raphitomidae > Phymorhynchus > Phymorhynchus buccinoides. The sequence continues at coordinate 13,668,508 of CM065708.1, read as the reverse complement.
AGTCCCCACAAGATCTTCCCCCCTGCCTGCAAGCTGTCGCCCAGGAAGTCCGGATGCGGGAGAAGACGAGGATAGCCCGCACCACTGTCTGCCATCATGTCCCGGCCCACTCCATTGCCTCCGTCCAAATTTCCTGTGGCCAAAGTCCTTCCCCCCATCTCCTCGCCTCACCCTTGTCCAGACCCCTTCCCCATGGCCTAGTGTTGATCCCGACACTGGTCAACTCAACTCCACCACAGCAATTTGTCCGGATTGCTAACCTCTCCCCTGAGGACGTTTTCCTCCCCAAACGTTCCCACGTAGCTGTCCTGGAAGCTGTCCACGCCATAGAAGAGGATCACGGGCCCCAAATCACCCTGGGCGTCAACGAGCTGATCATTTCCGAAGAGCGAGCCCAGCCAACCCCTCCATCCAAAGTCAGCTTCCCTGAGTTTGACGGTACGCCCAGTCAGCAGAGGCAGCTTCAAGAGCTGTTGCAGAGACGAGCGGACGCATTCATGACAGATGAAGATGACCTGGGCTATACTGACGCTGTCTTCCATCGCCTGAGGACGAAAGAAGACGCACCTGTGGCCCAACCATACCGACGCATCCCGCCTCACCAATTCCAAGAGGTCCAGGACCACATCAAGAAGCTGCTGTCACGGGGAATTATCACCGAGAGCCACAGTCCGTATGCTGCCCCAGTCGTCATTGTACGAAAGAAGGACGGCAGCATCCGGCTCTGTGTCGACTACCGCCGCCTGAATTCCAAGATGGTGGGAGATGCCTTCCCACTACCAAGGATCCAGGAATCATTTGATGCCTTGGCTGGATCGCAGTTTTTCAGCACCCTGGACCTGGCTTCAGGCTTCCACCAGATCGCCATGCACCCGGATGACCAGCACAAGACGGCCTTCACCACTCCATTCGGGCTCTTTGAATACACCAGGATGCCCATGGGCCTGTCCACAGCACCGGCCACATTCCAGAGGCTGATGCAGTCCACCATGTCGGACTTCATGTTCCAGTTTCTGTTGGTCTACCTGGACGACCTCCTGGTGTATTCAAAGACCTTCGACGAACACCTGAAGAGCCTGGACCGTCTCCTGGAGAGGATCATCGAGACCGGGCTGAAGCTGCAGCCCAGCAAGTGCCAGTTTCTCCGCCGGCAAGTAAAGTACCTTGGCCATACAATCTCTGCTGAGGGAGTGAGCTGTGAAACTGGCAAGATCGAGGTTGTCCAGGAGTGGACTATCCCAAAGACCACTACAGACCTCCGGAGCTTCCTCGGTTTTGCCAGTTACTACCGCCGCTTCATCAAGGACTTCGCCAGAATTGCTGGGCCCCTCCATGATCTGGTGACGAAGGCCAGCAGTCAACAGAAGAAGAAGACGGTGGACGTTTCCAGACTGTGGGACCAGCAGCACCAGAGGGCGTTCGATAACCTGAAGGCGGCCTTAACGTCAGCACCTGTCCTGGGGTTTGCCGACTTCGAACTCCCTTTCATCCTGGAGACCGACGCCAGCCATGACGGTCTTGGGGCAATCCTGTCCCAAGAGCAGGACGGCCAACGCAGGGTCCTGGCCTACGCGAGTCGCCGACTACGCCCAACCGAGAAGAACCAGGCCAACTACTCCAGCATGAAGCTGGAATTCCTCGCCATGAAGTGGGCCATCTCCGAGAAGTTCCGGGACTACCTCATGGGCGCTGAATTCACGGCCCTGACGGACAGCAACCCCTTGGTCCACTTCCGCACTGCCCCCCTTGGAGCCCTTGAGCAGAGATGGGCTGCGCAGCTTGCGCAGTTCAACTTCACCATCCAGTATCGTCCCGGGAAGACCAACCCAGCAGACGCCCTCTCCAGACTCCCCCATGGTCCTCCCACTCCAATCTCTACTCCCCTACCCCCACAACTTGCCATGGCACAAGAAGCCATTTGCCAAGGGCAGGCCCTGGCCGATCCTGAATCCCTTGCCTTGGACGAAGTCCAAACCAAGGCACACCCAAACACCCTCTACCCGTCCAAATCCTCTCCAGAACTCCTCCGCCTCCAGAAGCAAGATCCTGTCATCGGTCCTGTCCTCAACCAGTGGCCAGCCAAACCCCAGGCTGGCAAGAACCGCAAGCTGAAGGCGCTGTGTGACCAGTACCCCCGCCTGTTTCTGAAAGAAGGTGTCCTGTACCGACGCACCCAAGATACTCAACTTGGTGCCACAGAACAGTTGGTACTACCCAGCACTATGCTACCCGACGTCCTGGCAGCAGTCCACAACCAGATGGGCCATCAAGGACTAGACCGAACACTTGGGCTCCTACGGCCCAAAGTCTACTGGCCCATGATGCACCAAGACACGAAGTCATACATCGGTTCCTGTGAGAGGTGCATCATGGGCCGACGCCCTTTGATCCACACCACGTCCGGTCACCTCCTTGCATCCCGACCCCTTGAAGTGCTAGCCATCGATTTCACAAAACTGGAACCAGCCAGCGATGGGCGCGAAAACGTCCTGGTGATCACCGACGTTTTTACCAAGTTCACTCAGGCTGTGCCTACACGCAACCAGGAAGCGGTGACGGTGGCGAACGTGCTCGTCAAAGACTGGTTCCAAAAGTATGGGGTGCCGGAACGTATCCACAGCGACCAGGGCAGGGACTTTGAGGCACGCCTCATCAAGGAGCTGTGCCAAGTCTACGGCATCAAGAAGAGTCACACCACACCCTATCACCCACAGGGCAACGGCCAGTGTGAACGGTTCAATCGTTCGATGCATAATCTCTTACGTACCCTTCCACCAGCAGAGAAGTCCAGATGGCCAGTCCACCTGCCGGAGCTGATCCAGGCGTACAACAATACGCCCCACGCCTCAACAGGGTTCTCCCCCCATTTCCTGTTGTTCGGACAACAGCCACGCCTGCCAATCGACAAGCTCCTGGGACAACCTGTTGCAGCCTTCACTGGAACCACTGACTGGGTACGCCAACACCGTCTACGCCTCCAAGCAGCTCATCAGAAAGCATTCGAGAATCTGAAGCAGGCTGCAGAGAAGAGGGACAAGACTGCCGATAGAGGGTCCTCTGACCATACTCTGCAGGTTGGTGACTTTGTGTACCTGAAGAAACGCGCAAGGGGTCGGAGTAAAATCCAGGACCTGTGGGAACCTGACCTCTACAGGGTTACCTCGCGGCCATACGACGGCCTCCATGTGTACTTGGTTCAGCCCTTGGCTGGTGGTCCTGAACGAGCCATAAATCGGAAGGACCTGCTACCAGCTAGCTCGCCCCTGGAACTGTCCGAGGACCACCAGTCGGAGGCATCGTCACCCCCATCCAGCTCTGACTCCGAATCAGACAGTGATGAGGAGCTGTGGGCTCCCCCACAGGCTGCTGATCCACCTGTCCCACCAGTTCCAGCTCCACGACGATCGGCACGGTTGGCGACACTACCACGGAGGCGATATACCAATGCTGGTATTTTTTATTAGTTTTTTGTTTTGCTTTTTACATAAGAAGTGGAATCTTAGATTCACAGGATGATCTTTGTTTGTGAAAGAAAAAGAAAAGAACATTTTATAGTTAGGCATGCGGACATCGAGAAAAGGATTCTGTGGATAAAAAGGTTTGGGTTTTGAGTTTTGTTTTTGCTATGATGCATACTTTTTTCGGCTTTGAGTTTTGTTTTTGCTATGATGCATACGTTTTTCGGCTTTGGGTTTTGAGTTTTGTTTTGCTATGATGTATACTCTTTGTTTTGTTTTTCGGTTTTGGTTTTGATTTATCATGCATAAAGGTTAGAATGCAATACTTTTGGACATAAGGGAATTTTGTACTTAAATGGTAACCCTTCTTATGTCATAAGTGAATGAGTAAACTGTAATAATTCGGCTAATGTTGACTCAGGGAAAGTTTGTTTCTAAATATCAAATTCTCTTTTGTCATAACGTAAGTTTTGTTTTATTGCTGCTTGGGTAATTGATTTTGACTTCAGGAATTTTTGTCTAAATGCTAAATCCTTTTGTAGTCAAATGAGAGTATGTTTTGATTTTTGACTTTGGTGATTTTGCCCCAAATGGCAAATCCCATTCTAGTCAAGTTTGATAGTCAACTTTTGGCTTTATGGATTTTTGTTCAAAATAGCATAATCTTTACTAGTCATAGTTGATCAGTATTATGTTGTGTAGGAGTTTGTAACATTTTTCACAAGGAATCCTCTCTGAGGATTAGAGTGTTAAAATACCTCCCCTCAATGAGTCGTTGGGAATATCCCACTTGTGAACAGATGTTTTTGTTTTTGTTTTTGTTTCTGTTAATGAAACATTTTTTTGGTCTGAATTGGGTTGGTTTTTTTTGTGTGCCAGCGAGGACGCTGGTTGTAACAGAGTAGGGGGGGATGTAGCAGTGTGGGGACACAGCTACTATTGCCCTCTAGGCTTACTCGTAGCAGACGCCTATTTTTGCTATTGGAGTTATCTGCCCGAGTTAACTCCCTTGAGATTTATTTGTAATTAAATTGTATTTTATCATATTCTTGTTTAATTAAAGTTTGCATTGATATAAGATGCATATGGTTGGAACCAGAAAAAATCATAGATTTTATCCCATACATTTGTATTAACTGAAATACTCGCATAGCCTGACAATTCAAGATTTTGTGATTGGTAAAATTAACACGTGGGTCAAAATATTCCAGGTCGTTTCGCATGTTTTCTATTCTTATTCAAAATTTAGTCAAATGTTTGAATTTCTAATTATACGACCCAAATCTATAATCTATCCCCTTTCATTTCATATGGCATGCTATGGATCTTTTCCGTATAAACTTGTAGTATTGCAAAATGAATACAGTCCATTCATTGTAGCTATTCACGAACCTCACGAGTTCTTTGTACGATTGACTGTCTTTCGAATCGAAATACTAATTTTCTAAACCAAGCAATATTATTTTGATTCGCCCTTTTGTTTTCGTTCTAATAGCTAACGAAACTAGTTTTGTATATTCAAAATGATCTTGGACCTTATAGATTTATAATATTTTACGATTTAAGATTTGCTTCAAACCACAAGCATGAAGCCTAGATCAATAGAAATTCGACTTGTGTTTTCTATCGAATTTCGGGACACAAATTATAAACTTTATAGATTGAATTGGGACTTGAAATTTATACAAATGAAAGTTTGTGTATGTTGCTTTTTTATTATTAGTTTGTTATTCTGATTTGTGAAGCAGTTATTTAGTTATTTTATAAAATATGGGTTTGGGCTTGTTAAAAGGTGGGATCACTTTGCACCTTAATTGCAAGTATTTCTTTTTAAAGAGAAACTGCTGACTATTGATGAATGTCATATTATTCTGTGTTTTTCAAGCTTTCCAACCATATGCAACATGTCTTGTTATGTATGACGACCGTAGAGACAACACACTTAAAAGGTGTAGTAACAAACACAACTTTGGCGGCCATTAGCTCTGCGGGAGCAGATTTCGTGAAAGGTAAAGTTGTTGGCTTTGCGGTCCGGGTTTTGTCAATATATCCAGCCACAGGTAAAAATTTAAGGCAGACTTACCTGAGACTTACCTGAGACTTACCTGAGACTCTACCTGAGATGGAGAGAGAGAAGCAATAAAGAGAGAGAGAGAGAGACCTGTGTCAGCCTTGACTGCATGTTACTGTTTGCTGCTTGCTGATTGTTTCCTGCCTATTATTCCTGCACTCCTGTCTGTCCCTGCACCCTTCACCCTTCCACTCCACACCATCACACAAGTTTGACAATCCCTTAGTGCCAAAGCTAGAAAGAAGACTTTAAAGTTAGTATGTGTTTGGAAAGATAAACAATTGGTAAAGACGTCTTCGCTTTTCATGTTGCGTCATCATTCAGTTACCTGGAAACTTGGTATTAATGGTTCCTGGCAAACTTAGGTATTTTGGTTAACATAGGCTAGAACGTATTGCTATCGTGCACAGAAGAACAATCTGTCTGCATAATTATAAGCGCAAGGTTTATTTATTGGTGTTGATTTGTTCAACTTTTCAATTGCGAGGTAACTTGCGATTTCGAAAGAACTTTCAACATTTTCTCCTCTTGAGCTCGTCCTTGTTGCTCTGTGAGCACACCCCACACATAGAGGAAGGGACAGAGCGCAGAGTGGAGCGGCAAGACAAACACCACCATGGCCTGCTGGACAGTGGCCAAAGCACTGACTCCAGCTGTGGTCATCATCACAGCTAAACCCAACACCAGCCAACAAGCAGCGAGGGTTACAGCCATCTTGGCTGTCAGGTGGGCTGAGAAATACAGACACCTCTTGCTGGGATCAAGTTGAATTCGATAAGCTGGGGTTTGCCTTGTAATGAGAACAGTAGAAACGAAAATGATTGAGCTTAAAATGAAGTTCGTGGTGAAGAGAACGGAAGTCCATTTGAAGGACTGGCGATCATGATAGCGGTTAAAGACGGCCAGACGACACAGACCGGACTGGTCGTTTACACCCCAGTGTGTCAGACCAGGAAGAAACGGTATTACTGATAATACGACACCCACAAACCATGCCACAAACAATGTTATCCTTGAACACGTGTCACTGAATTCTCGAGAGAAATGAAGGATCACGAAATGATTTAAACTGATAAACATGGTGACCAGGACAGACACTTCGCTACACAAATAACACACAAAACTGGTCAGTTGACAACCTATGCTATTCACCCATTCTCTTTCCATTCGCATGTACGTTCCATGCAACATACCATCTGTTATAATATTAATTCCAACATGGCTTCCCATGCCTATATTCACACACAGCAAATGTCCAAACGCTTTCAGGAAGTTGTTTTCAAACAATTTAGGGATCGCGAATGAAGCTACAAAGATGGCTGCGTTTCCAAATACGGAAGATATACCAGTTAGCCAGAAGAGCATTTTGTAGAATTCTGATGGCAGAAGAGTTTCACAAGCCGGTAACATGGTAGCTGGTGAAAGACATTTCAGTTTGACCAAATGTCGAGGAAACAAACTCTGACAGCAAAACCGGTAGTCGGATGAAAAGATTGTTCTTAAATGCACTGAAGAAGACAACGACTCCCACGGAAAACTGGCAACTGGGTTCCATCGCACATCAACTTCAGTTAGTAAAGGAGCATTTCTGAAACCATGGAAACTAAAGGTTTTTATGTCAGAAAGCGATACATTGCACTGCTCTATCTGATATAAGTATATGGCCAGTAATGTGTTGACAATGCTTGAGTGTGTCTGGGATAGACTAACTCGCCTTAAACCATAGTGGACGTACCTACCCAGTGTGTTGGTCGTGTGGCCTATGGGGTTATTGTTTAAACACAAGGTGCTTAGATGAGGTAGCTGAAGAACATGGGCAACATGGAAAGTCTCTAAGGAGTTGTCGGAAAGGTCAAGATGTTTCAAGTTTGTGAGATTTGTTCTGGATGCATTAACCAGCGAGCAGCTAGAAAGGATTAAAACCACCAAGTAAGCATTGACCTGGAAATCGGTTAGCGACATTCCTGTCCCTGTGGCATCCAGATATCGCAAATCAGGAAACGGCAGAGGACTAAATTTGTGGCTGCACACAAAGGAATAGCCTACACAGAGACAGCTTTGGGGACAGGCCATGTCACACATCAGCTCATCGTCTCGTTGTGGACACTGACCCCAGCCATCACACAGATGGTCACCATGCACGTACACCCTGGAACCATGGCACTGGTAGAACCCGGAACAGGTTTCTCGCTCACAGTCCAGTTCGTCTTCTCCGTGAACATAGTCAGACATTCCGTTACACCTTGTGTAGACAGGCAGACAGTACAGCCACTCTGCGTTACAGCGATAGTGGCTTTCTGGACACGGCTCATCATCTGCTATGTACCGCTGGCTGAAATAGCCAGTGCCATCCAAATCAATGTACAAGCCTCGTGCATTTGAGTAGAACGAAAATTGTTCGCTTTTGGAACACCGCAGCTCGTCTGAATCGTCCAAGCAGTCGGAGTGTTCGTTACATCGTTGACTGTATGATACACACTGACCGTTGAAACATCGGAATTCAGGACACAGGGGATGCTCACATAATGACTCATCACTGAAGTTTGGGCAGTCTTCCTTGAAGTCACACAGCACAGTGTGGTGAACTGTGGTGAAACCATCATCACAAGTAAACATCACACTAGCCAGACTCCCGACAGCCAGCACAGTGCTGTTGTGTTCATTTTGAATATCTATGAAGTGGCCATCACCTGTTCTAAAATAAACACAAAAATAAACAACACACACATACCCGCATAGCGTTTTCACACATATCGCATATGATGTATCGCATATGACGTATCACATATTTTACTCCGAGTAGGAAATGTGTGCTTTCGGAAGTAGATGCATTATTCTCATGATATGCATTTGAATTGTGTAGACACACAATTATTGTGTAGAATTGTGCAGACGCACAAAACCATGAATGAGTACAAGATTCAAACATCTGCGTGAACACATACTTGCAAAGCGCATAGTCTGCACAATACATTGACAAACACTCTTGCATAATCGTTGTATTTTAATGGAGACTTGTTTCTGTGAAACTCGGGCTCTCTCCTGGGGTGTGCTGCCGTTAGTGCTGCGCCATCCTGTTTACTCCCTGAACGAAGCTTTGGGAAGTATTGTTTTTGTCTGGGTCTACCCACCCGTGCAAGCGTGCGTGTATGTGGCCGCGCATCAACCCGTCTTTACGTCGCATTTTCTCGACAACTGTTCACTCTAAAGAAAACAATTTTGGCATACAAGTTCCATAGGAACTTACACATGCACACGCGTGCACATGCACATACACACACACACGTGCGTGCGCGCGCGCGCGCACGCACACGCACACGCACGCACACGCACGCACGCACGCACGCACGCACACACACACACACACACACACACACACACACACACACACACACACACACACACACACACACACACCATGTGTGGTATAAGTGTCAGTCATTTACTGATTCACTGTCCAAGAGCAAGAGAGCTTTTCAAGAATTCGGGATTGACTGTTTTGCTGATGGATCGACTCCATTGCCTCTATCCTACATTCTGAATAGCTATTCTGTTCTTGATTCAGTTGGTAAATGCTTATTAAGTAGTTCAATTAGTATTTATCTTTAACACTGTTCGTCGTTCAGTTGTAGTTCTTTATTGTAAGTTTAAAATAATTTGAAGGGCCGGGGGGAGGTGCAGGGTCATGATTGTTATCGCTAACTTAAGGCTTACTCTATTACTTACACACTATCACTACAGACACACCCACTCTCACTTAACTACATCAAAAGTACACCTCAATATAATACTGTTGGAATCACTTTTAGTGGAAGGACGTTAAACTAAAAGAAGAGAAGAGGAAGAAGAAGAAGAAGAAGAAGAAGAAGAAGAAGAAGAAGAAGAAGAAGAAGAAGAAGAAGAAGAAGAAGAAGAAGAAGAAGAAGAACGACAACAACAACAACACACACACACGCCTAGAACCCATTCACATACCTGTCAATACTGCCACCAAGCCAAACGAACAGGTGCTGGGAGTGCTTCTCTGCGCCAACTGGCAACACCTGCCGAGTGTTGTGTACCATGGAGAATCCGTACGGTAACTCAGCCAGCACAACAGGAGCAAACCATGCCTCTGTCTGTATTGACTGAAATTCACACAAATTACCTCTAATATTTCTTTCACAGCCCAGAGCCATAGAAGACAGTGTAAGGTATCTCGTTTCTCTCGTAGGTTCGTGCACTTCTTTGCACTCTCCCAATGGGAAATGATCCACATCATAAGCCACAGTGTTGTCCGACCAAACTTTGAATTTACTGTAGGCAAACGATTGGGAGTGCCAACCCATCGTCAAACCGATGGCTACACGAAATTGTTGATAACGCTGAAATATATGAAGAATGGCTGTCTTTTCGCTTGGTGATTTCACAGCGGCCAGCTTCTTGTTTCGTGCCTGGCAAAAGAGCTGTGAATACCCTACAGAGACATAGTGCAGACTTTCGAACAGCTGGTAACATTTGTCACGTGATGCCACCAAACCCTTACAGCCAGGACTGCTGAAAGGACAGTGTTCCGTCTCGTCCTGACCGTCTTCACACTCTGTCCTCAGATTGCAGTGCAGGGCAGATCGGAGCTTGGAGTAGTGGCCTCCAGAACAGTTGAACAAGCCGCTGCGCAGCTGTTTGGTTGAGGCAGGGACGAAGTAAAAATGGGCCATCATAAAGTCAGGCTCACAGCTGTCACGCAACGGATTTGCCAAGTGTGTACAACAGTGTCGTAACAATGTAGGTAGAGGGGTTACAGTCATTTTCGGGGTGGTCAACGCACACAAATAAAATGACCCTTTTGTGGTGCATTTGGTTAAGAAAGCAGTACAGGGACTGGTGCGCATGTACAAGGATCGTTCAAAACTGACTACAATTGAGGATTTTGATCCGCACGTTACTTCTAAATTCTGATGTCGTTCTTTCAGCTTTGCATGAGGTGAGAATTTGGGAACTGCGATATATCCAGCATTATGTGTGATGTACTTCACAATTATTTCAAACGCATCAATGGCCTGGATAGTCAGGTTGATCATTGGTCTGTTCGTGTGAAACAAATACAACTCCTTTT
>CM065708.1:13651110-13657384 GCA_017654935.2 Phymorhynchus buccinoides | reverse complement strand
CATACGCAAATACCACAACCTCCCTATGTTGTTGCCCAACCGTCGTAGTGGCCCCGAAATGTCGGCGGACAAAGGGGGTAGAAAGAAAAACGGTTTCCTCGTTGTTCGTCTCATACACTACGTCATGCAGTCCAAGCAACAACACATGAAGGAAACTGGGTCTCACCATTATAGCAGGTGAGGATCTCGCTGGGCTATATTTGTGGGGTGCGGTTTCAAGAAAGGCTCCTTGTAATGCGTGCGTGAAGGTACAGGCAGGCTGGAATAAAAGGACAAGAGCCCCCCCCTAAAGCCACCAAAGCCCAACGAACCGAGTGAAAGGGGAGTTCAACACGATGCCCACTAAAAATCAGGGGAGAGGGACGAACCGACCTGTAATCTCCTTCTATGGTTGATCGTTAGTATTCGAAGTGTGCGTTGTTCAGTTGTTGTTGTTGTTGGTGTTGTTAAATCGACGAGTCTCGGTGTTGCGGTCGTGAGGGAGGTGAGTTTGTTCGGGGATACCGGTGCCGAACTGCGGACCAATCACACAACACTGGGGGAGAATATTTTGCTCAAGACAGTCAGGGGGGGGGACTTGTTCTTTGTTGGAGCGAGAGTTGAGAGTAGAGAAAGACACCCCAAATAAAAAACACCCTTTCGGGAAAAAAAAAACACCAGAAAAGAACGGAACAAAAAAGAAAGCAAGAGCAGAGATGACTCTGTGGAGGAGCTGGCTATAAATAGTTTTAGTACCAAAACTGAGAAACCCCAAGTTCTACGTACACTTAATAGATAATGTATGAGAAACAGGCAGAACAGTCGGCGCATCAGTGATTCGATCGTAAAATTAGCATGGTAGGTGACTATATCAATTTATAAGAAGAAAAAGTAATTAAAGAGTTTTCTGTTGGGTAGGGTGTAAGGTGAGGAGTGTGTGATAGGAAGGGTGGGGTTCTAGTGGAAATCGATGATGGTATTGGTACCGTCAGTGGGTGTGGGGTGTCCGTGTCCGTTGTCGTGTGTGTGTTGTGTGTGTGTGTGTGTGGTAGTGTGGGTGTTTGTCTGTGTAGTAATTGTGTCTTGTGGTGTGAGTGTTCGGTATGTTTTGTTATTTGTTCTTTGTGAAGCATAAGGTGTAGGTTGTGTGTGTACCCTGTGTGCTGTCGCGTGTGTGTGTAGTTGTGTGATGTGGGTGTGTGTGTGTTGCGTGTGTTATGTGCGCGTGTTAGCTGTGTTTTTAGTTGCGGGGAGTTGTGGAAAAGTGTTTCGAGCGAATCGGAGCGTGGGTGTGAACATCCTGTGAGTGTGTGCGTGCTGCGGTGGGGGAGTAGTGTGTTGGTCAGTGGATCCCACTGTGGTGTGGTTGGTGTTCATTGGTGTTTACCTTGGGGGTCTGCCTGGCGCTATTTGCGGGTGGTGAGTTACGTGTGGTGTAATGTGTGTAGTGTTGTGTGTGTGTTTTGTTCTCCTGGGTATATGGTGTATTTGTGTTTGTATCCAGTTGTGTTTTGCTGTGTGTAGTTTAGTTTTTGTGCGTAGGGTGGTTTGCGGTTTGTGTGTTGTGTGTGTGTAATGATAGGTTGTTTATTGGTTACGAAACTTTGGTCCAGTGTTATTGTCTGGGTTGTTGTGGTGGTTGTGTGTGTTGGTGTGATGTGGTGGGTTCCCCCGTGGTTTTCGCTAGTTGTGGTGGTGTGGTTCCTCCTTTTTCGTCGTCTGTGTGAAAATTAAGTTGTGTTTGTTAGTTGGGTGAGTGGTTGGGTTGTGTGTTAGAGGTCTCCAGTTCTTAAATAATGTTCGGTGTGGTTGAAGTGGGTTAGTGTGGTGGTTTGTGTTGTGTATGGTTTTTTGTGTTTGTTGTGTTGTGTGTTTTGTTGTGTGGGTAATAAACCCTAGTGCTCGGGGTTTTGGGCTGTGTCTGAATTTTGCGTGTGATTTTGGGTGTTCCAGTTTAAGTGGGTATTGGGGGTTGGTTTGTGTTCTTTATTTGTTTTGTGTTTGTGGTTGTGTTTGTTGTGTGTTCCTCATACTTCTTCCTGACTCAGCTTCTCCCCCCGTCTGGGTGTAGGAGACCGATGTATTGTGGATATCATGATGTGTTTTTTTTAGTTTTTGGTTTTGTGTATTTATATGTTATCCTCTGTCTGCTCTCCTCTCTCTCCTCTTCTCTCTCTCACTTCTCTCTCTCACTCTCTCTCTCTCTCACTCTCGGTCTCTCTCCTCTCGAAGTACTGTATATATGTATCAAGGACAGATGTGGAAGAATAGGCGTTCCTAAAATCTATATCCTGGAAAATAAAGATTAAGTTTTCGAAGTTTTCTCTCTCTCTCTCTCATCTCTTCTCACTCTCTCCTCTCGTCTCTTTCTTCTATCTCTCATCTCTCATCTTCCTCTCTCCTCATCTCTCTCTCTCTCGTCTCTCTCTCAATCTCTCTCTCTCATCTCCAAATCTCTTCTCTCTAAGTTAAGTTATATTATTAAAGGACAGATTGGAAAATAGCGGTGCCCTAAAAATTTATATCCCCGCCGCTCCGATCCGTCGTCAAGGCATTGGTCCAGAATCTCCCGAACCTCCCTCCTCCGCTCCGTCCACTCGTCTCACTCTCGCTCATCCTTCCGTTCTCATCCGGACTCTCTCAACCCTCGTCCTCTCCGTCTCTCTCCCTCTATCTTCCTCGCCGTCTCTCTCTCATCTCTCCCCATCTCCTCCTCTCTGTCCTCCGTCTCATCGGCTTCTCACAGTCTCCATCACACATCCTCCACTGTCTCGAAACGAAGGCTCCTCTCATCATCTCTCCATCTATCAACTCTCCTCCTCCTCCTCTGTTCCTCTCTCTCCTCCCGAGAGCTCCCGAAGTCCTCCCTCCCTCTCAGCAAAACTCCCGTCTCTCTCTCCCTCTACTCTCTCTCGGCTCACCCTCGATCTCTCTCTCCTCTCCTCTTCATGTCCTCTCAACACCTCGCCTCGCTCCTCTCCTAATCTCGCGTCCTCTCACTCTCTCCCATTCGACCTCCCCATCTGGCTCCTCATCCTCGCCGGCCCAGGTCTTCTTCTCATCTCCCTACGTCTCTCATCTCCCCCTCTCGTCTCTCTTCATTCTCTATAGCGGCTCTCGCTCATCTCTCCTTCTCGGTCCTCCTCCTCTCTCTCCTCCTCTCGCCTCTCATCCATGTCATCCTCCAACCTCTCATCCCTTCTCTCTCTCCTCACTCACTCATCTTCCTCTCTCACTCCCTCGTCTCTCTCTCTCTCTGTCTCTCTCCTCTCTCTCTCTCTCTCTCTCCCCTCTCGCCCCCTCTCTCTCTCTCTCTCCTCCTCTCTCTCTCTCTTCCTCTCCTCTCTCCTCTCCTCTCTCCCCCCCTCTCTCGTCTCTCTCTCTCTCCCTCTCTCTCTCCTCTCCCTCTCTCTCCTCTCTCCCCTCATCTCTCTCTCCTCTCCTCTCCTACTCCTCTCTCTCTCTCTCCCTCTCTCTCTCATCTCTACTCTCTACGATCCTTCTGTCTCTCTCTCTCTCTCTCTCATCTGCTCTCTCCTTCTCTCCTCTCTCTCTCTCTCTCTCTTCTCTCTCTCTCTCTCTCAACTCTCTTCTCCCTCTCTCTTCTCCCCCTCATCTCTCTCTCAACTCTCTCCCTTCTCTCTCTCTATCTCTCAATGTCTTCTCTCTCCCTCTCTCTCATCTTCTCTCCGGATCTCTCCCTCTCTCTCTCTCTCTCTCTCTACGTCTCGCCTCTCATCTCTCTCTCCCTCCCTCTTCTCTCCCTCTCTTTCTCTTCAAATCCTCCCTCCATCTCTCTCTCTCTCTCCGTTCGCTCTCCACCGCTCTCTACTCTGCTCTCCTGATCCCATCCTCACTCTCTCTCCTTGTCTCCTACTCTCCTCTCTCTCACTCGTTGTCCTCTCCCTCTCCCCTCTATCTCGTCCATCTTCTGCTCTCATTGGTCTCCTCATCTCTCGCCTCTACGGACTCTCATGTCTCCTCCTCTCCATCTCCTCCTTAGTCTCTCGCTCATCCTCTATCTAATCTAATCTCGTCTCCACTGCTCATCCTCTCCCTGTCTCCGTCTCTCGTTCTTCCTCCTCTCTTACTGGTCTCTCTTCTCCTCCTCTCATCTTTCTCCTCTCTCTCTCACTTTCTCTCTCTCTCCCCTCTCTCCTCTGTCTCTCTCCCTCTTCTCTCCTCTGCTCTGTCTCGCTCTCCCTCTCTCTCTCCTCCTCTCTCCTCCTCTCAAACTCTCTCTGCCTCTCCGTCCTTCCCTCTCTCTCTCTCCTGTCTCTTGTCTCTCTCTCACCTCCCATCCTCTCTCTCTCTTCGACTCTGCAACATCACACTCTCTCGTGCTATCTCATCCTCTCTCTCTCTCTCGTCTCTCTCGTTTCTCTCTTCTCTCTCCTCTCCCTCTCTCTCAGTCTCTCCCACCTCTCTCTCTCCTCTCTCTCTCTCTCCTCCCATTCTCTCGTTCCGATCTCATCTCCCTCTCTCCTCTCTCTCTCTACAGTCTCTCCTCTGTCATTTGCTCTCTCTCCTCACGGTATCTCTCTCCTCTCTCTCTCTCTCCTCCTCTCTCTATTGTCTATCTCGCTCTCTCCTCTTTCTCTCTCCTGGTTCTCCCTATAATCTCTCAGATCGTGCTCACTCTTAATGCATCTCTCAAACCAAACTCTCTCTCATCTCTCTCTCCTCTCTACCATCCCTAATATCTCCATCTACTCGTCTCTCTCTTTCTCTCGCTCTCTCTCTCTCTCTTCTCTCTCTGTCTCTCTCTTATGTTCTCTCTCTCTCCTCTTTCTCTTCTCTCTCTCTTCCGTCTCTCCCTCTCTCTCTTCTCTCCTCTCTCCCTCACGTATGCTCTTCTCAAACTCTGTTTCTCCCTCTCTCCTCTCTCTGTCCTCTCTCGGTTCTCTCTCTCTCTCCAGTAACATGATAAACTGTTCTCCAACTCTCTCATCTCTCTCTCTCCATACATGCTCTATCCCTCTCGTCCGTCTCTTCTCCCTCTCCCTCTCACTGTCTCAATTTCTCTATATATTATTTTATGCTCTCCCTCTCTCTCTCTCTCCTCTTCTCCTCTTCTTCTCCTGTATCTCTGTCTCTGCTCTCTTCACTCGCTCCTCTTCTCCTTCGTCTCTCTCTCTCTCTCTCCTCATCTTCTTCCTTATCTCTCATCTCTCCACTCCTCAGCATCTGTCTCTTCTCTTCTCCTCTCATGCTCTCTCCTCTGTCTCTCATCTCTGCTCTTCTTCTCTCTCTTCGATGTAGATCAGAACTGCTCCACCTTGATGAATCAAAAGTGTCTTGGAAAATTTCTTTTTCCCTTCTCCTATCTCTCCACCCTCTCTCCTCTCACCTCCCTCTCTCTCCCCCTCCCCACCCCCCACCGCCATCTCACCCACATCCCAAATCCGTCTTGCAAGCTTTCTATCCTCCTCTCCCTTTACCTTCTTACCGTCCGTCGTTTCCTCGAATCCTTCTTGTGACGAAGATTGAACCTCCAAATCCTCTCTTTTTTTTTCTGGTTCCTTCTCGACGAGTAGTTTATGTGGAAGAAAGAAAACTCAAATGAATTAATATACCCTCCCCTCCTCTCTCTCATTCTCCTTCCCACTTCCACCCCCACCCCCACCCCAAATCTGCGTCTCTTGTACTTCTCTACCTCTTCTCTCTAACCCTGTTCTTACCTTGTCGATACTCTGTTGTCTCCTCTCTCTGTCTCAATTAGACACTCGTTCCTCTCTTTTTGTCTCACTCCCTGATGACGACAACTCTCTCTGAAGGTAGACGAAACACCCCTCCTCCTCCTCCTCCTCCTCTCTCCTCCATCACTACTCCTCCTCCTCCTCTTCCTTCTCCTCCTCCTCTATTCTGTTTCTCTTCTCTCTTCCCTTCTTACCTTGTCGAACTCTGTTGTGACGAAGATTAGAATTCGTCTCCTCCGTGTTCCTCCTTGGTGAATAAAGCTGAAGGTAGAAGAAACTCATTCCTCTCTCCTCCTCAACCCTCCTCCTCCCCTCCTCCTCACTCCTCCTCCTCCTCCTCTTCCTCTTCCTCATCCTTCTCCTCCTCACTCTATTCTGTGTTTCTCTTCTCTCTTCCCTTCTTACCTTGTCGAACTCTGTTGTGACGAAGATTAGAATTCGTTCCTCCGTGTTCCTCCTTGGTGAATAATAAAGCTGAAGGTAGAAGAAAAATTCCTCCTCTTCTCCTCTCTCCTCCTCCTCCTCCTCCTCCTCCTCCTCTTCCTCCCCTTCTCCCTCCTCTCTTCTGTTTCTCTCTTCTCTCTCCCTTCTTACCT
>CM065708.1:13623586-13630610 GCA_017654935.2 Phymorhynchus buccinoides | reverse complement strand
GCTGGGAGACCCACATCAGAGCGCACATGACCCCCCACCCCCACCCCCCCCACCCCCCCCCCCCCACACACACACACATACAGTGTGCCCTGTCTTTCTATCCCTTTCAACAATTGCAACACCACCAACAAAAATAAAATAAAATAATGACACAATAATCAAGCATACCATTTCACACCACAACAAACGCTGAACATTTTAAACCAGGTTTACTTTTCTCTGTCTCATACATCATTCATTCCAAAATGGAGAAAAAAAATGTACAGCGGACAATAGGATACAGCCTCATTCTATTTGATGAAAGATTTTTTTTAAATGCACAACATGCGCACAAGGCGCACACACGACACAAACACACTACAATCATTTTGTAAGGTGGAAGCCAGAAGATACAATCACCAAAAAAGTACCATAATTTTTTTTACTATAAGGTGATCATTTTCCCCCCGGACTGAGACCCCTGCGGATTATAGGACTGATCTGTATAGTGAGAAGATTGGTTGACAAAATCTGAATTTGGGTAAAATCTGGGGGATGCGGCCTTATATTGAGTGCACCTTATAGTCCCAACAATATGGTAAAGAAGGGCGTATATCTTCTACTTTTACCCAAACAATCATTCCTACATGTACACATACACAGACACACCTAGCAAGAACTGTCGCTACGTGTTGGAGAGCAGGTGAGGCTAGTGCGTCTGTGGGCCCTTCAACTGTTTCTTTTTTTTACATCAACGCAATAGGAATTGTTCAGAAATCAATTAAGGGGAAGTAATTTCATGGGTGTGTGGGATGATCTCGCCTAATCAATCAGTCAAACAGGGAAGTTACTTACCTTCAGGTAGATCCACCAGCCGTGGCCTCGTGTGTGTGAGGAGACACACAGCATAGTAGAACCGCAGTGCGTAGTTCTAAAGGTGATGTAATTCATATTTTTACGTCCACAGTTTGCAAGTCTATCACTTCTGGAGCAATGGCCAACCCTATTTTTTAAAAACATAGTTTGCAAGTCGCTGATGGCATCCGGCGCGTTTCAAGCTCGACGCCAATCTGCCATGGCTTTGAACCGAGCAAGTCAAGGTAATCAACTCTAATTTCCAAATGCTCTCCCCTAGTTTTCCCCGAAAATCGTTCTCTATTTGTCCAGGCAACACCACAAACAGGATCATTTGTACAGTCGAGATGGTGGCGTCTGCCCCTGCAATGTGAACAGGTGGGCTGCTGGGTGGAAGCACTAGTCCATGACGCCCATCTTGTTGTCAGCGAAGGTGACAGAGGAGCACCTTGACCGTACAATCAGCGGATTTGGCAGGCAGGTCGCGCGTACAACCCAGAAAAAAACAATTGTTATGTATATGTAATAGCAGTATGCATCGCATATCAAAACAATCATGACGCCTCTTGTTTGGGTAAAGATGTGGCGCGAAGCACCTTGACTGGATCTTCAAGCACGATCAGACCAGCCATGATTCTTCTAAGGAGGGACAATTTGCATCATCTCTCAATCTTTTTTCTCGTCAAAAATTGGCAGACGTGAAAATCCAATCAGAGATCCCCTACATAACTCAAGCTTATGTGCAGTACTCGACAAAGACAATTTTAGTTTTTAGATCATAGTTATTTCTTAAGACAATTTATAGAGCGCTTTATACTTATAAGCTCTAAGCGCTTACCAGTCCACTAAAAATAATAACCTTACATATGTGCACAAACATTCCCAATCCTCAGCCCCCTAATCCTTTTTCTTCTAATAACTTATTTGAAATTTTCTCTGAAACCACGCATTTCCCAGATAAATGCCAGCCCTGATGACGATAGTTTCACACACACTGCAAGAAATTGTCGGTCATCCTAGCGCCGTGCCACTGTTTCACAAGATGGAAGGATTCAAATGACCACAAAAACAATACATTAAAAACAAACAAAGCAACATAAAAAAAAGCAAAAACAATCTTACTACAACCTGGGTATTAGTTTACATACCTGTATACTTTGCCATGACACATGACCGGGCAAACAGGCAGGCCAATACCACTAGATGTGGGTATTTTTTTTGTGACCCAGTCTCTCTACGCATCCTTCACTCCGGAATGCGCCGTCGGTTGAAGAATAGTTTAACAGGCCCAACCCCCAGCAGCAACGCATTGTGACAGTGCGAACCCGGCCAGAGTTATGTCCTCTCCCCCCCCCCCCCCCCGCCTCAATACCCCCCCCCCCCAAAGTAACACACCACTTTCCACCCTTACAGAAAGCATAAAATACATAGCCCAAAATTTGAAGCTTTGATTTCTGTCCAGCAGTTCACGAGATACAGCTGAAAACTTTTATACAAACTTCCTTGCACCAGTGATGTCCCTCTCCCTCCCATCCCCCCCCCCCCCCCCCACACACCACCTTTCCACCCTTACAGAACGCATAAAATACATAGCCCAAAATTTGAAGCGATTCTGTTCAGTAGTTCACGAGATAAAGATGAACATCTTATACAAACTCCTTCCCTCCCTTCCTTGCACCATGGTACACCACCACACAGCCAATTTTAATCAAAATCCAAACAGAAGTTTTTAAGATAATCGATACACAGACACTTTGAAGAGATTCTGTTCAGTAGTTCACGAGATACAGCTGAACTTATATGCAAACTTCCTTGCACCATGTGTACCACCACCACACAAAATTTGAAGCGATTATGTTCACTAGTTCACGAAAATAAAGCTGGGGGAAAAATTACATAGCCCAAAGAAGGAAATTTCGGTTTTCAAGGTCAACTTCAAGGTCAAGGTCAGCACGGTGTTGATTAACGAAAGGAAGCTTCCTTTTCAAGCTGTCTACCCCTCTGCCAATTTTAATCAAAAAAATCCAAACAGTAGTTTTTAAGACAATCAATACACAGACAGACACACACACAGACTCACACACAGACACACAAACCGATCGCATTACCTCGGCCTCTGGCCGGGTAACAAACGGAGACCGACAATGAAACAGACACAGACCGACAGACATTATAAGAGAGACAGAGACGAACAAACCGTGAGATTTTTTTTTGAGAGAGACTGACAAACAGGCAGATAGATGCATGGCTCTATAACGTGCTAGACTATCTTCTGTTTCCTTAAAGACCCCCCCACGCCATGGGAGCGTGTCGACAATATCCGCTCTTATGCCCTGGGAGAGATTCCATTAAGATTTCTTACCAGGCTATAAGAGGGAAAAAACACGTGAAACACCATTTTTTTGGATTTTGACATGCGACGTGGTGGGTCTTTAAAAGGCAAAGAAGAGTAAGACAGTTCGTTTTAACGTCCCTCCGACGCTGGAACAGGCACATAATTATTAGGATTAGGTTTCGTACTTTAGAGGTCAGCAGAGAGTGTTCTTCCGTGAAATTGCGGGTTGCTGCACCACCACATTGACGAGACCCCGGTCGCAGCAAGAGGCTCACCACCCACTTTTGTTTGGTTTAGTGTGTGTGTTGACTGATTATGAGGAAGGAAGGGAAGGGGGGAGGGGGGTTAAATTTTTGACCAATTGACAACTTTTTCTTTGTCAATGGGTTTGGTTTAACGTGTGCTAAATGCATGGGCACACGGGATCTCTCGGTTTATCGTCTCATCCGAAATACTCCACGCTTTCAGGAACCGGGGGGCAAAGTGCAAAGTGCAAGGTGAGAGAAAAAATCCTCTGTACCCAAGTTTGAACTCGGGTTTACTTGACACAAAGCTAGCGCGCTACCCACTGTGCCACACTCTACTCTACCACTATAGGACAATTAATACCTATGTAAAGATAGTGGGACGATCCTGGGGGTACTGCAATACCACGTAACCGGGGTCCGGAAGTTTTTAGTTTTGTTCAATTATGAAGATAGTTAATGTTTTAGCAAAAGACTTTATGATGATGCTATTCTGCTTCCGGTCTGAAGCAGACACATATACGAGACATTAGTAGTAGCAGATGGTGGGAACGATCCTGGAGGCAATGCCCGGAGGCAGTGCAACATCAGAAAAGTCCCGAATTTGTTTAACATAACAGATAATATGTATTAAAAAAAAAAGACCTTCCAACTTACGCTTTTAATTAAAATCTGGTTTCAGCATCCTTCAGATCAAGCTAACACTTGAAACTAAAATGGAGTTAAGCCAGGCTGCTTGCTGACAGCCCCAAATGGGAACATCGACTGTATAAGGAGTATAAAATAAAAAAGCGCCACACCTAAAAACCCCACATCCTGTCTGAGCAGGAAATTGAATCAACTGACGTTGCCTGGGACATAGACAAACAACACGGAACCGAAAGACCGACAGATAGCCGGATAGACGGCCGGAAACATTAACAGGCACAAGGACAGATAGACACATAACAAAAAACAACAACACAACACACAACGAAACAAACAAACAAATTAAAAAAGCATCTACCAAGAACATGTCACGGTTAGCTTTTTGGTTGGTTGGATGGTTGGTTTGTAGGTTGGTTGGTTGGTTGGTTGACTACACACGTACACACACACACACACACACACACACACACACACACACAACACACACACACACACACACACATACACACACACACACACACATACACACATACACACAGACACGCACGCACACCCACACACACACACACACACCACACACACACATACCACCCCCCCACCCCCCCACACACACAGAGGCACACACACACACACACACACATACACACACACACCCACACACACACACACACACCCACACACACACACACACACACATCACACGCCACGCCCCCCCCCCCCCCCCCATACACACACACAGAGGCACACACACACAGAGGAACACACACACACACACACACAACACACACAACACACACAGCGCACACACAACACACACACACACATCTCACACGACGAGGTTACGATTTGACGTACAGGTGTGTGGCAGGCTCTTAATTCTATTATGAATAGCGGCCTTATAAGTTCATCTGATCAACCAATCGTATGGCGATAACTGACGGGGTAAAGAAGAGAGAGAGAGAGAGATGATGAGGGAAGATCGAGAAGAGGGAAGAGAAGCGGAGACGAGAACGCACGAGACGAAGAGCGGTAGAAGAGAACGAGAGACCGCGTGAGGAGAGAGAGAGAGAAGGAGGGAGAGAGAGGAGAGAGGAGAGGGAGAGGAGGAGAGGGATAGAAATGAGAGAGAGAGAGGAGAAGGAGACAGAGAGAGAGAGGAGACAGAGGACGAGAGAGAGAGAGAGAGACAGACAGAACAGACAGACAGAGAGGAGAGAGACGACAGCGAGAGAAAGGAGAGCGAGGAGAGAGCGAAACGAGAGAAAGATTAGGAGAGAGAGAGAGACATACAGACGAGGGAGAGGGAGAGAGAGATTTACGAGAGCTAGAGAGAAGATTTCGAGAGAAGAGGAGAGAGAGAGCGAGAAGAGCACGACCAGTGTCAGTCATCAGAGGCTAGCGAGAAGCAGAAACAGAGTGGGTAGTGAGGTACCTTACAACCTGATGATACTTTGCCGTGACACACAGATGACTAGTGCCGTCGTCAGAGGCAGAAAGCAAACAGTGGGTGAATGGGTACATACCTGTGATAGCTTTGCCGTGAGACCACGATAGACAGTGCCGTCATCAGAGGCAGAAGCAAACAGTGGTATTGGCTGTTACGATACTGTATGACTTTGCCGTGGAAACACGAATGACAGATGCCTGTCATCAGAGCGTGAAGCAAACAGTGGGTATTGATTTACATACCTGCGAGTACTTTTGCCGGATAAGATTGATTTTTTTTTTATTTTTTTTTTTTTTTTTTTACGAGAGGTCGCCGAGGAGAGGGTTTTTTTTGACCCTTGTGTACACGACAGAGATTGACGAAGTGACACGTAGAACAGAGGCGATGAGAGAGAGACAGAGAGCGGAGAGAGAGACAGACTAGAGAGAAGAGAGAGAGGGATAGAGACACAGAGGAGAGAGAGTTGAGAAGAAGGAAGCAAACATGCGAGTAAGGTTTACGCATAACGTATGCTAGATGCAGTGACACAACGATGACAGTGCCGTCAGCAGAGGGACTGAAGCAAACAGTGGGTATTGGTTTAACATACACTGAATACTTTGCCCGTGACCCACGATTGGGCCGTGCGTCCTCAGCGGCTGAAGCCCCCAGTGGTATTGGTTGACCCTCCCGTAGTAGACTTTGCGTGACACACGATGGACGAGTGCCGTCCTGTCAGCGGCTGAAGCAAGACCGTGGGAGTGGTTTACATACCTGGATTGAAGCTATTTGCCGGGACCCGACGATGACGCACAGTGCCGTCTCCGCGGTGCAGCACAGAGTGGGTCCATGACGATGCTAGCACCCCTGTCTGTGGCTCGCTTGTGCTGTCTGCCACCGCTTAGTCCAACACCCAGACCTTGCGAGCTTTTTCCGATTGTTGCTTCCTTTTTGGCTGTCTTGCTTCCGACAGAGCTATGCGGAGCGCAGCCTGTCTTTCCCCGTATGTGCGTGTTTTCATGCCCCCTCAACCATAGTTGTGTTGCCGAGGAACCGCGAGCGCTCCACTACTCGGGGTGCCCTTCGCTGCCAGTCCTCGACCCTGACACGCACCGCAGACGCCCTGCATTCGCGAGAGACTATGACGAACCTAGTTAGAAAATGTAAAGTGAATGACCACCATTGGATTCGATGGCATAGGTGCTGTGTCAGAACCATATAGGCATTCGTCCACGGAAGTGTCGTTCCTGTACTAGAAAGAAATCAGTCAATAGGTAATCTCCTGTAAACTTTACACTGGAAAGGGAATTGAGATAGAATGAGCGGTATCAAGAAACGCGGCCGAGACGGGACGGCACGCACGCCGAACGCATGAAAGCACGACGGACGGAGGACGGACGGACGCGACGGACGGTCACGGACGTACGGACGGACGACGGACGGAGGACGACGGACGGAGCCAAAACACTACTTGACCGAAGCTTCCGATCAGGAACTAATAAATATCTTCCCAGACTTTCATCAGTAGAGGGGCAG
>CM065708.1:13613586-13616086 GCA_017654935.2 Phymorhynchus buccinoides | reverse complement strand
AGTATTGCAGTTAAAATGGTATGAGTTGTTCCTGAATTGGTTTCAACTTTGTTGTATCATTTACGCGTTGGACTGTAGAGGGGAAGTATTGCAGTTAAAATGGTATGAGTTGTTCCTGAATTGGTTTCAACTTCGTTGTATCATTTACGCGTTGGACTGTAGAGGGGAAATATTGCAGTTAAAATGGTATGAGTTGTTCCTGAATTGGTTTCAACTTCGTTGTATCATTTACGCGTTGGACTGTAGAGGGGAAGTATTGTTTTTATTTTGATCTTGATGGTTTTTTGCTCCTTTTGTTGCCTGCTTTTTGCTCCTTTTGCTCTATTTGATGTTTGCTGTTTAATTGTTTGTCTATGTTGATAAAGGCGCATTCGCCGAAAAAATCCAGTAGTTTTGTTTTGTCTCTTGTGAATAAAATAACGTCACTTTACACTTGTCGTGTAGTTGTTTGTTTGTTGTAGTATAATTATGATTATCCCCTAAACCGATGGTACAAATTACAGGGTAACTTGTCTTCCACAAAGAGGATTATATGTGTAATGGTCAACCTAGCTCGCCAATTTCACCGCCAGGTGGCAACCAACTCTATGGGGGCTTATCTCGTGATATCTTTAGTTGGGGGTAGAGAGAGAGAGAGAGAGAGGGAGGGACTCCTCTCCCCTCCTCTCTCTCTCTCTTTATCCCCAACTAAGAATATATAGAGGATTAGCCCCACTCGAACGCTATGCCACCTGGCGGTCAAAGCAGCCAGCTAAGTCGCTCATTGTAATCCAGCACCACGAAAGGGACAATATACGTCTGAACACTTCAGACACTTCTCTTTCTAGTGATATAAGAACCATTCTTGTATCTTTTTCTGTCCCAGAGTTATGAGCATTTAACCCTTTCACCGCCAAAGTCGCATTTTAGCACCACAGTGATTTAACCACCTATGTCACTAAAAGGCACAAATTGGGGTCTATTATCCAAAGACCCTATTGTCTTAGTTTTGGGAAGTAAGGATAGACCTTATTTTATATATGTCACAGAAGAATCCCCAATGCTACAGATGGAAATTTTGTTCTCTACCCAGGTAAATTGAATGGGATTGCTTGCCTGAACTATGGCTGGCGGTGAAAGGGTTAAAGTTAGTAGGGTGAGCATCGGCCATTTGGAGAAAGCACAGTCTAAAAGTCTAGCCTAGCATTGACCTACTCGTTTTAAAACACTTATAACACCACTTAGAGTCCATATTAAAGAGTATCCTTTATAAATATGAAAGATAAGATGGTAGAGAACACGAAAATACCCATAACTCAAAATTGACCCCCCAAAATGAGATTTTTGCCTTTGCAAGCCTGTTGTGAGAAACTAGCTTAGCGACGTAATGTCCCTTTCGTGGTGCTGGGTCACAATTGATTTCCAGCTGAGAGGATACAGAATCCCCCCCCCAAAAAAGGAAGAAGAAAAAAGAGTTATGTCTGAAATGGGTCATACAGGTGAACCCTGCTATTGGTTTATTTCTGAAATTGATTTACAAGTCAATCTTTATGGTTTTAGTTGTTGATACAGTTAAAAAGTGTATGAGTTGTTGTTCCCGAAATGGCTGGTACAGGTAGTGTTTGGTTATGATCGAAATGTAAGAGATAACTGAACCATTTCATATTGAAACAAGGATCCTCTGAAGTTGGAGTGTGGCTGCCCACGTGGCGGGGTAATCAAAAACGGTCACACACGTAATGTTCTCATCCCTAGCTGGTGCATTTGTGCTGTAGTTTTCAAGTGCTTCGGCTGTTGGGATGATCCCTGGAGTCTTTAAGCCAGGGTAAGACAACAACAACAACAACAACATTGAAACAAGGAAGTTTAAACTTTTACTCTCTCATATTTTCTGTCAAACGTTTTGTCATATTTTCTGTTTGTTTGTCTTCCTGTGCCTCTGTCCGTTAGTATGTTTGTCTGTCTGTCTGTCTGTTTCTCTCTCTCTCTCTCTCTCTCTCTCTCTCTCTCTCTCTCTCACACACACACACACACACACACACACACACACACACACACACACACACATACACACACACACACACACACACACACACACACACACACACACACACACTCAGTCTCACTTCTCTCCTCTCTCTCTTTGACTCTCTATTTCCGTCTCTGTCTGTCTTTCTCTTAATCTCACCTTTCTCTTATCTCTTTCTTCTCTTTGTCTCTCCGTTTCTGTCTGTCTGTCTGTCTGTCTGTCTCTCAGTCTCACCTCTCTCTCTCTCTCTCTCTCTCTTCTCTCTCTCTCTCTCTCTCTCTCTCTCTTCTCTCTCAATCTCTCTATCTCTCTCTCACTATCTATCTATCTATCTATCTATCTATCTATCTATCTATCTATCTATCTATCTATCTATCTATCTATCTATCTATCTATCTATCTATCTATCTATCTATCTATCCATCTACCTATCTGCCCCCCCCCCCCCTCTCTCTCTCCTCCTGTCTCAATCTCTCTCAACTGTGTATGCGA
>CM065708.1:13601086-13603586 GCA_017654935.2 Phymorhynchus buccinoides | reverse complement strand
TGTATTGTATTGCATTGTATTGTATTGTGATATGTTACGTATATATTGTCTGTAGCTGCTTTCTGGACACTGGACACTGGAAAACTTTATTTGACAAGGATAAAGATTGCTTGTCCATATGAGTGGACCATTTTGTGTTCTATGTCAAAGATGCTGGACTCAATGTGCTACGGTTACTATAGGTAATATGATTTTGTATTGCATTGTATTGCATTGTATTGCATTGCATTGTATTGTTGTATTGTATTGTCTATTGTATTGTATTGTATTGTATTGTATTGTATTGTATTGTATTGTATTGTATTGTATTGCATTGCATATTGCATTGTATTGTATTGTATTGTATTGTATTGTATTGTGCATTGTATTGTATTGTATTGTATTGTATTGTATTGTATTGTATTGCATTGTATTGCATTGTATTGTATTGTATTGTATTGTATTGTATTGTATTGTATTGTATTGTATTGTATTGTATTGTATTGTATTGTATTGCATTGTATTGTATTGCATTGTATTGTATTGTATTGTATTGTATTGTATTGCATATTGTATTGTCATACGTTCCGTATCTATTGTCTGTAGCTGTTTGTCCGTGGGAGTGGACCATTTCGTGTTCTATGCCAAAGACGCTGACCCAATGTGTTACGGTTACTACAGGACGGTGTAAATTGTGCTGCTTTTGTAAGAATTGTTGTGTTATTTTGTGTTAATGGCAGAGATGAGAGACTGTTTCAGATAAATTTGCCCGTGAGACGAATACTAGACTTTTGTACGCTAGTTCCCCCACCTGGGGAAGTTCTGTGACTGTAATTTCCTCTATTTCATGAGATCTCTTTGGGTGGGCCTTCTTACCCGCCCATTCGCTCATCTACTATCGTCTTCCCCTACTTACAGTCCATTCTCCTGTCTTTTTTTGCTTTTGTAAACACTTGTTGTGTTATTTTTCCTTAATGGCAGAGATGAGAGACTTGTTGGGCCTAACTAATTCGAGTCCCCCGTGGGCATACCGGCAGCATGACGCATCTTTTGTATAATTGACCCCCAGCTGCCTGAGCGAAGAATAATAATAATTGTAATAATAATAATAATAATAATAATAATAATAATAATAATAATGCCAGTTCATTTATATAGCGCTGTACCTCAGATGATCCCAAAGCGCTTTACAATCAATTATTCATCAACAGATCTTTTTTTTTTCAACAAACAACAACAAAAAACATTCAAGAGTGACACCAACCACCAACAGCGCATATACAAAGCAACTATCTCTAACTCTCTTAGTTCACACACACACACACACACACGCACACACACGCATCTGCACACACACATACACACACACACAGGAAAACACACCACGACACGATCGCACGCACGAACAAGAAGACGCACACAACACAGACACAGAACACACACACACAAACACACACACAACACACACACACACACACACACACACCACACACACACACACACCACACACACAAGAAACACACAATTGACGCCAAGTTCATACCCCATCACGAACTAAGCCACAGCAACTGAGCCGCATGGACTGACCACATACACCAACACGCATACACAAACACCCTCACACAAAAACGTACGCACGCAGACAGAACACAGACACGCACACAAACACACACATGAGTGCACACACAACCCACAAAACCAAAATACACACAAGCACACATTCATGCTCACACACAACACACAAGACACACACACAAGAAGAACAGACACAACAAGACACACACACACACACAACACACACACACACACACACACACACACACACACACAACACACAAGAAGACACACACACACAACAAGACACACAGAAGACACACGCACACACACACACGCACCACAAAACACAGCACAAACCTCTTAAAGATCTTCCCTCACGTGCACACAACGATAGACAACTGATCAAATATTTAAGGGCGAGCAGGAAAAAGATGAAGAAGAAGAAGAAGAAGAAGAAGAAGAACAAGAAGAAGAAGAAGAAGAAGAAGAAGAAGAAGATAATCGAGTTCTTCAGTCAACCCTGAATTCCTTCCATTCAGAGGCCGGGCCACAGCCATGAAATGACTTCCGGATAGGTTTATATATTTGTTTTTTGTGTGTGTAAAATAAAGGTTTCTTTGTTTGTTTGCTCGATCGCATGTTTTTTTTTAAAACTTTGCAGACGTTGGAGGAGCTAGGGGTCGCCGAGGTTCACCCCTGGAACCTCCACCTGCCTGCTGGGAAGACCGTCTTCTACTCGGCAGAGTTCTCCTCGCTGCAGGAGTGTTTGTACCGACAACTGAGCAGCTCCAGGTCCGTATCTGTGAGGATTATAGTAATCTGCTATATTGAACTGCGATGGAAAACAATCAAACGAAATAACACCAACAGTTTCAGCAATCCGTTAACCCTTTCACCGCCAGCCATTTTTTCAGCCCAAAAATTGCCATTAAATTTACCTGGGTAGAGAACGAAATCCATCTGC
>CM065708.1:13551086-13581086 GCA_017654935.2 Phymorhynchus buccinoides | reverse complement strand
AGAGAGAGAGACGAGAGAGAGCGATAGGAGGAGAGGAGTAGAGGAGAACTGAGAGAGGAGGAGTGAGAGATAAGAGGGAGGGGGAGGACGAGAGAGAGAGAACAGGGACAGAAGAGAGATCGATTTGGGAGATAGGAGTGGAAGAGACTGGTGGATGAGGGAGGACTTGGAGAGAGAGAAGAAAAAGAGGGAGATAGGAGACGGGAGGGACGTGGGGGTAGCGAGAGAGCGGAGAGGCGGAGAAGACAGAGAGACGATGAGACGAGGAGAGAGAGGGGAAGAGAGGGAGAGGAGGAGTGGGAGAGAAGAGGGAGTGAGAGAGGGGAAGAGAGAGCAGGGGAGAGTTTTGGCGAGAGAGAGAGAGAGAGAGGAACGAGCGAGAGTGATGCTGAGGAGAGAGAGAGAGGGATGGGGATGAGGAGGAGGAGGAGGGAGAGCCAGAGATGAGAAGATTGGGAGGAGGAGATGAGAGAGAGAGGAGAGAATGAGGGCAGAGAGAGGGAAAGGGAGGAGGAGAGAGCCGAGAGGAGGGGGAGAGATGAGAGAGGAGAGGATGAGGAGGAACGACATCTAGGATGTAGAGGAAGAGATGAGAAGAGAGAAGAACGAAGAGAGGAGGGAGAGTAGAGAAGAGATCCGAGAGAGAGGAGCGAGAGGGGAGGAGAGGAGAGATCGACGAGAGAGAGAAGGATGGAATGAGGGGAGAGGGGGAGAAGGAAGTGAATAGAGAGGAGGCGGGGAGAGAGGGAGAGAGAGAGAAAAAGAAATGAGATAGAGAGAAAATGGAGAGGAGAGAGAGAGAGAGAGAGGAGAGAGGAGAGATAAGGGATCGAGAGAGAGAGATGAGGACGAGGAGAGAGTAGGAGAGATATGAGGAGAGAGGGAGAGAGGAGAGAGAGAGAGGAGGAGGAGGAGAGAGGGGAGGAAGAGAGAGAGGGCCGAGGGAGAGAGAGGGAGAGAGAGTAGAGAGGAGGGGAGGAGGGAGGGCAGGAGGGAGAGGAGAGAGAGAGAGGAGAGAGCGGGAAAGGGAGAGGTGAGGGAGAACACTCTTTGAGAGGAGACGAGAGAGAGAGAGAGAGAGAGAGGAGAGGGAGATAGAGTGAGAGAGGAGTGAGAGAGATGAGGGAGAGGGAGAGGAGACTGGAGGGGGAGGGAGGAGAGAGAGAGAGAGAGATAGAGAGAGAGAGAAAGAGATGAGAGAAAGGAGGGAGGAGAGAGATGAGCCTAGGGAGGGAGAGAGCGAGGAAGGAGAGCGAGGGAGAGAGAGGTGAGAGCTGAGGGGGGAGGGCGAAGGGGAGGGGAGGAGGAGAGAGAGAGAGAGAGAGAGAGGAGAGAGAGAGAGAGCGAGAGTGAGAGTGAGGACGAAGAAGAGGAGGAGAGAGATGAGAGGAGAGAAGAGACGGAGAGGAGGACGAGGAGAGAGAGAGAGACGAGAAGATGAGGAGAGGAGAGGGAGGAGATGAGGAGGGGACGAGGAGGCGGGAGGTGAGAGAGGGGGAGAGAGCGAGAGAGGGAGCGGAGGAGGAGAGACGAGGAGAGAGGAGGAGAGAGAGGAGATTGAGAGAGAGGGAGAGGGAGGAGTGAGAGAGAGGGGAGAGAGACGAGAAGGAGAGAGATGGAGCTAGAGGAGAGGAGGGAGGAGAGAGAGATGGAATGAGAGAGAGAGAGGGGGGGAGTGATGAGAGAGCCGAGAGAGAGAGTTAGAGAGATGATCGAGAGAGTGAGAGAGGAGAGTGAGGGGAAGAGGGCGGAGCAGGGGAGAGACAGAGAAGACCGAGGAGAGAGGGTGGGGAGTGGAAGCGAGATGAGAGAGAGAGAGACGATGATGAGAGAAGGGAGCGAGGAGAGAGAGAGGGGGGTGAGCGAGACCGAGGAGAGACAGAGAGAGAGTGAGAGAGAGAGAGAGGATGAGAGGGGGATAGGGAGGGAGAGAGAGAGAGAGGAAGGGGGGGGGAGAGAGAGAGAGAGAGAGAAGAGACGAGAGAGAGAGGGGGCGGAAGTAGACGGAGCGGAGAGAGATGAGAGAGTGGGGAGAGAGAGAGAGATAGAGGGAGAGAGCGAGAGGGGGGGGGGGTGAGACGAGAGGTGTGGGGGGAGAGAGAGAACGAGGAGACGGAGACACTGACCATCCGTTAGACTGAGGAGCCGAAGCTACGGGGATTGGTGAGAGCCGTGAAGAGCGCGAGAACGCGTAAGGGACGAGGAGCCGACCATGACTGAGGGAAGAATGGTGGTGACGGAGGGATGTCTCGGCTGACGTGGTGGGGATTGGACCTCCGCGAAGCCGGGGAGATGACTGATGACTTTAGAGATGAGAGAGAGATGAGCGAGGAGACCTGAGGGCGAGAGATAGAGAGAGAGTGTGTGGGAGAGAGAGGGAGGGAGTGAGAGGACTGAGAGAGAGAGCGAGGGCGACGGAGAGAGAGATGAGAGAGAGAGGTTTGGAATGAGGAGGGGAGGAGATGAGAGAGAGAGGCTGAGATGACGGATGAGGAGAGATGAGAGGAGAGAGAGAGACCTGAGGTTAGGACGATGAGATTTAGACAGAGCGATGGAGAGAACGAGAAGGATTGAGAGAGGGGGGAGGGGATAAGGGGAGAGGCATTGAGAGGGGAGGTGTGGTGTTCTACTCCTTTTCTCATCTGAACCTTAGCTTTATTCTTATAATTTGTCATGCTTATGCTCGATGTTTGCTTTCTCATAATTATTATTAAGTACTAAACTTTGTTTTCTTCAAGTGGTACAACGTAACCAAAATTCCTCCGCAACTGAGCAAAATAATCCCCACCAGTGTTATGCCACCTTCCCCAACAACCTCACAACGCAAACCACCGTTTAACAACAACAACAACGACAACAACAACAACAACAACAACAACAACAAAGAGACTCTCCCCCTCCTGGCTAAAATCCTTCACTGGGAGGGCGCTCCGCTAAGGAAAGGTCACCCTCAATGGCAGAGCGTGGACAACAACGAGTTGTCGGCCTTCGTTTATGGCGCCCATTTCGACGACGTGGATGATCCGCCCTTGATCCGTGTCGTGGGCCTCGCTCGCTCCCCTCTACCTTACCACAATGTGACGTGTCATCTATACTATTACGACTACGGCAGCCATGACACTTCCGGTGGTGCGGGTGTCGTCGTCAGTCGCGTTTCCGGTACGCTCCATCTTCAGTCTGATAAAGAAATGTACAGGTACGTAAGTTTGTTTGTTTGTCTGTCTGTTTGTTTGTTTCAGTGATGTTGTGTACTGTATAAAGGTGAGAAAGGTGGCCGAGTGGTTAAGACGTTCGCCTGCCAAATGCAATGCGTGACTCACTGCAGCGTGAGTGACCCGGGTTCGAATCCCGGCCTCCTCGCCCTTTCTTTCTAGTTTGACAGGAAAATCGAACTGAACGTCGTGTCCTGCGGATGGGGACTTAAAGCTAGTCTGACCCGTGCGCTTTACGCACGAAAAAAATCCCACGGCAGTTGAAAGTCGGTAAGAGAGAGAGAGAGAGAGAGCAGCCCGAATTTCACAGAGATAAGTCTCTTTGACTAGAATATACTAAATATAAAAATACCAAATTAACTTCTCGTGCTGCCTAGTGCCCTTACTTTGATTTGTTGAATCTGTTTTGTCGGTTTCTATCTTTCTGTTTGTTTGTTTGTAACATTCTGTTGTTGTTTATTCATATATTTATTTGTTTGTTTTTGTTTCTTTCTTCCTATCCGTGTTTTGTTTTTTGGTCTCGTGAAAATAGTTCCCCCACCTTCTGGAAGTTCTGTGCTTGTAACTTCCTCTAATCTGCCACTCTCTTTGACTCCGCCTTTTCCCTTCGCTTCCTATCATCTACTGTCTTTCTGACATATCGGCCCATTCTCCTGCCTTTAAAAAAAAAAATCCAAATATATTTTTCTCCTTTGAGCTCCTCCGAAATCAGAATGTGTCGGCTGTACGCGGCAGCCCGGAGACCAGTGAAAACTGAACACCGAACACATATGTACCTTACCCATTATGGCCATATGGCATGAGAACGCAGAAGAAGAAGAAGAAGATGTTTCTTTGTTCCTGGTTTCCACAATTTTATTTCCATGTACCCCCCAAGTGTTTTTTTGGAATAAATCAATTTTGAATCTTGGAAGTTTGAAAAACGGATTTCTCATGCGCTTCTCGTTCAAACTTATTTGGGTGGGTTTTTTTCCAGAATAGGTTATGATTATGCATATTGGTGGGCTTGTTGTTTGTGGCTCAAGCCACAAACCTATA
The DNA here is from genome assembly GCA_017654935.2 of Phymorhynchus buccinoides. Classification (NCBI taxonomy): domain Eukaryota; kingdom Metazoa; phylum Mollusca; class Gastropoda; order Neogastropoda; family Raphitomidae; genus Phymorhynchus; species Phymorhynchus buccinoides. The sequence goes on along the minus strand of CM065708.1, from coordinate 13,576,836 downwards.
ACTCACTTTGTCGGTCGGTCTGTCTGTCTGTCTGTCGGTCCAAAATTGTCGCACATTTTGACAAAATTGTCGCACTTGAAATCGAGGCTACACTTCAAAATACTTGAGGCCGCTCTTTAAAATGATGTATTTTAAAAGCGTACAAAATAATAAACATACGTAATACAGACACTACAACAGACACGACGAGTATGCGGTGCTTCTTTTGATGAGTATAAGTAGGATACACAGTTTTAAATGTTTTCCAAAAGTTATAAAAAGTTACGAAATGGTGCAGAGATAACATTCTGGTTTACAGATTAAAATTATTGAAAAGCCAGGGGAGGTGACTCATGATTGGAGTGGTAAAAATAGACCGCGTGCCACAAACTATTGCGATTTCGCGCTTGTTTTTCTACGCAAGTAAAAATTCAAAACTGGAATGATTCCTGTGTTTATATAGGCCTACCCTTCTCGAAAATTCTCCAGAAGCAGAGACCCCCATTTTCTTGGTTCCTACCGGTACTCTCCCTGATGATTAATAATCATCATAATTGTCGAACTTCAAATAATTGATAATAAGCCAAAATCATCAACAAATATTCCGATTCTGTTTTCTGAATATCCATACAATAATATTATCTCAACTCTACCTCATGGAAGCGTGCGGTCAACTAGTTGTGCAAGGATTTCTTTGTATATGTTACAGCAAATTTACAAAACCAGGCAGTTTGCAAATGTCGTAAAATTTTCAGGGAATTTGAAAGTTTCCTGTTTCACTCAGGTATTTTGCAAATTTCCTTAATTTTTCAGAAATTTTGCCTCATTTGGAGGTCCAGGAAATTTGCAAATTGACTGAAATAACCATTTGACTGTATTTGGGTTTCGTCGTCCACTCACAATTGTCGTAAGTGATGACAGCCTTGAAGAAGCTTAGGTTCGGTTCGGCTGGGTTGTCATTATATTACCAAACATTTGGGGGGTTTTCTGTTTCAGATATAGGGCAGCTTACGTGGAATGTCCCTTAGTGAACCTTGACCCCAGTCGCCGGCTGCCTCACGCCGTGTCTATCAGCAAAATGAGAGACAGAGACCTCGGCGATTACGCGACTGGAGGGAGAGACGGAGACGGAGACGCTTCCTATGACGCAAGTAGGGAGAGAGACAGATACATGTTTATTGACGACGACGACGACGACACGGTTATTAGTAGAGAAAGGCGCTGGGATAGTAGTAGTACCAATGACGCGAGAAAAGAGAAGGGCAGAGACTTCAGTAACTACATGATCATCAACTACGATTCTCAGCAGCAGCAGCAGCATCAACAACATCATCATCAGCAGCAGCAACAGCAGCAACAAACTACGCGGAGATGGAACGTCACTCGCTGTTTCCCTCCCATTTTCGGAGGGTTGGACAACCCCCACAGTCTTGCGGAAATGGTGGCTCTCAGTGTGGCTTTGGGGGTGGACCACTTCGTTTTCTACGTGAAAGACGTTGGGCGTGACATGTTGAAAATGCTGCAGGTAGATTGCGTTGTTGTTGTTGTTGTGCGTGTGCGTGTGTGTGTGTGTGTGTGTGTGTGTGCGTGTGTGTGTGTGTGTGTGTGTGTGTGCGTGTGCGTGCGTAGCGTGTGTGTGTGTGTGCGTGCGTGCGCGTGTGTGCGTGTGTGTGCATGCGTGCGTGCATATATATGTGTGTGTGCGCGTGCGTGCGTGTGTGCGCGCGCTGAGAGTGATATGTTCTGTACTGTACGATATTTGCACTGTACTTTTTTTTTATACCGTATTCTTCTTCTGTCACAGGTGATGGAAGAGCAAGGCCTAGCAGAGGTTCACCCTTGGAACCTGCAGATGAGGCGTGGTGTGGGGAAGGAGTTGGGGCAGGAGGCGGGGCAGGTCCGGGGGCTGGGCATGCACTACCAGGGGCAGTACCCGGCATGTCAGGACTGCCTGGCCCGGCACCTCCACAGTTCCAGGTTCATCATCTTTGGCGACCTGGACGAACTGTTCGTGCCCAGGAAACATCGGTCTTTGGTGACTGTTTTGACTGAAGTTTTTTATCAGGTGGGAAATAGCAGTAAGTAGTAGTAGTAATAGTAGTATTAGTAGTAGTAGTGGTAGTAGTAGTAACTGTCCAGTAGTAGTAGTAGTAGTAGTAGTAGTAGTAACTGTCCAGTAGTAGTAGTAGTAGTAGTAGTAGTAGTAGTAGTAGTAGTAGTAGTAGTAGTAGTAGTAGTAGCAGCAGCAGCAACAGCATTAGAAGTAGTAGGCCTAGTAATACTAGAGAGAGCTCCAGATCAATAGACGATTTTCGGAAAACAAAACTAGGGGGGAGCACTTCGTGAAAATTAGAGTTGATTGCCTCGACTTACTTGGTCAAAACCATAGCAACATGGTGGCATGGCGTCGAAGCTTGAAACCGCAGGATGCCACTCAGCGACTTGCAAACATTGTTTTAGAAAAATGAGGGGCGGCCAGTATCCACAAACTGAGAGAACTTGCAAAATGTGACGTCAAAATATGAATGACATCAATTTTAGACTGACGCATGGGTGTTCTAAGTGATGTAAGCCTACTCAAACACACGAGGCGAGAGCTGGGGATCTACCTGAAGGCAGAGTAGCTTCCCCTGTTTGACCGATTGAATTAGGCAAGATCACTCCCGCACACCATGAAATTACTCCCCTTAGTTATTTCTGAACAATTCCTATTGTCGTTTGAGGTCTGAACAATCTGTTTGTGCCCATTGTTCTTTGCTGCCTGTCTGGTTGAAGTCTTCAGTTGATAAGGCAAGTAGGGGAAGACGGGGTAAAAAGCGCATGGGCGGGTAAGAAGCCCACCCCAATTATCTCGTGAAATGAAGCAAATTTCAGTCTCATTTTGCCCATGAGACGAGCGTTAATGTCTAGCATTCGTCTCATGGGCAAATTTGACTGACATTTTCTTTATTTCATGAGATAATTGGGGTGGGCTTCTTACCCGCCCATGCGCGTTTTACCCCCGTCTTCCCCTACGTGGAAGCCTTTTAACCCTTTCACCGCCAAAGTCGCATTTTAGCACCACAGTGATTTAACACCTATGTCACTAAAAGGCATCAAACTGGGGTCCATTATCCAAAGACCCTATTGTCTTAGTTTGGGGAAGTAAGGATAGACCTTATTTTATGTATGTCACAGAAGAATCCCCAATACTGCAGATGGATTTTGTTCTCTACCCAGGTAAATGTAATGGACATTTTGGGCTGAAATATGGCTGGCGGTGAAAGGGTTAAGAGTACCAGTACCAATAGGCAGCAGCAGCAGCAGTGGTAGTAGTAAGATCTAGTCTAGATTCTCATCTTTCGAACTGAGATATTCATCGCAGATTCCATAGTTTGAATCTTTAACCCTTTCACCGCCAGCCATATTTCAGCCAAACATTGGTTTTAACCCTTTCACCGCCAAAGTCGCATTTTTATCACCACAGAGATTTAACACCTATGTCACTAAAAGGCATCAAATCGGGGTCTATTATCCAAAGACCCTATTGTCTTAGTTTTGAGAAGTAAGGGTAGACCTTATTTTATATATATGTCACAGAAGAATCCACAATACTGCAGATGGATTTTGTTCTCTACCCAGGTAATTTTGATGGACAATTTTGGCTGAAATATGGCTGGCGGCGAAAGGGTTAAATTACCTGGGTAGAGAACAAAATCTACAGTGGGGATTCTTCTGTGACATATAATATAAAATAAGGTATATCCTTACTTCCCCAAACTAAGACTATAGGGTCTTTGGATAATAGACCCTATTTTGATGCCTTTTAGTGACATAGGTGTTAAAACCCTTTCAACGCTAGCCATTCCTCGGCCAGAATTTACCATTAAACTTACCAGGGTAGAGAAAAGATTGTGTCTGCAATATTGGGGATTCCTCTATGACATGCATAAAATAGGGCCTGTCCTTACCTCCCAAAATTAAGAACATAAGGTCACTGGATAACAGACCCTCATTTGATGCCTTTTAGTGACATGGGTGTTAAATCATTGTGGTGCCAAGAGGCGACAGTGGCGACGAAAGGGTTTTTAAATCACTGTGGTGCTAAAATGCGACGTTGGCGGTGAAAGGGTTAAAGAAGAAACAAGTAATTAAATTTATGCATAAAACGTATTTAAATATAATTTGGACTACACTTCCTGTTCCGACAGAGACCAGAGTGCGGCGCCTTCCTGTTCCGTCACGTGATGTTCTCCTTGGAGAAAAAGGAAGGGGGACAACCCCATTCCGCGGAAACAGAGAAAGGGGAACAACCACGCAACGTCAACTCACAGAAAGGGAAACAATCGCATCGTGCTAAGAGAGAGGAAAGGAGACTTCACGACAAAACGGAGAAAGATGAACATTTCCTACCTCCCAGCGTAAAGACTGATAAAGGGAAGCAATCCCTTAGCGTGAAGGAAGAGGAAGTTGGACTTTTTCTACCTCCCAGCCTGAAAACGGAGCAAGGGAAGCAACCTCTGCCTTACAGCAGTGAGAACTCTGCAGATTTGCCTGCCAGCAGTGTGCGGTTGACGGCTCTGAGTAACGTGATGAGGGAGGTTGCTCCGTGGAACATTCGCTCCAAGCCTGTTGTCGATCCACGCAAAGTGCTCACTTTGGGTGTTCACGCTGTGAGGACGTATCGGAAAGGTTAGAGAGACAGAGATATATGGAGAGAGAGAGAGAGAGAGAGAGAGAGAGAGAGAGAGAGAGAGAGAGAGAGAGAGAGAGAGAGAGAGATCTCAATTCAGTTCAAACAATTTTAATGAATAGGCCTTCTGCCCGTATCATGGTGTCTCTCAGTGCAGCTATGGGGGTGGACCACTTCGTCTTTTATGTGAAAGGCGCTGGGCGTGACATGTTGAAAATGCTGCAGGTAGATTGCGTCGTGTATGTGTGTGTGTTGCGTGTATATGTGTATGTGTAAGCGCGCGTACGTGTGTACATGCCATGTGTAAATGTGACCGCACTTGTGCAGGTATGCTCGCGCGCCTGTGTGTGTGTCTGTGTGTGCATGCGCGCGTGCGCGCGTGTGTGTATCCTGCATGATGTGTGTCGGCGTGTGTGCGCTTACGTGAACGCCTGTGCCCACAGGCCTACATTGCATACGTAATTATATTGATCTGTCTGTATTACACAAAGTTGGTTGGTTGGTTGAGTGGAGGTTTTACGTCCGCATGGCGGAAAGCCCTTAGGGACAGAAAGTGTAGGGTAAGACGGGGTAAGCATCCCATGGGCGGGAAAGAAGCCCATGCCAATTATCTCATGAAATAAAGAAAATTCAGTCACATTTTGCCCATGAGACGAGTGTTAATGCTTAGCATTCGTCTTATGGGCAAATTGGACTGAAATTGTCTTTATTTCATGAGATAATTGGCATGGGTTTCTTACCCGCCCATGGGCTTTTTACCCCCGTCTTCCCCTACGCGTGCAGGTTTTATACAGTGCTGGCTAGACCATGAGGAAGGAATGGTGCATCATTGCAGACGTGTCTGTCTGTGTGTTTGCGTGCGTTTGCCTGTAGCCTCGTGTATGTATGTGTGTGTGCGCGCGCGCGTGCACATGCGCGTTTGTGCATGTGCAAGCATATAGTTTTCTGTCTGTATGTTATCATGTGCAGGATTCATTCAGTGTTGGCTCGACCCTGAAGAAGCAGTGATGCACCACTACAGAAAAGGCTCCAAGGGCAGATCACCCAGGCTGATCAGCGACACCTATCTGTATCACTACGCCCCGGAATCCATCCGCACGATGGTCGATCTGTTACGGCATTTTAATCGCACTGTGTCCAAACCTTATCCTTAACATAATAAATAATTATATATATATATATATACATACATAACAAAACAACCCTGATCGTTTCTTTTGCTTTGTGATTCTTAATGTTTTCTTTTCCTTTCTTTCTTTGATTTGAGACTCGATCTTCACACACATTAATTTATTCATTTATTTTGATTCTTCATTCGCATTCCATCTAATTTACATATCTGATAATGTGGGTTTTTTCTTTCTTGTGCATTATTGCAAATTTCCTGGACCTCCTGAAAATTTTAGGAAATTTGCAAAATCCCTGAGTGAAACAGGAAATTTGCAAATTCCCTCAAAGAGAGAGAGAGAGAGAGAGAGAGAGAGAGAGAGAGAGAGAGAGAGAGAGAGAGAGAGAGAGAGAGAGAGAGAGAGACAATTTCTCTCTCAATTTCCATAAAGAGGGCTAATTTAGAATCTGATGAGGTTGGAAGTTCGTTCACAGTCAAAGTAAAGTTATCTTTGCCAGGGTTGTTATGTTTTGTTTGCCCCCCCCCCCCCCTCTCTCTCTCTCTCTCTCTCTCTCTCTCTCTCTCTCTCTCTCTCTCTCTCTCTCTCTCTCTCCGTATTTTCGCTTATAATGGAATTCTTTGCTGATGATTTGTTGTCATTGTTCCTTTTGTAACCCCCTCCCCTCTGACATAGGCAGAAGGCCTGGATCAGTAAACTTTGTGAATTGTGTGAATCTCTCTCTCCCTCCCTCTCTCTCTGTCTCTCTAACTCACTGTCTTTCACGCCCCCCCCCCCCCCCCCCCCCCCCCCCCCCCCCCCCATCTTAATCCATATCACATTTACTCCATTACTTTAGTTCTTAATCACACAAACAAAATAACCCTCTCACTGACAATTTATCGCAATCATTTTGTACAATCCCTTATTCTATCGCCAACTCACACACACACACACACACACACACACACACACATAGCCTACACACACACACACACACACACACACACACACACACACACACACATACACGCACGCACTCTACGTATACATCTACATTAGGGTACTAGCAATCTGTATTCTAAGTTTGAAGCACATCAGTCACACAGTTAGTCTAAAACAATTGATACTCACAAAAAACAGATATTTTACTCTACTATGTAAATAACGGTCAAACAGACACAATAAGCAACTCGATCCAAACTGTTGTAATGACTTTTTAAGAACTAGGGATATGTACCATTTAAGAAATCCACATTAGAAAATGCCACTCGTTTGATACCACAGATTTCTTTAAACTGTGGTCAATTAACAATAAAGAAGGAAAATGTGACCGTTATCTGGCCGTTATCAACCGTCATTTAAACCAATTCCGTAGCTACATTTATTTAATTTTACGGTAAATCCTATTTGACATCTTTTGATGCAAACAAATGTAAAATTGTCCCAATACATATTTCACATAATCAACAATACAAACATTCCATCGCATTGGATTTTGTGGTCGTTAAAAACCGTTGTTTATACACATTCTTTGCAAGTGGCACTAAAACATTCAAAGAGGCCGAGATTCAGCACATATCCATCCAAACAGGTTAAAAATCGACCATGTACTTTCCGAGATATTACACCACAAAGATTTTTCCGTTTTTGACGGTTAAATCCGTTACTGTTTAATTTGAGGCAAAATAGCATCACCGACATAATCTTTGATACGTGGGGAATTATTCTGCCAATTTTCATGTTGATAGGTTAGATGGTCTGCAATTTACAGTCATTGTCCGTCACCAAAGGTAACGGACTTTGCGATGGGCTGGTTTGTATTTATTTTTTATTTTTTTATTTCTGTCTGTCCCAAGGATATCTCCCGAACCGCTTGACCGAATCGCGTCAAATTTTGTGTGTGAGGTGTGCCTCCTTAATAGGAAGAGATCGGCGCAAACCATTTTGCCGTCGTGACCTTGACCTTGACGTACGACCTTGAAAACAGAAAATCTATTTTTAGCCATATCTCGGGCACCGATCAACATAGGATGTTGAAACTTGGTATGAAGGTGGTTTGGCTTATGCCCGTTCTGATGATGGCATACCGATCAAGGTCAAGGTCAAAAAGATCGCTGGAGCCTGAAAATCGGAGGGTCATTTTTTTCTCCTTCTGTCTGTCCCAAGGATATCTTTCGAACGGGTTGACAGAATCACGTCAAATTTTGTGTGCTGGTGTGTCACCATGAGAGGAAGGCATCCGCGCAAACCATATTGCCGTCGTGACCTTGACCTTGGCGTACGACCTTGAAAACCGAAAATCTTTCAGGGTCCATAACTCCCACACCGTTAGTGTTAGAGTCTTCAAATTTGGCATGAAGGTACTTTGGCTTATGCCCGTTCTGATGGTGGCATACCGATCAAGGTCAAGGTCACGGTCCGGGCGATCAGTAGGCCTTGAAAGTGGTAGGGGTCTACACATTGGGTTTTAAGCCATATTTTCCACATTCGTACTTGACAGAAGCGCTTCAGATTGTGTGTGGTACTGTATACCCTAGAGAAGAAAACATCCGAGCATAAATTATCACCATGCTGACCTTGACCTTGAAGTGTGACCTTGAAAACCGAAATTTCCTTCTTTGCGCTATATGTTTCTTCTTCAAGCTGTATCATTTAGGATTGTAGCATGACGTATAGAGGCATCGATAGTGCCAATGTCACATATAATAATTAAATAATTATAACATAAAATGAATGGTGGAAAAGCGTCTGATTAATCATTTCGCTTAAGAACATCGTGTAGATTATCTGAGTGCAAATTCTACCGTTTGAATTTAAATTTGGCTTGTTCAGTGTAAACAATCACCATTGCTTTTATTTTTTGTGCTATTTTTTCCGCTAATTTTGAAAGGGAGATAATTATTGCCTTGTAATACATAGTTATACACCTTTATTTTTCGATCTGCATTTTCATACGTGTATTGGCAATCCGTATGCAAAGTTTGAAGCAAATTGATCAGCTAGGTACATTAGAACAACTGATTTATCCCATAAACCCAAATAATTTACTGTTTTGCACCACTATTTAAATAACGGTCAAAAACGCTTAATAAGCTACTCGACCCAAGCTGCTTTCATGACTTTTTATTATCTAGAGACATGTACCATTTCAAAAATCCACATTAGAAATTGCCACTATGTTGGCCAATGTGGCGGTACCATAGCCGATGAGGTTTAACCAAGGCATGGCTACCGCTACACCTATCTATATTGTTAAAAACTCGGGACTTTACTGGTGTTGCACTGCCTCCGGGCATTGCAGCCAGTATTGTTCCCAACATGTTTGTATTTACAAATGTCCCATATGTGTCTATGACCGAGAGGACGTAAAACATCATTTTCATCATTGATAGCAGCACGAAGCTTTATACTTAACTAACGTGGCCGGTGAGGTTTAACCGAGGCGTGGTTACTGCTACACTTATTTGTATTGTTAAAAATTCGGGACTTTACTGGTGTTGCACTGCCTCCAGATCGTTCCCACCATCTTTGTATCTACAAATGTCCCATATGTGTCTGTTTTAGACGAGAGGACGTAAAGCACAATTTTTCATTCAGAAATTGCCACTCACACCAAACTGCATGGTTTATGGAGAACTAGGACAGTATCCTATAGAGATTCAAGCAAAGAGCATAATGCTGTGTTATTGGTTTAAACTTGTGAATGACGTTAATCAGTCTAAATTTTCTTGCATAATGTATCGTTTTATGTTACATCTGTATGGAGAGAACAAACATCTGTCACCTTTCTTAGTGTGTGTTAATACTTTATTGAATAACCTAGGAATGACTGGTTTTTGGACTCAGCAAACCCATCCTAACATATCACTAAACTGGTTTAAGTCCAAAGTGTTACGTTCTTTGAAAGATCAATTTATTCAACATTGGTATTCACAATTAAATGAAAAGCAAATTTTCAGTAATTACATACTATATAAGGACGTTTTTTATATTGAAAATTATTTAAAAGCTTCACCCGAAAATTTGGCCATTTTGTTTGTTAAATTTAGAACATTAAACCATAAACTACCAATTCAAACAGGTAGGATTCAAAACATCCCACACAACGAACGATTCTGTCCTAAGTGCGAACACCGTGTGTTGGGAGACGAATTCCATTACATCTTTGAATGCCAAGCCTTCCAAGAACCAAGGAAACTATATTTGCCAAACTTTTGCCAGAAAAGACCAAATATTATTCAGTTTCATTCTCTATTCCAAACAACAAATACAAAAAATCCTCATTCGCTTAATTAGTTTCATTAAGATAATTGTAAAAGATTTCTAAGACCTTTCTTTATTTTTTTAGGCTTTAAACCCTTCCACTTAGGTAAGCTAAATGGTATTTTAAAACAAATATTGTGTCCATGCAGTGTTCTTTTTTTTCTGTAGTTACTGGGGGATGGGGATTGGGATAATTAGTTCTCTGCATTTTTATGTTTAAATTTGATGTATGCATAAATAGCTTTTTATGTGTGTGTATGTGAGAGAGTATACTAGACTGTGTAAGGTTGGTTTGTGAGGCACTATATACCGCTATGTTTCTCTCTGCTGGTTATGTGTGTAATGTTTCATTTGGAAGTAGTTACATGTATTATGTAACAATTTCATGTACCCCCTGCAGGGTTTGGAAATAAACTTACTTTGACTTTGACACCGGGAACGCCCCTTTTGGCACTTCACTACTTGTGGCGGTGCCATAGCCGATGAGGTTTAACCGAGGCGTGGTCACCGCTACAGCTATCTGTAGGGGAAGACGGGGTAAAAAGTGCATGGGCGGGTAAGAAGCCCACCCCAACTATCTCATGAAATGTAGCAAATTTCAGTCTCATTTTGCCCATGAGACGAGCGTTAATGTCTAGCATTCGTCTCATGGGCAAATTTGACTGAAATTTTCTTTATTTCATGAGATAATTGGGGTGGGCTTCTATCCCGCCCAAGCGCTTTTTACCCCGTCTTCCCCTATTAATAAAAAACAAATCGGGACTTTACTGGTTTCGTACTGCCTCCGGGCATTGCCTCCAGTATTGTTCCCACCATATTTGTATTTACAAATGTCCCATATGTGTCTGATTCAGACCAAGAGGACGTAAAACTCCATTTTCTCTCTCACGCCTCTTTTGACTCCGGGATCATGAGCTATAATTATATGGCGATCAGTATTTTCTGCAACACTGGTCGACTGAGACCGAAAAACGTATTAGCAATTCCATACAAGCGAGGATATAAATAGGGGAAGACGGGGTAAAAAGCGCATGGGCGGGTAAGAAGCCCACCCCAATTATCTCATGAAATGAAGCAAATTTCAGTCTCATTTTGCCCATGAGACGAGCGTTAATGTCTAGCATTCGTCTCATGGGCAAATTTGACTGAAATTTTCTTTATTTCATGAGATAATTGGGGTGGGCTTCTTACCCGCCCATGCGCTTTTTACCCCGTCTTCCCCTAGTGAGGCAAGGAGAGAGGATAATACGTATTAATAGTGAACTGAGTAAGGAAAGGAAAACTCCCTCTGTAATAGGAATTGTTCGGAAATAATTACGGGGAGTAATTTCATGGTGTGAGGCAGTTATCTTGCCTAATTCAATCGGTCAAACAGGGGAAGTCACTCTACCATCAGCTCTCGTAGCCCGTCAATTCGTGTGTTTGAGCAGACATACAGCACTTAGAACACCGTGCGTCATTCTAAAAAATTATGTCATTAATATATTTACGTCACATTTTGCAAGTTTTATCAGTTTGTGGCCACTGGCCACCCCTAACTTTTCTATAAAAAAATGTTTGCAAGTCGCTTACTCGCATCCTGCGGTTTCAAGCTTCGACGCCATTGTTGCTATGGTATTTGACCGAGTAATGGAGGTAAATAACTCTAATTTTCACGAAGTGGTCTCCCCTAGTTTTTCTTCTTCCGAAAATCGTTTATTAACTCCCTTCACCAAAGTTATTTTCAGCACCAGCATATAAGCAGCAGCCACGTCGTGGAGACAGGCCCAGGTTCATCCTCGAGTGTTAATTACGAAGAGAGAGTTACCTTTCCTTGCTTCGCATATGAGCGAGAAACCAAAATAAACGCATGAAAAAATATCATTGACCGCTTTTTGGCTGGGAAACCTGACTTGGGTTATGTCGCTTCAATGTTCGATCGGTCAACCGAAAGACGGACCCAATTTCTGCAGAGACAGACGGAACTCTTTTTTTATTTTATATTTACTATTGAAATGTTTTATTTTACATACAGCAGGGCGTATTCACCGTCTCTCTCTATCTCTGTGCACACACACACACAGAGTATGTCACACTCAGCGGCGGGAGAGAGAGCGAAAGACTCAGTGTGTGTGTGTGTGTGTGTGTGTGTGTGTGTGTGTGTGAGAGAGAGAGAGAGAGAGAGAGAGAGAGAGAGAGAGAGAGAGAGAGAGAGAGAGAAGGGGAAGGCTCAAGAGAGAGGGAGAGACAGAGACAGAGGGAAATATACAGTGAGAGAGAGAGAGAGAGAGAGAGAGAGAGAGAGAGAGAGAGAGAGAGAGAGAGAGAGAGAGAGAGAGAGAAGGGGAAGGCTCAAGAGAGAGGGAGAGACAGAAAGAGAAGGGAAGGTTCAAGAGAGAGGGAGAGACAGAGACAGAGAGGGAAATATACACAGAGAGAGAGAGAGAGAGAGAGAGAGAGAGAGAGAGGAGAGAGAGAGAGAGAGAGAGGTCAAAATAACAGTTTGGATACAAACATTGTTTATTGCAGAGAGAAACAAACAATTCTTCTTGCATTTTACTTTAAAGTTACCCTCTTTTCTTTTCATTGTTCCACTTCTAAACACACACACACACACACACGTGCACAAACACTCACACACACAAATGCATGTATGCACACACACACACACACAGGCATTTGTGAGCGCAGGCATGCACAAATGCATATAGACGCTTGTATGGGTCACGGGTCGATTCGAGCGCAAACCATTTCGAGCGCTAATTGGACTCTTTCTTTACTTGAACCATTTACGTAACCCTAACCCAAACCCTAACCCTAGAAAAAAGTGAAATTTGTGCTCATTTACCTAACCCTAACCCTATCCCTAACCTTAGAAAAAATGTGAAATTTGTGCTCATTTACCTAACCCTAACCCTATCCCTAGAAAAAAAGTGAAATTTGTGCTCGAAACAACCAGCGCACGAAATGGTTTGCGCTCGAAACGACCAGACCCCCTTGTATGTATGCGTGCACACGAACACACACATGTTCTCTCTCTCTCCTAGTCCTACATCATACACCCTGGACAGAATTAAAACAGTAAACGGCAGATCTCCATTGCTTGTTAATGCGGCTTTATACTGAACATTCTCTGCCCCTGTCTCGTGCCCTGAGATGCGAACGCCCCCTACTTAAGATTATCGCCCTTGCCTGTCAGGAAGAAGTAGTAGTATATAGCCACAGAAAATGATCTGCCTGTCTCGCGCCCTGAGATGCGAACGCCCCCTACTTATCGCCCTTGCCTGTCAGGAACTAGTAGTAGTATATAGCCACATCAAATTATCTGCCCCTGACTCACTGCTAGGTGGCATGAGCAGTTCGGGCCTAAAGTTATCGCCCTTTCGTGTCGGCAAGAAGTAGTATAAAGCCCTATTGACTTATCATGTCTTATTCAATACAGTGGAACCTCCCTTATAAGACCTTCAAAAATCATCCAAAATGAGGTCTTACAAGGGAGGGGTCTTATAAGGGAGGTAATTTTAATGCTTACAAAGAAGGGCAATGTCTCAGAGAAGCAGGTCTTATGTGCGAGGGAGTCTTATAATGGGAGGTCTTATAGGGAGGTTCCACTGTACACATCAATCAATCAATCAATATACAGACATCTTGGGAAATCAAAACGAATAAAACTGAACGAAAAAGCGTCGCTCCAGGACTCACTGTTTAGGCTTTATTACTTTTCTTGCACAAGCATGCAGGTTGATGAATCGTCCCCCCAAACACACACACACACATGTACATACACACACACATACATGCAAGTTTACAGTTTCATATGCACACATATATAGAGTAAACTGACACATACACATACACACAGTAAGCTCACACACACAGTAAACTGACACACACACCTACAAACACACACACACAGAGTAAACTGACATACCGATGGCTTGGAGTCAAAACGGACTATCCTTAGATAGTCCATTGACGTATTATTGGACTTATTACAAAAACTAATAACTTGCATCAAACAATGACTGCAGAAATATATAAAGGGGTTTATGCCCGTTATATTTCTGCAGACTTTTTTTTTTACAAGTTATTAGTTTTCGTAATAAGTTCAATAATATGTCAATGGACTATCTAAAGATAGTCCATTTTGACTCCAAGCCATCGATACATACACATACAGTGACAAACACACACACATACATGCAAGCTTACAATTTCATACTTAGCATATGATTATGCACACATATATAGAGTAAACTGACACATACACACACACACAGTAATCTCTCTCTCTCTCTCTCTCTCTCTCTCACACATACAGAGTAAACTGACACACATACACACACCTACAAACACACACACAGAGTAAACTGACACACATACACACACACAGTAATCTCTCTCTCTCTCTCTCTCACACATACAGAGTAAACTGACACACATACACACACCTACAAACACACACACAGAGTAAACTGACACACATACACACACACAGTAATCTCTCTCTCTCTCTCTCTCTCTCTCTCTCACACACACACATACACACACACACACACACACAGAGTAAACTGACACACATACACACACCTACACACACACACATGCAAGCGCACACAAACACACCGAGACACACACTTGTCATATCACACACACACACACACCTTTGACATTACCATAACAATAAACAGAAGAAGAGACAGCTGCCTCGCATGATTGCTGTCTAAGTACCTTTTCGCACATGCACACACACACACACGCGCATACATTCACTCGACGATATAAAAAACAACAACACTAAATGAGAGTTCTGTCCACTCCGTCATTTGATGACCAGAGGCCGTTCATTCATTGTCTGTCGCGCACTGTTCTAATCGGCCAACTTCAGTGTAGATCGTCATCATCGAAAAGGTCGTCGAAATCTGAAACACAAAAAGGAAAAACAAACCCAAATCAGATGTGATAAATCCCCCCCGTGGAGACATCGGGGGTTCTTTCGTACAAATAGTTCCCCCACCTTCTGGAAGTTCTGGGCTTGTAACTTCCTCTAATCCATCACTCTCAGGGCTCCCAATCGTCCCGCAAAACAAGGGGTCCCAGGGACTCTTTTACTTACAGCATAGAGGGTCCTAGAGGCGGGATAGAGGGTCCCAGTGGCACAGCGAATGCTAAAAATAATGTTTCTAGTGCATCCTTGGGACCCCCTGCACATTCTTTTAGAGGGTCCTTTAGAATTTTAGTGCTTCATAGACCCCCAAATGGGGGTCCCTAGGAGTAGGAGCCCTGACTCTTTGACTCTGCCTTTTCCCTTAGCTTACTGTCATCTGCTATCTTTCTATCTTACTGGTCCTGCCTTTTTTCTACACATTTTTACAAAGATTTCTTCAGCCGAAGTCGGACATGCTGGGCCTAAAACTATTTCTTAGTTAGGCGCATAACGGCAGCATGACGCATCTACGCTCATACGACAGGAAACCGTCTGAGCGAACGAAGAAGATGATGTGATAAATTCCAATCCTCAAGCTAAACGATTAAAACCAGGCGCTGCCTACCCTCTGTTGCAGTTTCTAGGGACAAACTATTTAAAAATAAACAGGGACACAGACTTATTTCCAGGGACAAACATTGCAATGTCGTGAATCAGGGTCAAATCGAACATGAACCTTACATTATTTTGTGATCTAGCCAAATTTCTGCGACTCTAGATTATTATTTAAAGTTTTAGTTTTCTTGATGCTCTTTGGTGTCATTGTGCTTCAATAGTCCAAATTCGGTAAAGGTCAAGATGTGCCACCCCCCTACCTATCTTGGTTAATTCTATTTTTCCGTTATTGCCTTTCTTACCATACATAAAGCTGTATTTTAGGAACATTTTTAGCTAATAAACTTTTTTGGAATACTAACCCTATAACCTAACCCTACCCCCCCCCCCCCCCCACCCTATAAGACGGGAAAAAAAGCAACGAAAACCACAAACTGTGACAAATCGCGGTGTACTGCAGTACATAGTGGGGGGTAGGGTTAGGTTTAGGGCTAGGGTTAGTATTCCAAAAAGGTTATTAGCTGAAAATGTTCCTAAAATACAGCTTTATGTATGGTAAGAAAGGCAAAAACAGGAAAAATACAATTAACCGAGAAATGCAGGGGGGGGGGGGGGGGGGGGGGGCAACATCTTTACCTTTACCCAAAATTCTTTGTTGCTGTTAACCTGTGTGCAACATGTCTGTTAGGAAAATGTCAACAGTATCTGTTGAGTTTTTTGGGGTGTTCCTGCGTTCAATAGTAAGGTCAGAGGATCTCGATGCACCATATTTGGTTGTTAGAATATAACCACTCGCTCGCTTTTGTGACGGACCACACAGCGACGCCCTCACTGACTGTTACTGTACGACCTATGACACTTTCGTGTTGCTGAATTCGTAACACCTCCTTTCTACGATTCCCCGCAACTCACGTCTTCTCTTCAACCACTACACACTTGACACGTGCTGCCATACTCTTGCGTTCAACACTCCTTGTTACCCTGCGTGGCATCAGTGTGTCTCGAACAGCTGCGATACGACACAAGCTAACTGTCGTCACCAACCTGCCTCGTCGTCGTATGATGACACTAGTACCCAGTCATTGCCCTCATTTCCTTAGGTGCTTCCCGTATTGTTTTGACCGATGTAGAGCCTCTGCTCAAATTTCGTGTTTCTCCCTACTTTACCTACAAAAGCTTAGCTATGTGAAAAAACACCCCTGGGGGGGGGGGGGGGTGGGCGGGGTGGGGGGTGTGTGATATACTGTTTTAATCATGCCTGTGATGTGGTCAACTATGATGCTATACATCAACACCATACGTGTGTGTGTAAGAACATTATCCCAAACAAATTATATGTATGTCCTCGAAATGTAAAACAACACAACAGATAATGGCACGGTGTGAAATATTGAAATGTGTGTAGAGTGGGTAATCGAGTCAGACAATGCGCACGAGAGAGAGGAGATGAGTTTCGTCGAGCACGATTGGATACTGACTCTACTGACCCTCTACCTTTTCATGATGTACCTATGACTTCTATAATGTATGGCTTCAAGCGTACTACTCTCTCTGATCTGATGACGCCTATCTTTCATTAAGTAGAACAGTCACGCGTATTTTGGCGTACTCTGTCGCGACGCAGAGCTCATGTTGCGCACTGTTCTTACCATCATAAAATCTCTCGACAACCGAGCATTATATTCCACGACTTAGCACACTCCACTGTCCGTCACTGGAAGCGCCGCAACATTGCCGTCACAACTTCATCGTCCTCTTCTTTTAACCACTTACCTGACGATTGACGGTCTTCTATCTCCATCCACTCTCGTGCAATGCATCTCGGGGAGTGACAGAGGACCGTCCGAACTTCTTTCTCGGTGCTAATCCGATTAACCCCACACTAACCTCCTCTGCCGTCGTCGCAAGGATTCTCATTGAGATCCCGCTGCCTCACGGGTCATGCCTCCAGCTATGTCTGCGCAATACAAAACACACCGATTTAATGTATACTTATACTCCCCTGTTTGATGCTCCTCTATCCCAGGAGAGCTGCGGGAGATGGAGAGTCGGATCGCCACGATTTCGAAGAGGTCTTCCTTCCTGAGAGTCTCACCGCTTTCTCCGCCCTCTCTCACACCCGGAGAAGATCTTCCGAAACTCCTAAATACGTACCGCTCTCTTCTCCTTGTTCGGAATTTCATGCCTCCCTGTTCCGTTCTTGTCTCTTCTCTAAGTCTTCCCCTATCCCGTTCTCCCATCCCAGTCCCTCCTCTCTCCACCTACGACCCTTCTTACTGCACTTAAAACAGATCCCCTACAATGTTGGCGGCGTGTCCCGCTTCTCTTCTCTCACTCGCTGGACACGATCGCATCGGGCACGAGAGAAAAAAATACGCACATTAAAACAAAAGTCAAGAAAATAACGAAAAATCGCCCGTAGAGACACTTGTCTCTCTGTCCACGCCCGGCGCTATCTCCGTATGCATCTCCCTCAAACATGGTCAACATGTCAAGACTCCTCATCTTGCGAACAGCCATGTAACCTCTGATTACGTGATGATCAAGCACTATTTTCTCGTCCAATCGCTATGGCGGATACATTGGAAGAAGGGAAGGATTCCTCTCATTCGAAACACTCTCCATAATACGGACACATTGAATGAAGTCCCTTGTGGCAGGAACAGCTTTCTCTATGTTGGCAGCGGCGCACAGCCTTCCCATAATTGAATCTATTTCATCGCTCTCTCTGTCTACCGGGAATGACAGGCTACAAATTAACTATATGAGCAGGATGACCATGAAAGTCCAGTATGTGTCAACCCTAGCCACGTTCTGATCTGGCATCCTCGCTGTTTGTTCGCTTGATGTCCCACTCATCATCAGCTCTCCTTCTCCTCGACTACTCCTATTATTCGAACCAATGAAGATCACAACTCTCCGTAGGTGGACAGCCTATTCCATCAAGCAGTCGAGTCTGTCGCGGAGATCCGTTTCGCGGGAGTTTTCATCATCAATAGAGCTGCCCTTGGACCCTGGCATGGTCATTTATAGTTACGCGTTAGACGATAAGACCAGCCCTGCGCGCGTCCCTACCTAGCGGTAGTTCTCCCAGGAAATCTCTTTCCTCCTTTTCCCTCCCCCCCCCGTTAGAGACCCCCACCCTAACTTGTAAAAAGTGTGAGCGCGGAATCCGTTGACAGTCATGTTTTTACTACACATCCGAGTGCCCACTCGGCTGCACTCAAACCCAATCCTAAGACCACATGATTTGTTTTAACTTGTACACTCAATTTTTTCGTTCGTCCTTATAACAATAAGGTCCACAATACAAGCAAAATTATTCCCCTTGGTCACGTACCGACCTTCCTTCCACCTGAATTACTACCATGCGCTTGCATTGTACACGTCACGACATCAGCAGTTTTTCTTGTTCTGCCTGTCCCCTGGATCTTTACTTCATCCCCTGTGGATCCAACCCCGTCCTGTCTTATCTCACCAACTCTAGCACACAACTTCATAGGACCACTCCTTCTCACTACTCCGGTTTTTGATTCGACTGAACCCTGTTGCACCTCTCATATACCCCCTCCACCTCCTCAACGCACGCCTCCGGTCTCCTCTATCGTTCTCTTGCTCTTACCATCGGATGTTGACACTTGGTCTGCCACCCATACCCCTCACTGCTCGTCCTGATGCTCCGCGCGCCGCTCGTGCTGGCGTGCGTGGTCACGGCGATCGCTGCGCATTAGCTAAAATCTTCGAACTCGCAATCAGAATGATGTCGCATGTCCTGTACTGGTCTATCGACTGATCCGATGCATTAGAGAAATCACTTCGCCTACCATTATAATGCACTTCCTTCCCATCCTCTTCTGACTTCCCATCCCTAGTCATACTACAATCCCTCCACAGTCATACCTACCACACCGTTAGTATTATAATCTTCAAATGTGCTCACGTAGATCACATCTGCGTAACGCTCATCCCGACGGTGGCATACCGATCAAGGTCTAGGTCACGGTCAAGGTCGCGATCCTAGTGCACTGAGCGACCCTCCAAGTTCTCCTGATCTCTAGAATGTCCTTTAAGACATAGCTTCCTGACTTCTGCCTCCTCGACAGTAGAGCTTCAGATTGTGTGTCCTCCCTGCAAGCCCGTCAGCCCCCCTCGAGAAGACCTCCCCTGAACCTCCCTTACCCCCTTGCTAACCTACTCTTTAGACCTGTGACCTCTGAGGAACGAAATTGACGATTGGGAGGGAGATGAGAAGAGATGAGACTGAGAGAGAGATGAGATGAGAGAGAGAGAGAGAGAGGATATTTGAGTCAGGATGCGAGGAGAGACGAGGTAGAGCAGGAGACGAGAGAGAGATCCGAGAGAGAGAGATGAGAGAAGAGACGAGAGAGATGAGAGAGAGAGAGAGAGTAATAGAGGTAGAGAGAGTTTAGAGAGACTCCTAGATGAGAGGAGGGAGAGAGAGAGAGAGAGAGAAGGAGAGTCCCTGGAGAGAGAGAGAGAGAGAGTTATGAGGAGGAAAGAGAAAAGGGATGAGAGAGAGAGAGAGAGAGGAGAGAGAGGGCGAGAGAGAGAGAGTGAATTCTCTCTCTGGAAGAGAGAGAGAGAGAGAGAGAGCGAGTTTTTTAACGGATAGATTTTTTTGATTTTTTATAGAGAGACCAGAGCAGAGTGTGTGTGTGTGAGAGAGGGAGAGGCTGAGAGAGTTGAGACGGAGAGAGAGAGAGAGAGCGAGAAATAGATCCGTCTCCAGAGAGAGAGGAGAGAGAGAGAGAGAGAGAGTTATGTTGAGCTGATTGACGTTCGTAATAGCCTGTGTGCAGTATGGTTTGGTTACGAATGTAGGCGGATGAGCACGGGCCGTGGGCCGTCCTCGGAGGAGACCTCACCAAAGGCGGTCCGCCGACTAAGAAATAATTAGTGTTCACATGTAGGGCAGCAGTAAGATCCCAGCCCGGGTGTTGTCCTGCCTGCTTATGTTAGAACTCAGAACACCGTGTAGCCCGCCATCTTGTAATAGACACAACAGTCTGCGTTGCCGTTCTGGGGAGCTGTCGGTACCACAATCATGGTGCCGCCCTCGGAGGAGGATCTCACTCACGCTGGCACCGCGACTAAGACATGTATTATCGTCAGTAGGGGGCTTAGTAGAGATAGTCCACGTGTCTGTTGTCCTGCTTTATGTAGCTCAGAACAGGCTCACTGTGTCGAAACTCACTGAACAAACCAGGCCCGGAAGTGGACCAAAAAAAAAAAAAAAAACGTAGTTTCATTACATTCAATCAGCAGATACCTCCCCCCCGGGGTTAAAAACTGCCACCCCCCCCCCCCTGCCACCCCCCCCCCCACCCCACGTGCCCCCCCCCCCCCCCTACAGTAACCCCCCCCCCCCCCACCCCCCCCCCCCCCCCACCCCCACCCCCCCCCCAACCCCCCCCCGTTTGCCCAAGTTGCCCCCCCCCCCCCCCCCCTACTGACCCCCCCCCCCCCCCCCCCCCCCCCCCCCCCCCCCCCCCCCCCTCCCCCCCCCACCCACCCCCCCCCACCCCCCCCCCCCCCCACCCCCCCCCCCCCTCCCCCCCCCACCCCCCCCCCCCCCCCACCCCCACCTATCGCGCCCACTTCAATCATATTTTTAAAGAAGCTGGGCCACGTACAAAAAACACGGATAGAAATGCAAACAACAAAAACAAAAACTAGCAAAAACAAAGCAAACAACAGCTGCCATGAAAACTGTTTCGAAGTGTCAAGGTTTGACCCAATTCATCTTACAATTATAAAAATATATTACTAACAGCCAGAGAGAGGTAAATGAAGAACGCTTCTGACACAGGAGAAGCTTGAAAAGGAAAAAAAGATGGGTCCCACTCACCATTCGAAAATTAACATATCTAACAAACGTCCAACGCATAAAGAATAAAAAATACCTGTGAAAATGGAAGAGATGGGAGAACTCCCTGCATTGTCCGAACTTGACACGGGTTGCCGTAACTTGGCGTACTGTCGCAGGATGTACCGGGGAGTTGGTCCACTGGCTAGGGTCAGTGCTTCCCCGGTAATCGCCTACCCAGTTGCCCGCCAGACACTCATGTGCTAATCACAGAACACACATGGACACGACATTCACGGGACACTCTTATGCTTTGTTATCCTAAGCTTCCACTCGTCCCACACACAAATGTGACATACACACACGTTATCAAAGCATGGTGACATTAGCCAGTAGAAAAGTTGCGACGAAATAGGTTTCTGAGACTGTACTGTAGTGGACTGAATTAGGATGAATGAAGGAAACTCCATTCTTGAAAAAAGGAGGGGAAGAGGTAGTGCTGATTTTTAGGATATAGGATTAATATAATATTAATATCAGGGACCGGGTTGTCGGACTGGATAGCTCAGTTGGTAGAGCGCCAGTCTGGTGTTGGGGAGGTCTCGGGTTCGTTTCCTGGTCCGGCTAACACTTTCCCCCCACAAAATTACATCAATGGTGTCAGAAGTTAATTTGGTAGCCTGGATGGAAGGAATGGAGTTTCCTTGGGAGATAGGAATTATTCCTTTAAAAACAGGAGGGGGAAGAGTGTAGTGACTGATATTAGGATTAATATCAGGGACCGGATTGTCGGCCTGGATAGCTCAGTTGGTAGAGCACCCGTCTGGTGAGTGGTGTTCGGGAGGTCTCGGGTTCGATTCCCGTTCCGGCTAACACTTTTCCCCAAAAAAATTACATCATGTCTACTGAGACGGCTGTGACAAGAATTCATTGAAGACACTACATGTTACGACAGTGCCTACATACACTACTACTAGTACTAGTGTGACCGGTCAGATCGGCCTCGTGTCATTTCGGCCCCGCTTTTTTTGGTCGTTTCGGCCTCGCCCTATGACTATGAGTCAAATCAGCCTCGTTTCCGTCCAACTCATTCTTGTTTCCGACCAACTCGTCCTCGACATAATCATGGGGTTTTTAAATGTTTTTTGTGTGTATCTCTCTCTGTGTCTCAGTCTCTTTGTCAATAGACATCAGTGGTTTTTTTGGCTCACTCGTGTTAACGAAGCGAGTCTATGCTCTCACACACATCGATTGGAGTGTGTTTGGTGTGGTGTCACTTGTGTGAGTGTGTGTAACGAAGCTGGGTGTCTATGCTCTCACTACACATGCGTTGTGCTCGTGTGTGGTGTCAAAAAATATTATTCTGTGTGATGTGCGTGTGTGTGTGTGTCGACATGGTGGGTGCGTGCCTTGTGGGTTTGTGTGTCTGTGTGTAGTCATGTGGGGTGCATGTCTTATCCAATCAGGTCAGAGGCATGATCCAATAATTATCATTCACATGCGATACCCGGATAGTAACCATTAGTGCGCATGATACGAGAACCATTATATTCAGAGTTAACGCCAATAATCATCATTGTGCACGGATAGCCATGTGCACGTTTTTTCCCCAACAGACGAGTGAACCCGAGGCCGAAATGACCATGCAGGGCTTGAGGCCGAGTTGACTTGCACCCGAGGCCGACCTGGTAAAAGGCCGAGTTGACTGGCATTCAGTACTACTACTGCTACACCTACACTGTAGGCTACAGCAACAATGAACAGAGTTCAGTAATTCAAGACTAACTTACCTCGTCGACATCCATGAAAGGGGGGACTCCATCTGGAAACATTTCGTCAGCAGCTACGATGGCTGGTCTAGAACTCCTGGAACTCATATTTCTTTTCTTTTTTCAAATGGTAGACTACTAGAAAGTTTGGCAAAGGAACCACGAGTGGTGTCGGTTGAACTTCTTTCGCAACTTGGCAAAGACGGAAGTTTGCAAGGGAGATCAATCTCTACAGTCAGCAAGAGTACCCTCCTCATAAATGCGCATGCGTGAACACATTTTTAGCAAAAGTCTATTTTCGTTTTTTCACTGATCATGTGACATGCTTAATGTCATGTGACCTCTATTAATAGCAAACTGATGTTCCACTTTTCTTTCCCTTTTCTCCTCACAACGCAAAAGTTTGTGGAGCTGAGTAGATACTCATCATTCATTAATTTCAAACTCTTTGATCTGTTGTTCTCAGTTCCTTTGCGACATTTAAATAACATTTCGCTGAACAATCAAAGAGCTTGTCAATTTGAATTTGCAGCTGAACTTTTCCCAGGACGATTGACTGAAATCAACAGCTAGCCAGGCAGACGACATTTTCAGTGATCAAACTGCCAGTCAAGTCCAACTCGCCATCATGAGACTGAAAGCCCAACAGTGCCTTTTGTTCCTTGCTATTGCCAGCTTCAGTGGCTCAGGTAAGAACTGAAGAAGCAAGACTGCTTTGAGTTATGTTTTGATATTTAGAAAACATCATTCAAATATAATCTTATGATCTGGGAATTCAATATGATCTGGGAATGAAAAGATCAAGGAAGGAAAACAAGAGGAAGGAAAAATCAAGAAGAAAGAAAGATCAAGAAAACACCAAACAACAAGAAGGAAACCGCAAGAACAAAGAAGAAATATTAAGAACAAAAAGATAATCAGATTAGGGAATAGGAATAGGTGCTCTCCCCTAGTTTTCGTTGATAAATTGCCACAAAAGTGGCCCTTTCGACTAACCCATAGAAACAGAAACAAAAAGATCTGCTAATAATTTTAAAAGTAATAATCAGAGCTAGACAGTTGGACATAAATAAGGGAGAAAAAAAAGAATCATGAAAGGAAAAAAGCGAAAGAAGAAAGAAAAGACAGGAAACAAGAAGGAAAGATCAAGAAAACCACCAAGAACAAGAAGGAAACGCAAGAACAAAAAGAAATATCAAAGAACAAAAAGATAATACAGAAATCTATACTTCTAAAGCAGAAAGAAACTCCAGTAGTAGTAGTAGTAGATAGGGGACAAAAGTAAGCCGTCAAGCTTTTTAAGAGTCTCGTCTTTTTATAATCAGTGTTACATACAAGTACTGGTCAAGGTTTATTGTGGTCAAATTTTCATAAAATTAGCTACTCATCCAAGCTTCCAAATAAATTTAAATAATTTAGAGATTTGTCGAGACGATTTTTCAACAAGTTATTGTTAGGGTGCACATTTTAGTTCGTTAGGTAAATCATTACAGAGCTTGAGTTAGCAACTCTATTGCTGAAGCAATATTTCCTGATGTTAGTGTTGAAACGTTTAATAAAGACCTTGCCGTAAGGCTTTCTAGTCACACTGTAATGTGGTTCACTAAAGAATTTCCCCCAAGATAAATCTACATGACCATTAAATATCTTATACACTTCTATAAGATCTCCTCTTATTCTCCTGCCTTTCAAAGAGTGCAAATCAGAAAGCGGAATCCTGTCTGACTCAGTGACTGAAGCTCTGATTGTCTTCTTCTTCCAGTTGGGGATGTTTAAATCCTGCCCCGCGCTCACCGGTCTTCATTCAGACCATTAATAGTGCACAGGATGCGTGCTTATGTGAATTCGTGTCATCCATCCCACACGGCCTATAACTCATACCGAAACAAAAATGGAATGGGCTTTAACATGTGCGCAAGATCTTGTGACATGCGTTCGCACACAGGGACCTCGGTTTTGAGTTCTCACCGAAGGACGTTTCTTCCCCAACCTGACGTCGGGGTACAACCTGAGTGGGGAAAATAGGAATAAAGTGCCTTTCCCAAGGACACACCGCTGTGAACCGAGCTGGGTTCGAACCCGCGCACTCGCAACGGACGGGTTACGAGCTAGCGACTTGGACTTACCAACTGAGCTACAGCAGCTCCTGTTCAGTGTTTATACGCATTTCGTAGTGGGGTACGAGTAGGCTACACCGTTAGTGCAACACTCGGACCATGTTCAGGGATAGTAACTCCTCCTACTCCTAGTCGAATTTTTCATTCAACAAATTGCATTTCTTATTTCGTAAGCAGAGGCTTTTGGTACGGGCCCGTATCTCACATTCTCCAGGCTACGGGTACGGAGCTCAATCATAAAGCATAAATTGCCAAATTCGCAAATTATGTCTTAAAAAAAAATACTAACATTAACTCTTCTGACAATGTTCCTAACCCTATTATCGCTTACCCTATTCCTTACCAAGATGCGTTAAATATAACATATAGGAACTAAGAAAATGCATTTGTTGACAAAAAATTCGACTAGGAGTAGGAAGATTAAGATTAAAATTATAGCCCCGTCGACAACTAAGGCGATGTCAGGGCTGTCACCACGTTAAATCTTACCACA